>OX637532.1:31385000-31895000 GCA_951800035.1 Linnaemya tessellans | reverse complement strand
GTATAAATTTCTAAGAGATTGTGTGTGGGTAAGTTTTAAAATATTTTCCTCCTTTTCATATCTCGATAAAACTCTATTTTTGTTTGTTTGTTATCTTGGACCAGCATTCAGGGCATGACCGCTACATATGCAGTGCATTGCGCCGGAACTAGAAAGGATAGCATTGAGGGGACACAGAATGAAAGATGAGAAGATAGAGATTTTTTTTAGCTATTTCAACCTTTTTACTTCGCCGGCTAATTTTTTGCTACAGGACCGCCGAAGGAGGATTGGCAGTCGCTGCCAATTATGTTCAGAGAGCAGTGCTTTACCTTCATCATTGAAACAGGCTGACAACAACTAACACAACCATGCATTAATAATGCTGATCAGAAGAATACAACACAATATTTCATGACTCGGCGAGGGGTTGAACTCAGGACCCATCGTTTCATAGTCTCGTGTTCTACTACTTCAGCCAACATTACCCTTTTTAATTTAATGAAAATTTTGTATGTATTTTATATTCTTTAATTTGTCTTAGGTTTTAAAGATTTTGAAAGTCCAAAAGCTATCTGAAATTTTCGCTAATATTCCATTTATAAAAATGTTATTTATATTTTCAAAGTTTTTTTGATTAACTTCAAAAGACATCTTCAGTTATAAAAGTTTTCGCAGCAAAATATACATATTTATGTTTAAAATTTAAACTTTTTTAACACTTTTTCGTTTTTGAACATCTTTACATGGAGTTCTGACATATACCTTAATTGAGCTTATCGCAAAATTAATTCCATTATTGAGCTCAATTTACCATATAAAATTTTAATTAAATGTTTGCTTAGTTAACACTTAAGTGCTATAAAATAGACCAGTTTTTAACTTCAAAATTAAGTACTATTTAAACTTAAAGTCTATTTAAATACAAAATTTTGTTATTCACTGCAAAATTAAATAAGAATTAATTAAATACCCTGCATTGTACATATAAATTCAATTTAAGTTTTTCATGCAACCATGTGTTTTTCACAGTTTGTTTACATTCAACAACTTGAAAATTGGTAAGGCAGCTCTTCATTGAAACAAAACGTCGGTAAGAAGGTAGTTTTATTGTATCATTTGCAGGGGGCAAATTACGGCATTCGATATCGATCGAAATTCGTATTTAAAATGTTTTGAAATTTCGATCGATATCGAGTGCGGTAATTTGGCCCCAGTATTTTTCTTACCATTTATACCATACTTTTATCACAATTAAATACCAAAATTAATTGTAGACTGAAAAACTGAAAGTGAATTTAAACACAACTTCAGTTTATGGAAAAATTAACTAATTTTGTACTTAAATAAGTAGTCAAAAAACTGGGGGTAAAATTACAAAGGCAGCAATGCGGAAGAAAGTTAGTACAGACTTAGCACCGAAAATGTGCAAAAAGTAAAAACTATATATTTGACGCGCAAAATAGAAAGGGATCTAACGGTAAAAACCGGTTTTGTTCAGGAGTGCCATTTTAAAGATTTAAATACGTGTATCTTTGGTGTACTTCAATTTTTACCCTTAGGTCCTTCTCTATGCGCTGTCACATATGTACATATATACACAAAATATGTTGAGCCGTATTGAGGTTAAATTATTGACATTATTCATTATAAAATTGAAAAAGAAGAACAGGTCACAGATTTGAACTTGAGTACCGCATAAATATGAAAAAGTTTTACTTTTAATTGCTATGCGTTAATTGAATTAATTAAACTTTGTATGTGTAAACAGGAAGATAATTAGTAAATTTTAACTAAATTAAAAAAGCATGCCTGACCACCATAGTATGCACAAACAAATATTTTCTCCAAAAGAAAAAAAAATATAATGATTTATTTTTATTAAAGATTGGGTTGAAGAGGTTGGTTGTTGTCATAAATAACTAATTTTCCTTTTAATTTATATTTTATTTTTTTTAATATTGCTGCCCTTTTTAAAAAGGTTACAAAAATAGCAAAAACTAAAATATATTTAAAAAATCAGCTAAAGTAAACTGTTGGCAAGCTTTAAAGTTAAAAAAAGCATACGAAACACTTACAGAAATTGATATTCATGGCACTAAGAAAAAAAAAATTGAAATAAAAACACAATTAAAATTATCAGCAGAGATAGAAAATTATTCAGATTAACAGGTTTGAGGCCATATCAAAAGCAACAATTACAATTAAATGAATATTTTTCAAGGGACCTGGGAAACAATTCCAATCAATGAGGTATTCAGAATTTCTTTCAAATACTGCATTAAAAATCCAATAATTTAAATCTTTTTTTTTATTGATCTCAATATATACTATGTGAATGTTCCAAACAAAATCTGTTTCGAATTATTACTGAGCTCAAATAAACTAACACGTATTACACGAACATTTTTTATTTTTTTGTTAGCCTGACCTTTTTAGAGTTCCTGGCAGAACGGGTTAAACAAGCATTCAACGCGGTACCAACTTCAACAGAAGTTTTCTATAAACGTAATAGTAATTTAATATGATATGGATTCAAATTTTTCAAAGAATTTACAAAAATCTAAAATTATATGTTCACCTAAAAGCTGACACGTTATCTGCAGCTGACATCATGCAAGTGTTTTTATGAAGTATAATTTCAGTTTTTATTTGATGCCTGACTGACAATTGCCTGTCTAACGTATACACGCCTTTTACGAGCATATGTCGGTGTGTATGTATGACTTTAATTCCTTTAGTCATAAAATTGATTTTTATTTTTGTTAAATAGAAATTATAGGGTTAGAGCACAATAGAAAAAAAAACCAAAAACTATAGCATACATAAAGGCTTACATTATATATATTACAGTGGAAATGGAAATTATGCCGTATTTGGGTACTTGGAATTAAAAATTATTTTATTCCAAAATACTGAATGAATTCCGTAAATGTCATCTTTGTAAATATCGTTTTCTGCTTTGCTGTATACGTTAAAATTTAAATTTATATAAATATACTCCATTTCCTTAGAATGATGTCCTTCTGAATTTAATATTTCAGCCTATAAATTTTGATTGAGTTTAAGATATAGCAAAAAGTAATAAAAAAATCTTCTAATATTAGCAATTCGTCTTGATAAATTAACTCCAATATAGCAATTCCTATTCGTTGTGCAAAACAATTAACAAAATTCCCTAACAATTTATTTTAATGTTTAATTATGTTGCGTGATTGCAGAAAATGTTAAATTAATTTACCATATTGTTTAATTTAGTTTTTATTATTTTAAAACAATTTATCATTTATATTAATTGTTAATGAAATATTAAACGACGTAGTGAAAATATGCATGAAGGCATTTGATTACATACGAGTACACACTATACACATGCACACATATGTGTGTGTTTGTGTGAGTGTGTGTGCGTATAACCATAAGTGTAATTGCTGCTAACAATTAAGTTATGAATTTTAAGTCCAAGTCCGTTCAATTTAATATTTCAATTAAATTATTTTTAATTCGAATGATATTGTAAAGCCTGCGACAGTTGAAAAAACAAAGAGGAATTTTTTCATGGTTTTCAATAATTTTTTTTTTCACTTTTTTTTTTTTTTGCTTTTAAAGAGCATTTAATTTCATGGAATTTAGAATATTTTTATACAAACCTACATGCCTACATACGAGTATGTATGTATGCATGTATAAATATTTTATACTACTCGGGAAAATCAATATTTCAAAACAACAATATCACTGCAATAAAACTAACGATATTAACAGTTGAATGGCGCTGAGAATAAATTTTATACATATTTTATATCGTTAACCTAAAACCAAAAGACCGTGTTTTAAAAAAATTCAAACTAGTTTTTTTTTGGTTGGTTGTGTTGTAAATTAACGAATAAATGCCATCAATCAGTAAGTCGCTTTTGAAATTTTTTTCAGTTAAGAGCCTTTTGGATTTTAGGTGACGATATACATGTGTAAGAATTATGAATGTCCATGCAATGGTGGTTTATTTTCTACAAATATGTCACACAATTTTGTTTTAGTTAATTTTTTCTAAAAATTCCCAGTTGCACCAAAAATATATTTTCTTAGGGAATGGTAGCCAACTTCCCAATAAATGCATAATTTTCACAATATATAATATTGTAATTGCTTTTTGAAAAGTTCAAAAGATATTGCACTTTTTTTTAGAAAAGAAGCGAAGCTCAATTTTTTTAAACATTGATAAAATATTTAATTTTTATTTCTACAGTTCTAGAGCTGAACCATTTTGTAAAAATTTTTAATTGTTCTCATGGTTCTTAATTTTTATTCAATGAAACAATAAAAAATGGCCATATAAAACTGTACAGACTTCTGCAGAGCTCGTTCATCCACCCATTTTTGACAAGAACCTATGATCGAACCCATTAAATTGCATTGGTTTGATCAAAGGTTCTTCACAAAAACCAGCAAATGAACGAGTTCGACAAAAGTCTACTATAAAACTGCCGTATTATATAAAACATATTTTCCATTCATATCTTAGATTAGATAAATCGTGCATCACAGTTTCTCCGAAATTTTGCACTACAACAAAATTTATTTCTTTTTTTTAACTTTACTAAAGTGCATCAGTTCACACTGGATTTGTGCCGATTTCATTCATCTGCTCGTTTTTGACAAGAACCTATGATCGAACCCATTTAAATTGCATTGGTTTGATCTCTTGCGTTACTCGTTCATTCGCTCGTTTTTAACAAGAACTTTTGATCAAACCAATGTAATTTAAATGGGTTTGATCACAGGTTCTTGTCAAAAACGAGCGGATGAATGAGTTCGGCACAAGCCTGAAAAAGAGTTTTCCATTATTGCAACTCTGCGTTACTCCAAAGTGAGCAATAAGCTGGTGGATGGATGAACTTACTTATAATTTGAACAAAAGTTTTATAATTGCCATAAACACAAATATGAGAGACACATGAACAAATTTTCTTGCTCGGTTTTAGGAGTAGAAACAAATGTGTTTCGTCACTAGAATTAGACCTGTGTCGAACTCTTTCATTTGTACGTTTTTGACAGGAACCTATGATCAAACTAGACTTGTGTCCAACTAGCTCCTCCGTTCAGTTTTGACAAGAGCCTTTAATCAAACCTGTGTAATTTAAATGGGTTTGATCAGGGGTTCTTGTCAAAACTGAGCGAATGAGCTAGTTAGACACAAGTCTAGAAAAAACCCGTTAAAATTACATTGGCCTGATCATAGGTTCTTGACGCAAACGAGCGGATAAATGAGTTCGCCAAAAGTCTAACTAGAATAGAGTAATCAAAATGCATTGAAGAAGCGCCTAAAAGTAGTGTTTCATATCTGGTTTGCTACTGCCGTACTAAAAGTAAGCTTCAATTGTATATTACTGGGAAGTTGCAATAATTAAGATCGTAACTTCATTCCTCACTTTAACTAAAGTTAACTTTTACTATCAGGTGCTTAAAAGAGCAAGTTGTAGTGAAAGCTCTTAATGTCATAATATTAATTATCAAACAAATAAAAATTTTCAAAGTATACTTCAAGGTTTATTAATACATTTTACGTTAAACAATTAAATAAATCATTTTCCAATAACGATTTTCATAATAACAATTTCAGCTAATTTAATTGATTTAACAACTTCTGCTATATATTGTTTTAACCTGTTGCCTTATTTTTATATTAATATTGTACTAATTTTTTTATTGTTATTAATTAATATATAAAAGGCCTTATTTATTTGGTAATAAAAATATGCTAATTTGTGTCTTAAAACTTTGTGTTGTTGAACTGAAATCATTTATAGTCTTTAACACATTCGTGCACTTTATGGGAATGACGTAAAACGCGATGTGTTTTACGGTGTCGTCTTCACCATTTAAATGTTTAAATTATTTATGCTAATTTATATTTTAGTCTTTATTAATAACAATAATATGCAGTAAAAAAATTTTTTTTTAGCGATTTCAAGGCTCATTCAGTAAATTAAAATTGAACTTGACTGTTTTCAGGCAAAGCAAACCTTCACTGTGAACATTCAGATGTCATCGTACTAAAAGTTCTATATTAAATATTTTTAACAACAAACAATTTTCGGTTAAAAAGTTTTTCACGCATCGTATAGACACAAAATAGTGAAAATGGTTATTATTTAAATGGCAAACAAAATTAATTAATTCTATTAGTGACATTTGAAATACTTTTCATAAACGTATTGTATCGCAAGTTATTTTGATTGTTACTTTAGCAACTCTAAGTACTTGTTGTTATTATTAGAGTAACTACTAGATGCATCTAATGTAATTGGGAAGAAAATGTGTTGATTACATTACAAGTCTGGAATTGCTTCGAATCTATTTTTTTTATGTACAAAGAAAATAAATATCTAAATAAGTAATTGTGTGTTATTACGGTTGTCGAACCGACTTGAGCATTCGTATGGGATTATAGTAGAATTGTGTCCAACCACCTCATTCGCTCAGTTTTGACAAGAACCTTTAATCAAACCTATGTAATTTAAATGGGTTGGATCAGAGGTTCTTGTCAAAACTGAGCGAATGAGCTAGTTGGACACAAGTCTAGATTATAGTAGACTTGTGTCGAACTCTTTCATCCGCTCGTTCTTGACAATAACCTCTGATCCAACCTATTTAAATTACATAGGTTTGATTAAAGGTTCTTGTCAAAAACGAGCTGATGAACTCTAGTTCATTTCTTCGTTTTCGACAAGAACCTTTGATCAAACCACTAATGTCTAGTTGGACACAAGTCTAGTTATTGTTTAGTCTATTACAAACTAGACTTGTGTCCAACTAGCTCATTCGCTCAGTTTTGACAAGAACCTCTGATCAAACACATTTAAATTACATTGGTTTGATCATAGGTTCTTGTCAAAATTGAGCGAATGAGCTAGTTGGACACAAGTCTATTACAAACTCTCGAGTCGAGTCGACAAACATCATAAGGGTCATTATATATTCAATCCATTTAAATGGCAATACAAAAACTAGTCAATGTTAATTAATTTGACATGGTATTTATAACTAAGTGCAATTAACAACTTCCTAATGTTTATAAAAATTGGTTTTTAAAATTTACAAATCAAAAATTTGCTTGCAATGTACAGATTAATGTGCTGTTTATACAAAAAAAAACTTTAAGGGATTGGTTCCATACAAATGATCGATTGTTTGGCTTTTATAAGATCAGTGATACTCAAAGAAAATAACTGAAAGAAAAAAAATTCTTACCTCCAACACTTGAACCATTTTGTTGTGAATATAAATTCTGTTGTGCTGTTTGGGGTTGTGGCGGATAGAGTTGGGGTGGACCCTGTGGTGGTGGTCCGGCACGTGCGGCTCCCGGTGGCACTAAAACTGGTGCTGGACTAACAAGGCGCATTGGTGTTCCTGTACGTGGTCCCATGACAAGCGAACCGCTCTGATCAAAAAATGCCGGTATGACCTGATGTGTTTCAGTTTTTTTAATTTATTCACATTTTTTGTTTGTTTTGTTAGAATTATGAAATATGTTTTATTTATTTATTTATTTTTTTTTTGTACAAAAGTTAGATTTTGTTTATTAAAGTGGATGATTTGGATGGGTTATATGTAAATATATAAAAATATACACAGCCAACATGAGAGAAAAGTGAAAGAGAAAAAAAAGAGAATATATTTTGTTTTATGTTCATGTTAAGGCTTTACAAATTTAAATTATTTATAAATATTTATATGCATATGTCGTTATGTATTCATATTTATACAAAATATTGCGAATTTTACAGATAGATTTGTTTTTACAATAGTTTACATGTAAAATTACACAAATTTTTATATGTATTTGAAAAAAGAGTTTCTGGCAAAAATGTATTTTTTTACCCACCTGATACGATTGATTTTCGGCTCCTTGCTGTGATGGCGTTAACGGCCTTCTTGGTTGTGTGCCTTGTTGTGGTATTAAATTGCCCGGATACATGCCCCAGGGAGCAACGCCATAATATTGTGGCATTTGTGCTGCTATTAGGCCCATGTAAGGTGCGGCATCTTGACCGGGATTGATCACGTAGGGTGCGGCCTGTTGTGCTGCATAAGCAGCATTCTGTTGGGCAGCCAAAAACTGTTGAGAGGCAGCAGCCATTTGCATTTGCTGTGGTTGCATTGTGCCATTGGGTGCGCCAGGAGGCGCACCACCCGTGTTAGCAGCCGCAGCTGCTGCAGCGGCGGCGGCAGCATTAGTAGCGGCAGCAAGGCCAGGATTTTGAGAGCGAAATAATTGCTAAAATGAAAAGCAAGAAATATAAATTAAAACTTAGTAAAACATTTCTTTATTAGTATTATATAATCAATGTTAATTATTGTACTTAGAATGATTTGCAGGCTTTTTTTTTTTGTAAATATTCAGCCATGACCCACAGTTCAATCCAGTACTTTTTTTATTTACAAAATTGCAGTTCAAGGATTTAAATTAACAATGTTTAAGAACAGTAAGATTTTAAAAAAAAATTCCATAAATTGATTTCAATATAAAACTATTTAATTATTTATTATATTTATTTTTTTTTTGGTAGCAGAAATTACAATTCTTGTAATAAATCAAACTAAATTCCCCGTAAGTATGTATTATAAAAAGTAGTATAATTAATGCCCTAAAGAATATATCAGGAGGATAGCCAAATATTGGAAAATAAAAAATTCAATTTCTTTTACAAAAATAACCTAAAGCTTGTTAAACAAAGAAGAAAAAAGATCATTAAAAATCTAAAGGTTTGAAAAGTCAGTAACCATATAATAAGAAGTAAGTAAAATCCATTTAATGTTATTTATTTTAGACTAACTTTTACCCGCGACTTTGTCCGCGAAGAATATGTGAAATTTCAGCTAATGTGTATGTTATATCAGTGACGTGTTATATTTTTACTGGATCAAAGTTTAAAACGTTCTTAGTTATCAGTTTAACAATTTCATATACACAAATTTTCGACCACCCTTGACTAATCAATAGAATCATTTTCAAAAACAAACCCCATTCTAGGTTAATCCTCCGATCTTAAAATATCTCTATGATAAATTTCATCTAAACCGGTTTAGCGGTTAGAGCATGAGAAGGTAACAGACAGAGAAACAGAAATACTTTCATATTTAAGGAAAAAAGTGGAAGTCATTATAAAAAGTGCAAGTCATCATAAAAAGTGCAAGTTATCATAAAAAGTGCAAGTCATTATGAAAAGTTCAAATCACCATAAAAAGTGCAAGCCATCATAAAAACTGCAAGTCCTCATATAAATTGCAAGTCATTATGAAAAGTGTAAGTCATCATAAAAGTGCAAGTCATTATGAAAAGTTCAAATCACCATAAAAAGTGCAAGTCATCATAAAAATTGCAAGTCATCATATAAATTGCAAGTCATTATGAAAAGTGCAAGTCATCACAAAAAGTGCAGGTCATGATAAAAAGTGCAAGTCGTTATGAAAAGTGCAAGTCATCATAAAAAGTGCAAGTCATTATGAAAAGCTCAAATCCCCATAAAAAGTGCAAGTCATCATAAAAATTGCAAGTCATCATATAAATTGCAAGTCATTATGAAAAGTGCAAGTCATAACAAAAAGTGCAAGTCATGATAAAAAGTGCAAGTCATTATGAAAAGTGCAAGTCATCATAAAAAATGCAAGTCATTAAGAAAAGTGCAAGTCATCATATAAAGTTCAAGTCATAATAAAAAGTGCAAGTCATCATAAAAACTGTAAGTCACTATGAAAAGTACAAGTCATCACAAAAAGTGCAAGTTATCATAAAAAGTGCAAGTCATTATGAAACATGCAAGTCATAATAAAAAGTGCAAGTCATTATAAAAAATGCAAGTCATTAAGAAAAGTGCAAGTCATTATAAAAAGTGTAAAGTGAGGTATTGAAGTACCATAAAGAATTATTCCCGATTTGAGAAATAACATCATTAGAAATAAAACTTTGTTCTTCATTAAATTTACAATATTATTGCTACTCTTTAAATTATTAAACTTAATCTACGACCATTTTTGTAAATAAAATAAAAATTTGCATGTGGGAATTTATTTATATTGAAACCACAACAAAAAAAACCTCAATTTTCCCAGAAGCAAATTTTTTATTTATTTTTTTCACAGAAAATGGCAGTTAATATTTCCTTCAATCTCAATTAAAGTAGAACAATTTGTACTAAATTCTTCTACTTTAATACACATCAAACCGTTTTAAGGTTTTCACAACTCATAGCTTTTGTATATGAGAAGAAACAAATAATTATACACATGAAAAATACTCGTATGTACGTTCAAATTGTACAAAATGTCGTAAACTTTATTTAATGGGATAATGGGCCGAAATTAAGCGAGTGTAGTTGAGCATCAAAAACAGGCAATTTTAAATTAATCGAACAGTGGCAATTAATCGTTTATCGTATTAAGTACCCTAATATGTGCAGTTGTATGTTCGCCGTTATGTACCTTTTTTCTCCATTTCGCTTTGGTGGCAGATGTGCCTGACGATCTGTATTTTTCATTTTTCACTCACGTTAGACAAGATTATACGACCATATGGATGGATGTATTTAAAGTTTAAACGCTTGTCACTATAATTATTATTTACGTTACGATTTAAGTATATGGAATTTATAAGTTAACACTTAATATTAGCCGTTCTTATATTTAGACGTTCGTTCTCCTGACAGTTCTTCCAAATAACTAAATATATTAGTTGATGTACATACATTTCTAATGAGAAGAATAAATATGAAACATTTTAAAACTAATTTCTTCTGTCACATTACACATGAAAATCGCTTGTTAAAAAGATCAATCAGCTGTCACATAGTAATCGTATGTATGTTATATTGGTTTGTAACCAAAACAAAACAAACAATATATATATATATATATATATATATATATATATATATATATATATATCATACATTTACTAACGAAAATGGAAAATCGTTTGCACTTTTCTTTTAATTTTAATTATTTAAATTTGCTTCACGTAGTTTTTCTTTTAATTATGTTTGTATGCACGCATATATGTATGTGTGTATGTACATAGTATGTAGGCATGTATACATGCATAAACAATTGAAAATATGTATATTAGCAAATATGTATGCACTTACTCCCACATCAATATCCGGAATGCATTTCGCATGTGTCTGAGGTTTTCGATTTATGAATTTAAATATTATATCGTCATCTTCATCAGAAGATGATTCTAACAATTCGTTTATTAAAAATGCTGATAAGTCCATATTAAAAACTTTTGTTACTTCTTTAATAACTTATCTTCAACACAAAAATTAATCAACTATGCATAGATATGATGGGTATGTAAACAAAACTGCAAACAAACAAAATAAAATACTACTTTGTAGAAACTACTTGGGGTGGCATGGTTTGCCACACTTGCAGAATTTCAGCATTTTGTCGATTTTTTTTCTAGCGATGCCAGATAGCAACTCGGTGATTTTTGCCGTGATTTTCTTGTAACTACATATACATATATTTATTTCATTGTTCATTTTCAGCAAAATTGAAAATTTCTTGCAAATGCAACACAAAAACCAAATAGAATTAATTTGTTGTTGTTTTATATTTTACGTCAAATATATTATAACAATTATTTATGTTATGCATTTCTACTAAAAATTACTTGTTAAATAATATACGTTTGATCCATATTGGTGGACAATGAAATACTTAAAAGTGTACCACAAAAATATGCGTGGCGTAGTACTTTTTTATTTTTTTTTAGACATCTTTTACTGCCTTATTCATAAAAAATATTTCTATTTTATAGAGGGTTTATAAAAAACAAATTTTGTATGGAAATCTTTTTTATAAACCTTTTATTAACCAAAACTATTTTTTATGAATTAAGCCCTTAATATATGACGTATTAATTAGTTTCATTACAGAAATCGGTTTATAGGCTTGCAATTTATTACTGTTCTGGAATGTGATTGCTGTCACAGCCAACTTTATATGAGATTGACAATTGTGTTTTATAAATCTACTTATATAGAATCCAATGTTATCGTTTCTTCGACAGATGTACTGGCTTTTTCATAAAAAATAATTTAGGTTTACAAAAGAAATTTTGTTTGTTCAACCTCTTGTAAAACACAATTGATTTTTATGAATACGGCGGATATTCTTTAACTTTGCTGCACAATTTATAGCATATTATTTACAAATACAGACCTATAAATTTTATAGAATATTAGCTTTTAGTTTACTAGGATGTAAAAAAAGGAAAGAAACTCAATCGCTTTTAATAAATAAAAAATATTAATTTAGGTTGTAAGATGTTTTTGAAAATCAAAGAAGACCATATTTGGGAAAAAAAAAATAGAAAAATAAATATATGAAAGAATATTTTCAAACTAAATTTTTTTTTTAATTCTTGCAATAACACGGATTTATCTTACAAAAATGATTCGACTTTTATTGAATTTCCACTATGTGACGATTAGTTTTTAAACTAAGACCATTAGGCGATTTTGTTAATTTCGCATCAACATTATCTGGCAGCTTGATTGCCACAGCTGTAAAGATTTAGAGGCATACTCACCCTTAAATAAAATTAAGATTAGAATACAACACCAGGTAAAATTACTTTAACAGCTGACCACTTTTTTCACGTGCAGGGTTGTCGTGGTTATCATTTTTAGTCAAGGGAACTTTTCTTCGTTTGGTTATTTAATTGCATAGAACTGTTTCAAACATGCTTAACTTTTTTCAAAACCAATATCTTTTTTATTTTAAAGTTTTAAGAGTCGCCAAAACGGTTTTACACATTTTTAAAGATTACAACACATTTTCCGAAACATCTATATATTTTTTTTTGAAAAGAGAGCCAGCGAAATCCTCTTGCAATTCTTTGAAATCTTCTTTACCTTTTTTACTCAGTGGGTATTAGGCAGAATAATTTTTACATTTAATATTATAGGTATTTAAATAAATTAAAAAAAAAAAAAAAAATATATATATATATATATATATATATATATATATATATATATATGTATATATATTTAAGCATCAACAGAAGGTACTAAACTTTATTATCCTTCTCTAATAACTATTGAACATATTTTATTTTATTTTTATTTTTATTGCACAATATGTAAAATTTTTCTGTTCTTTGAAAATTTCTATAAATACATAAAATACTTGTGATATATGTAAGTATGTACACGCACACACACATACAGACATCCATATTTATCTCAATATGCATTAAATAGTATAAGAAATACAATTTCCATTTTATAAGAACTATATAATCTTTTACGTTCGTCTATAAAACTTAAAACGGGCTCGTAAATTCAAAGATTAGTTATATGCTCCGATAGACACTGACACTTTAACTGCAAGTGCTTTTCATATAAAATTTCTTGTAGTTGCCTTTTCTTTTAGCTGAGTTTTAGTTTATTTGCTTTTCTTATAGCCCTGACACAGTTTCCCTTGAGCAGAGCGCAGAACCAACAACAACACAACGATATTCTTGTAATAACAATCAGTTTTTTGAAGTTACTTTGACAAAACAATTTCAATATTTTATTAAAATAAAAATTTCCCAGATTATAAAATAAATGAGTAGGTAAGATGTAAACTGTTTTCCAAATTTGTAGGATGATGTTTTTCATCGATTTCACATAAGTGTGCGTAAGCACAATTTCATGCTTAAGAATTATTGGATTAACAGAGAGTGTGAGAGAGAGAGAGGGGGAGAGAACATATGTGTGTATGTAGCTGTTTGTCATTTTGTGACTAATCAATCAACCAGGCACACAACTTCGTGAATGTATGTATGCATGTGTATGACTACAACCCCAGGTAGATTGTCATAAGTACGTATTTATTGTTTTTAATCCTCTCTACCAGGGCTAGGATTACAAGCACCGTGGCTGCTGTTCATGCTGACAGTGTTGTCGAAGGAAAAATAATATTTAAAAGAAGCACTAAGTCCCGCTTCCACGATGTCCTAGGCAATATTTCGGTCGCACAACTAACATTTAAAACAAAAACATTTTTTAAAAATTTGCATTTATGTATGAATTTTTATTAGTCGAACTTTGTAATGTAAATTGTTAATTTTGGGCTTAAGTTCGAATCTGCATGACTGCAAATGAAAGAGATACATGGAATATTGGGAATATTAATCGTCAGGGTTGGGGAATTTCGTACTAACCAAAAAGGTAATAATTTAAAAATATGAATGTGATAACTTCTCATATTCAATTTTCGTTAAAATATTGGTTAAAAAAGTTGATATTCCTATTAACTATCACCACTTGCAAAAGTGGAAAAATTGAACAAAGAACGCTGATGAGATGGCGTAGCGGCCTCGAAATCAGTACTGATCCGTTCTGCTGGTTTGATGATTATTGAAAATATTCTTAATATTCCAATCTTAATATAAAAAAAAATAATAAATAGAATTTGAACAAATTCATTTATTAATAAAATAATAAAAAAAAAATCATTTGCAGTCATGCAGATTCGAATTTGCATTTATTTTAAATGCTATTCGCGGCCCAACTACCAGTTCGTCTCACTATTACAACAATAGAAAATCAACAGGTATTTTGTTTGAGCAAAAATTTCTCATGTTGTCTAAAACAACACGTGCTTGTGGTTTTCCACCAATGATTTTTACAATAACAAATATCAGCATTGCAAACAAACATCAGTAAAATGTAAAAAAAGAGAAATACATAATGGCGGGTGAAAATGTAAACAACTTTTGACACTGTGGAAAACTTTATAAACCTACAAAAATAATCAGGAGAAGTGAGGTGACCTGTTTGTACCCGCCATTGGTTTGAACGATGGCTTGCAACATCATTACACAGGCGGCAGCTGCCCGATTTTGTAAATAAATTAAATATTTTCCTGGAGGTTTGTTCTGTAATGCGATGCGAAGGGAATTGCTTTCGCATTTCAATGTAAATGGTATACAAATGCGTTCAGTTTTCATTCGCAGCGCATTACCGAATAACACCCCTGGTTTTGACACCCTCCAAAAAAGAATATGGAGGGTATATTCACTATGTCATTCCGTTTGTAACGCAGCGACACATCTATCTGAGACCCCATAAAGTATATATATATACTTGATCAGTGATGAAATCTAAGACGATCTGAGCATGTCCGTCCGTCCGTCCGTCTGTGGAAATCACGAATCCGTCCAAACCAAAAGAGCAAGACTCTTGAAATTTGGTATAAATATATCTTGAAGGATAGCACAGGTCAAGTTCAGAAATGGGCTAAATCGGGCAAGATGAAAAAAAGTTCCGCTAAGAAGAACTAAATCAACCTCTAAAAAACAACATAATTTTTAGAGTTTTTTTTTGTAATTTTGTTAAGCAAATGATATATTTTTACGTCCAATGCGTTAAACTTGGAGCCATAAAATAAAAATAAATCAATTTTTGGACCCCGGCCCCCCTAGTGGGCGTTATTATATGCAAAAATTGTGTAAAAAAGTAACACATTGTTTTACTTAGCCTACATTCATTAAAAATAAAATTTTTAAGCCTTAATGACAAAGCTGAGACGTAAGCTGGTACTCCTCTGCCCTACCCCCTCCTCCCCCTTTGCCCACTAGATGACCCTATCAAAAAACAAATTAAAAAAACTTTACATTTAATTATTCCGAATATTTATTTTTGAAGTTTGATGGCAAAGGTGAAATGTCTCCCCCACGGCCCTTGCCAGAGAGATCCCGACAAAATACAGTTTTAATATCCTCCAAAAAGAATTGGTAATTATAGTATATATGTATATTCTTGATCAGTGAGGAAGTCTGAGCCGATCTAACAATGCCCATACATTCGTCTGTGGAAAACATGATATAGTCTATTTTTGGACTTGTGGGCGATGTCCAAATATTGAACAATTTCTATTCCTTAAGCCTATAAGAAGCTGCGATGTTCTCTGATCATACAGAGGTGAATTTTGCTAAGTAAATGAAATATTTTTAATGTCAAAAAAGGCCGAAAGCGTTGAATTTGGAGCCATAATAACAGAAGCATCCATTTTTGCACCCCGCCCCTTTAGTGGGCGTTGAAATAATATACTATATGGAAAACTAGCGTTAATATTTAACAAATTGTTAAATACACGCCTTAAAAATTTAATTTTAATATGACGAAGCTGAAATGTTCTCTGATCTTGCTGTGCCCTAACCTCTCCCCCCCTATTTGTACCCTAAATGACCATATAAAAATTTTTTTTTGTACATTAATAACCCTAAAAATTTACTTTTTAGTGTTTTATGGCATAGGTGAATGTTAGTTAGCTTTTATTAACTAAATATTTGTAGGGTATTTAAGACTAGACTCGGCCGAATATAACTTTTCTATTTCTATTTTATAAACTTGTATGGGCATCTATTCCATAAACTCTTTAGAAATCAAAAATATTTTTAAAGAAAAAGCGCTCATAGTGTATTTTAGTATTAGCAGCCCTTTTCTCTTCAATACAAACGTTTTACATATTTAAGTTTGTTATTCCAAATTTCATTGCTACTTTCAGCTATAAACTTCTTATCTCCATTTCATTCTTCACTCAAGTAATTTCACAAAAATATCTTTATATTTTAAGCTTTAACTTGTAGCATATGAATTAATAATTGCCTCATTTCTGCTTTCGTAAATGATTAAAATTTCAATTTTCTTTTAACAGTGCTGAGAATCCCTAAAGTGTGCTTAATATTATTTCCCATTAAATGAAAAAAAAACAACGAATGTGAATGAACATGAAAAGTATATGAACAGATTTGTGGGGCTTTAAATAAAAACTATTTTACGAGTAAGTTAACGTTAAAGGATAATAAAGTTGATGTTAACAGGATAAAAAAAATGCTATATACTTTTGTATTTTTCCTTATTATTTATTAAATTTATATTTTCGAAAATTAGTTTTTCATGTTGAATCGTGAACTGAAATTACATGTACTGAAACTTTAAGTGTAACTGTACATTTGACAATTTCATGATTTCTTTTAAGACGCAACAATGCCTTGAGACGGAACTATAGAACGGCAGAGATTGTGTTAAGTTTGAATTTGTAGTTGTCATGTCTTAAATTACTTTACTTCGCTGGCGATTTCCCTATGATACAATTAAAGGAGGAAGCATTTTACAGCACTATTTATAATATATTTAGATCTAAAAGTATCACTTAAGATACTAAATCTGCAAATATCATGTGTATTTTCTACATTGGACAAACACATATTGTATAATATTACAAAATTGTATACTTTGTGGCATATTTTTTATTTCTTTTCCATAGTGCCAAACACAGTTTGTTTGAACACAAATTTATATACAGTTTAGAGTATCTGCTTCCTACCATTTTACGCTTTTACAGCTACAAATTTATGAAATTTATGCCAAGGGTTAAAACAACATGCTTGTAATAACAATTTTTTTGCAGCATTAAAATAATATTAAACAAAATGTAAATTATAAATGAGAATTGTGTGTTCAACATTTTAAACAGAAGAAAAAATAATAAATCGACCCACTCTTTGGTGCACACACACTTATTAAAATGTATTTTTAAATAAGAAACAAAATCAATAAACATTAAATATGTATTAATTTTATGATGCCTAAAAGTATGTTAACAAATTCACATGTGTGTGTATACATAAAAAAGGCTTATACCCCATTTTTATGGCAACCAAGCCGAAAAAACAAAGCCCCTAATGTTATTTTGCAAACATCTGAGCAACAACAACGATAAAAGAAAGCGACAGAAAAAAAAAAAAAAAGTCAAAATGAACAAAAAAACAACAAAACGAGAAATACACACAATGTTCAAAATCATTTCAACTGTGAAATGAAATCATATCAACATGTGTTTTTTATACACACTTTCAAAAACTTTGATTTTTATTTCATCAAAATATTAAAACATACTCATTCGTATCCCTGCCATGCACCCAGCACACATGTACACACACCCACACACACACACGGACCAAAAGTATGCTTCATATTTGAAGAATTAGAGGAAATAAAAATAAAAAACAGAGTCTAAGAAACAAATACAAATGAAATACAACATAGAAATGAGCATAATAACATTATTTTCAAGTGAAACAGAGCATAATAACATCATCATCCTCCTCATCATGCGAATGTTATTAAACTAAAAATTTTTTTTATTGGTTGAGGGAGAAATTACTTTTCTTATTCAACACAAAAGGTATATAGAGACAAAATATAATGATTCTAAAAGAATTTAAAGTGGTTCAAAATATTATTTTATATGTAATTTTTATTAATATTTATAGGCATTTCTGTGAAAGTCTCATTTTGTCTTGAGTACAAGATCAGAATTTGCAAATTACTTTGTTTTTTTTTCATAAAACCACTTGCGGGTCAAGGCGGATATTACATAATTTTTTTTCATTTATTTCTGATACTAGTTTTCAAGTCAAAAACACATGGAAGCTACAGAATTTCCTTCAACTGATAATATTTAATACGCAATGCCGTCGCATTTTTCCATCGCCATCGGCTAGTGACACTGAAAGTTTTCCATTTACGCTCACGTACAACCATTGACGTTTTACTCTTCACCATAAGTAATGATTTCTAACTTGCAAATGGAATTTTCAATTGTATAATTCTCGTATTCTATCTAAGTAAAGAACTTTGGCTAGTAGCAAAAAAAAAAAAAAATAAATCTTAAACAATAAATTGTACATTCTAATATTTAGAGCTGCTGTCTGCAAAAAAATTCAATTTATTTTTATTTGAATACAATTTAGGAAATCTTTCAAAAGAATTTTAATCCAACATCGCAAACCTTAAATTTTTAATTTTTTCATTAATTTTGAATTTTTTTTTTTACTTCATTTTATATATTATTTTTAACAAACCAAGCAATTTTAATAAAATCAACTAACCGCGAGTAAAACTGCAAAACCATGAACCAGAAAAAAACAAACCAACCAACAAAAGTTATAAGAGAAATATATAACAATAAAAAATAAAAAGAAACACTGCCTATACGTGGGATTTGAATGTGTTAAAATACAATTGTACAAATCTCTAGGGTAAGATTATGTACATATTGCATACTTTTAGGCATGTATTTGTGTATATACACAATTCTTACTCATATTATTTAGTATGCCAAAGAATCAGAATTTCAAATTGTTATTTGATCTGTGTATAAAAATAACAAATGTAAAATAGGCATGAAAATAACAGCAAAATAATAAAAGAAAAAATATATATATATTTATGTCTAACATCCTAAAAATATGCCATAAAAATCACTAATAATTTATTTACGCACATACACAATTGCGTAAGTAATTGAATATTTTACGAAATAAACGCACTCGTGCACTACGTGCGTCCTTTACAAGGGGACAAGATAAATAAATACAGGAGCAAGCTGAAGGAATTAGATTGGAGTCTACCTTAGGGAGCAAATTAAATAAAAAAGATAATATGTATAAAGCAAATGAAAATTTGGAACAGTTAGGTAAAAAAAATGTTAAATTTTCAATTACGAATCCATGGCTACACGAGGTTAAATTTACAAGATAACAAATATACATATATAGTGATTTTTTTTATAAGTTTAGATTTAATTTTAAAAGAGAAAGAGGAACCTTGAATTGTTTATGTATTTAATATTTAATGATGCTAACGTAAAATATTTGAGGGATAACCGATTAGTAAATCCTTAATGTGAAAAGAAATTATATACGATTTCAATTACTAAAATGATATATAGGCCAGTTCTCAAAATTACAAATAACAAAAGTGACTTTAAGGCGGCCAATAAAGCTACTTTTTTTATATAATCGAGTAACTCATTGTGCCACAAAAGATCGTCTGACGGAACCTCAAAAAATCACATGTGATTTGAAAAAATGTGATTTTCAAAACTCACTTAATTATCAGCTAATATTCGTTTGTTAAATTTATTGTCAGAATATTATATTTTCTATTAGCTTTAATTGACCATTACTTAATTTATTTTATTATATTTATTAAGCTCGAATTCTTTAAAATCATTAAAAAATTTATTTATTAAAATTCCATACAGTTTGTTAACATCGTCAGGAATAAGTAATAGAAAGTTTAATTTAAAAAGTAAAATAATTTGGTGTTCACATATACAACAATATTCAAATTATAACAATTAAGGCCATTATTGGGACTAAATTTTCATATAAAAATTACAATTAACTTATTGGCAATTATGAAATAATTGTTTTAATAATGAGTAAAATTTATAATGCAACACTGTCGAAATTGTGTTCAGCAAAAAGTTTTTACAAAAGTGAAAGCTTTTACAACGAAAGTACTTATTAAATACACTTTGTTGAAATTTGACTAATGCTGTGGGCTGGAGTAGTAGAACGCGAGACTATGAAGCGGAGGGTCCTGAGTTCAACCCCGCGTTGAGTCATGAATATTGATATGAATGTTTATGATAAAAAACAGCCAAATTTTCACAAAAAATGTAAACAAGAATTTTTTTGTTTTTTTTTTAGCTGTCAAATGCTAACTGTCGTTGCAATATTGAGTATATAGGAACACCAAAAATATATTGTCAATTAACTGAATATTGTTTCAATTAAAAATGCATATATGAAAACAATATAAAATTTTGAATAATTTAATGATAAATAAAAGGTCAAGTGTTATTTTGGCGAATAACACTTGACTTTTTTTTACATAAAACCATTTATTGCAATATTTCGCCCATTTTTTTTTGCATGTCTTCTTCAGTGGCGAAATATTGGATTGAATAATTTTATCTAATAAAAAACAAATTGTTCTGTCGCTTAAATGACTGCTCTTTTCTAATAATTTATTAAAGTTTAGTTAATCTACTCGCTCTTGTCAAACCTGTGTATGTACAGTCTACTTCGCTTTAGTGGAAATAACCAAAATCCAATTTTTTTCATTTATCCGATTTTTCTCTAAAACGTAGTTCGGATTATTGAAATTTGTTACAGTTAAGCGTTCTGCTTAAAATCAGTAAAACAATATGTTTTATATCAAATCTGTATATTTTTCTTACGTCAATTATATAATAGAAAAATACAATAAGGTATGTAAGAGCGAAAAGGACAAATACATTTTGCCATTTAATTTTTTAACGAAGAAAACATGCACAATTTTTTCAGCCTTAAGTTATGCAATCGATTTCTAATAAATAAATTTGTCATTGTTTATTTTTTCACTAAAGCGAAGTAAGTTTCATACAAAACGTAGTTGTGGGCTTGCTTTTGGTTTTCAGTAATACGATATTTTCAGTAAAACGATATTTCCCTAAAGCGAAGTGAATAAGACTAGCTGCGTTTAAAATCAGTGCGGGGATTTGTATCGCTTTCAGTAATCCGATTTTTTTCAGTAAAGCGTGTTGCGCTAAAGCGGATCCATCTGTATTGGTAATTGCCTGTCTCTGCTGCTTAGATAGGAAATATCATTTATTTGATAATTTTTTTTTATTAAAAAAAAAAAAATAAAATAAACTAAAAATATTCTGTATAAACGTGGAACTATCAGGAAATTATTTATAAAATTTAATTTTGAACTGGCTTTGATTTCTAATGGAAAGCAATTCATATCGAGTTGGTCCTGTAACTCAGCTCAGCACTCTGATTGCTACACTAACAACACAAATTTTGGCCTGACGTACTTTCTGCGCTAATGTTCAAACCTTTGCAAGGGGCCATGATACGTTTTCCCGTTCCCATTTTAGTATATGATCTTCCGAAGCACACACTATTTTATGCTACACTTTTCATAATAATTTCTCAAGGATACTCATTCCACTTGGAGTTATTATTGATCATATTGCACAAGTATTGAAAATCCTATTGATATAATAATCATCCGGGGTTATGATGGAGCAATTCCAGTAAACCCACACTGATAAATAAGTTTCAACATTAAAGACCAGAGTATATAATACAGATTAACCTATCAACTTCCCCCGAAAAACTTTGCATAACAATTGTTAGGAAATACTTGTAGCAACAAGCTGAAACAGATAATATATAAATAAATAAATAAATTATTTCTGATGACAAAGATAAGCCAAACAAATAAAATGCACATAATAATGTCAAATATTATACGCCTCAATAGCATGTACACACCATATTTTATTATTTTGCCACCAAGAACAGAACTACAATTTCTCCTATTACATAAACAGCCAGAGATAAAAGAGTGAGGGAGAGAAAAACGGAGACATTTAGATGTCTTGGAAGAGGAAGAATACTTGCCAAATAAAATACATTTAATAATTCATAATCATTCTATAATAGCATAGCAAAAGCTCAACCCCTAAAACGAATGTAATAAAATAATAAAGCGGAAAATTGTGAATAAGCACGCAACAAATACGCTTCATGCGAAATATATTTACAACTGAAGAAACTATAAATTCTGAAAACCATAAACATTAAAATCCAACATTTTATTGTTTTTCTTTCTATAATTTTTTTGGCGTTTGATAAATAAACTTTTATAGAAACAATAGAAATATATTTTATGTGCTTCACTTGAGATATTCGTATTTATAAATAACAAATAAAACACTCAAGTTCGAGTTGAACTTGTTGGGATTGATGTTTAATAATTGTTAAGTTACAAGAAACTAAAGTAGAATTCTCAAAGTATGTTTGCCATTTGAGGGTGTTTGAGGACAGCGGATTTTTCCAATGAGGTTTGTTGAATTTTAAATAATTTATGAACAAAACGTTTACAATTTTGTATCCATCAATTTTTTAAAATTGGAGTCCATTATTAAACAAAGCCGCCTAACATGCAGTGATAAACAACAATATACATCGGTACTGATGACAAAAATGCAGCGACTTTCGGAAATAGTGCTTTTGTATTCATATAAAGTAATTTGCTTAAAAAACATTTTGTACGAATTTTAAGTTTAATTTAAACATTTTCACGCCTTAAGACGTCAATTTAAAAATTTTCTAAAAAAAAACATTAACACCCTTATTCATAAAAATTATGAGAAGCTTATAAGAGTGTAATAGAGCAAATTTCATATGAAATTCTGTTTTATTACGCTGTTATTAGACTCTCATAATTTTTATGAATAAGGGGGTAAGAAAACAACCTCATGACAATATCCACTCTTTAATAAAATAAAATTCACATATCATAAAAAATATTAATAAAAACAAAGTAAACGTTTATAGTCGACTCCGTTTTACTGGAAATAACCAAAATCCAATTTTTTTAATTATTCGTTTCTTTGCTCTAAAACGTAGTTCGGGTTATTGAAATTTGTTACAGTTAAGCGTACTGCTTAAAATCAGTAATACAATATTTTTATATCAAATCTGTATATTTTTTTATGTCAATTTAATATAAAAATTTTATTTAAAAAATTATTCATAGAAACATATTCATATCCCTCAAAAATGTCTAGTCACTTGCATTGATAATATAATAGAAAAATACAATAAACTACGTAAGAGCGAAAAGGACAAATACACTTTGCCATCTAATTTTTTAACGGACAAAACATGCACAATTTTTTCAGCCTTAAGTTATGCAATCGATTTCTAATAAATAAGTTTGTCATTGTTCACTTTTTCACTAAAGCGAAGTAAGTTTCATACTAAAAGTAGTTGTGGGCTTGCTTTTGGTTTTCATTAATACGATATTTTCAGTAAAGCGATGTTTCGCTAAAGCGAAGTGATCAAGACTAGCTGCGTTTAAAATCAGTGCGGGGATTTGTATCGCTTTCAATAATCCGATTATTTTCAGTAAAGCGTGTTGCGCTAAAGCGGATTCGACTGTATATCAGTTAAAGAAATTGATGATATTACTGAAGAATTGAGTGCTGTTGGCTGAAGTAGTTCACACGAGACTATGAAGCGGAGTGTCCTGATTTCGACTCCGCGCACTCAGTCATCAATATTGTGTCGAAGTCTTGTGATCAGAATTAGTGTACGGTTGTGTTAGTTGTTGTCAGCCTGTTTCAGTAATGAAGGCATAGCACTGATCACTGAACATCAACTGGCAACGACTGACACAATCATGTACTAAAAAGCAGAGGAACAGCACTCTCCTTCGTCGGCCCTGTAGTACAAAATTAGCCGGCGAAGTAAGAAAAGGTTCAAATAGCTACAAAAAATTCTCTATCTTATCATCTTTCCTCATCTGTCCCCTCAATACTATCCCCTCCTTTCTAGTTCCGGCGCAATGGAGTCGTCCCCTGAATACTAATCCGAGTTAAACAAAAAGTTAACACTTCATAAGTTTTTTGTATTTACAGCCAATAGAACAATGACACTCGTACTTATCACATGTAGTGAGTGAGATGGTCAAGAGTTTAAGTTCATATTAATTTAATATTTTCTTTTCAATCTCTCCTTCTCAAAAAAAAATATATACGGAAATTTTTTGCAAAACTATGATTTCTTTTCTGGGAAATAATTTTTAATTTAAAGTTTAACTAAAAGAAAAACTTGTCTACAATCAACCAAGCGCATTTAAAATGATTGACTTGACCGTCTTATACATTAAACTGTAATTACTTACATGTCATTTCTTTCAAACTTGCTATCATCTTTCTCTCTCTCTCTCTCTCTCTGACTCTTTCCCTGTAATCTTTTCCGTTTTTAAAAGCACATTCTTCATACTTCAAGTTTAAGTGAAATGAAAGAAAAACTACTCGTAAAACTAAATTACAGAATTTCTTTTTTCTGTTGTTGTTGAAGAAAATCAAGTTGCGAAAAAGTGTATTATTTGAACTTGTTTCATTTCCACTTAAGTTTAACAAACAACAGGAAAGTGGGAAATTGGATTAACAACACTCTGAACTAGACGGACTACCTCCTAGTCCGTCAGTCAACCAGAAGACAACCAGCCAGCCAGCCAGCCAGTCAGCCAGTCAGTCATTGAAGAAACACTTTTTAACAAGCAGTCATTACACCAGCCAGCTAAATGGATGCCATATAAAATGAACTAGACAGCTTGGGTACTTTCTGCAGCTACTTTTTTCGCAACAGCAGAAATATGTACTCGTACAACATGCACAACCTGCTGCAGTATGATTTGTCAGTCTGGCTTAGTAATTACTGTTACTGAAGTAGCTTGCAAGACATCAGTTTTTCTTAAGATTTAATTTTAGCCTTGAAAAAAAAAACTGCATAAAAATAATGAAACAAGTTGACATTTAATGTTTAAACTATAAAACATGGCTACAAACGGTATAATAGTTGGCTTAAAAGGAATTGTAAAATGTTGAAAGAAAGTTGGCTTTTGATTTAGAAAATAAGTTGTAATTACAACCCGATGCCTGGAGTGCGTAATTAGATGTTTAATTAAAAATTAAATTCATATTATTAAGAGGTAAAACGGAAAACTGAGAAATAACTAAAATGTCAGTCAACTGATGCAACAGAGTGAATGAATTTTTAAGCAAATAATAGTGAGACTAAAAAAATTATCTTAGAATGCGAAGAATTTTATTATTATTTATTTCAAAAATATTTTGCCAAGGATCGGTGCATAGATGACGACGGCATGACTGAGACCAAATATCGGCGATGTTAGGAGTATATTAACCTACATTTCTGTCAGAACTGCTTGCAACACGTTCATCCGCTCGATTTTGAGACGAACCCATGATCCAACTCGTTTAAAACATATCGGTTTGATCACAGATTCTTGTTAGTAGTAGTCTTGTGTCCAACTAGCTCATTCGCTCAGTTTTGACAAGAACCTCTGATCAAACACATTTAAATTACATTGGTTTGATCATAGGTTCTTGTCAAAATTGCGCGAATGAGCTAGTTGGACACAAGTCTACTTGTTAGACTTATGTCGAACTCGTTCGTTAGCTCGTTTTTGACAAGAACCTATGATCAAACCCATTTCAATTATACAGGTGTGATCAAATGTTCTTGTAAAAAACGAGCGAATGAACGAGTTTGACACAAGTCTATTATTAACCCATATTTTTGTTAGAACTGTATCGAGCTCGTTCATCCACTCTTCACTGATGGATTCTACTCTTGGTCAGCTTTTGACATTGAAACAAGCCGTCGATCGCCATTAAGCGAGTCAAAATCAGTTGCAGCGTTCATGCGCTATTGTGAACCAAAACATTCAAAAACCATCTAATTTTTTTAAACACCGATGTTGTATGTGTATCTAGTCAATTCCCGTTCTCGATTCCCTTATAGGACTCAAAGAACTACAATATAATAATCGATACGCTTGCGTTTAAAATTAGAAGTTAATTGCATGGATGCTCTTTAGTGTCAACTGTTTTCCAAACTTTTCAAACAAATATTTTAAATAGTTCTTTTTTAAACATGAACGCAATATTATCATTCGAAGTTGTTAATAAAATTATTAAGCTAAGAATTTTTATTCAGATTCAAGTGCAATTCTGCAAGTCTGAATATATTTTTTTTATTTAAAAATTTTTATGAAATTCGAATTTTTAATAATTTTTTTTTTTTGCATATTTTGCAACTTAAAACCTCATCAGTTGCAGTCGCAACCCGGCTCTCAGTCAGTCAACATCAAGCCTCGTTGGCAAGTATTTCTTTAGCGAAGCTACATCACTGATCATTCACTCTGTTTCGAGTTTTGCGTCTCACTCGCACCAGTTAATTTCAACAGGTCAGATAGTTGAACAGGTTTACGGTTCTTCTGAGGAATTATATCGTGATTAACGTTGCCACTTCCTCTGTGAAGTAGTATTGTGTCCAACTAGCTCATTCGCTCAGGTTGGACAAGAACCTTTAATCAAACCTATGTAATTTAAATGGGTTTGATCAGAGGTTCTTGTCAAAACTGAGCGAATGAGCTAGTTGGACACAAGTCTACTGTGAAGGTATAAGCGGCGTACAGTCAGTCCCAGAAACTGATAAAAATAAGGGTTAATAACAACGCGCCGTCAGCATCTGTGCGCCGATATTTTGCAAGTTTATTTTGCAGAGTCTTATTAATAATAATAACAATAATAATAATGATATCAGCAGTTGATAGAACAACTAAAATATCACATTTCAGATGGCAGTGGCAAAACAGTGCTCTGGCAAGACTGGTTGATCTACCCTTACGAATAAAATATATAAGAAAGAATACAATATTAAATAATAAAGAATACAAAATGAAATTTTAGGAATTTATGTTCACGAAAGAAACGAATAATCAGCATGAAACCTTAATTATAAGGACATAAACAATAAACATTAATTCACGTGACTTAATGTATGGATGTATGTATGTATGTATGAGTTAGTTAAATTCTATTAATAGATTAAAAAATATACATCCGACTTAATTGAATGAATTATATATGGGAAGGAAAAACTAATATAAAATACAGTATGTAAAACACACACACCCACACACGCACACCAATTAAAGTAAAACTAAAAGCAATCTGGTGTACTATAGTGTAGAAATAGTGTAACATTTTGCCATTTTAGCCAAACGTAGAATTGGTCATTTAAATATGTGCAAGAATCGTTGTAATATTGTTGTGTGTGAGTGCTATTTGCTCAAACATATAATGCTATCATCATTGTTTGCTTCAATGAATGTATGTACTATGTCTGTGTACGTATGAATGTATGCGTTTCTGTTTTTGTACAGTCCGTATGACCTCATTTATATTTCACAAGCTGACCATATTTACTTAAGAGACATAAATACACAGCCATCGCAAAATGTTTAAATCCCAAAACAAATGAACATAATTGTACATTTTT
The DNA here is from genome assembly GCA_951800035.1 of Linnaemya tessellans. NCBI lineage: Eukaryota > Metazoa > Arthropoda > Insecta > Diptera > Tachinidae > Linnaemya > Linnaemya tessellans. The sequence goes on along the minus strand of OX637532.1, from coordinate 31,867,228 downwards.
ATTAGAGTTAAAATAACTAGATACGACTATACGCTATTCTATGTATTTTACAACTAAACACACACAAATATACACAACCATACGAATGGTCGGTTGTACGTGCACAGATACAATAAAACAACACGTGTCCTTTAGTGACATAATTTGAAACTATAGATTTTCTAAGCAAGTGTAACATTTCCGGTGATACGCATGTACGTACATGTGGAAAGTGCAGGATATAAATACAAGTGAGCCATTCAGAAATTCAGAATGAGATGAAAAAGTTTTTCGTGGAACAATTTATTATGAAAATTTTATATGAAGAATAGCAAAAGATTGAAAGGAAGCACTGCAAGCTAGACTTGTATCGAACCAGTTCATCCGCTCGTTTTTGACAAGAACCTACGATCCAACCTGTGTAATTGAAATGGGTTTGATCATAGGTTCTTGTCAAAAACGAGCCAACGAACGAGTTCGACACAAATCTAACAAGAATCTATGATCAAACGGATATATTTTAAACAAGACTTGTATCGAGCTCTTTCATTCTCTCGTGTTTGGCAAGAACCTATGATCAAACCCATTTAAATGTCATAGGTTTGATCAAACGTTTTTGTCAAAAACGAGCAAACGAACGAGTTCGACACAAATCTAACAAGAATCTATGATCAAACCGATATATTTTAAACAAGACTTGTATCGAGCTCTTTCATTCGCTCGTATTTGACAATAACCTATGATCAAACCCATTTAAATGACATAGGTTTGATCAAACGTTTTTGTCAAAAACGATCGAATGAACGAGTTCGACACAAATCTAACAAGAATCTATGATCAAACCGATATATTTTAAACAAGAATTGTATCGAGCTCTTTCATTCGCTCGTATTTGACAATAACCTATGATCAAACCCATTTAAATGACATAGGTTTGATCAAACGTTTTTGTCAAAAACGAGCGAATGAACGAATTCGACACAACTCTAGCAATCATGCCCATCTACTAGACTTGTGTCCAACTAGCTCTTTCGCTCAGTTTTGACAAGAGCCTCTGATCAAACCCATTTAAATTACACAGGTTTGATTAGAGGGTCTGGTCAAACCTATGTAATTTAAATGGGTTTGATCAGAGGTTCTTGTCAAACCCATTTAAATTACATAGGTTTGATTAAAGGTTCTTGACTAACCTGAGCGAATGAGCTAGTTGGACACAAGACTACCATCTATTGCGATGTCGGAAGCTAACGACGTTAGGTTGTACAAGTAACTATGAAAGCATAAACAACAGTTTAGAATTTTTTTAATAATTATTTAAGCAATCGAAAGATAACTTGCATCAACGCTAAACACCTATTTAATTTAATAAACTGTACCTTAATTTATTTCAGCCACTATTAAGTGCGTGCAGCAATCAGATATAATATTGGATATCCTACATTTTTTAGCATGTTCGTAGCCATTCTAATTCACAATGTGTTTATGTTAGCAATTACACAGAGCAAACTATTCAAACTTTCTGCGATGACGATTTTTGTTTACTTTAATAAATTTTCATAGTCTAGTACATTAAGTAAATGTATTCTCTTAAAAAAAAAAGCGTTTGAATTTCTTCTGATGACAAAATCACAGCTTATCTGTAGTTAATTTTATTTTCGAAAACTATTTCCTTCCTTTTCCAGGTAAATATCAGATACACTCTTTAATTAAACAAGTAAGTAAATAAATAATTAAGACAAATTTCCCTATAGAATATACTCGTAATGCTATATTACGCATTTAAATAATAAAATTTTGGCTCAGGAACAACATTATTAACTGGGTCATTTGGCAAAGAGAAAAAGCATACAGGCAACTAAGCAGTTAATAAATAAATAAAATATTGTAGCATGTAATCAGGCGTTAAATGTGTATATTTTACATATAAGTAAATTATAAATATCAAAAGTTGCCTACAGCCACACGAAGAAATCTTAAACAATTATATTTAACAAATTGTTGATAAACACACATGCACACACACACAAACGCAAAACTAACACTCGTACAAAACTGGGACCCTCCATTTTGACAACAACATTAGTAGTCCTTCTTTTTTTTAGGGCAATTCATTAATGTAAAATGAAGCCCATTATATTGTGCGCAATCACTGATTGCTGCACGAATTGGTGATGGGGATGTGTGGATTTTACATATTCCAGAAGTACAAAAATATGTGGTTGAGCACGATAAGAAAACAAAACAGTATAAGAAAATGTTTAAATGTTTTCAATTAAATATTTAAACGAAATTAAACAATACAAAGGAGTGCAAAAGCCATGAGGATTTAATTCATTCAAATGGCTTTTAAATGACACTATTTCCGTAGGGCTCCTTTAAGTAGGCAATGAATTGTTATGCATTTTTTACGATTTCCTTTAAAAAGCTTTAAATGTTAAAGTACTTCAGTTCATTTTAATGGGATAATTATCTACAAAAAATAAAACTCTTACAAAAAAAAATTACAATAATAAATTTCCTGTTGCAAAGTTTGAGGAGAACCATTGAAGGAGGTGTTGTCCGGCAATTCAGCACAGAGAAAACGAATGGTCGAGAGGCCTCATGGATATTAGAAGTGCTTGTAGGATTTGAAAACAAAAAAAAAAACAAAAATGCTGGCAGAAGTGTATTATGTCTAAGGAGGTCTATTTCAAAGAGGATAAAATAGAAAATGATATATAATGACCCTTATTGTGTTTGGCGTTTGACGCCTTCAAATTCGACAAATTGTAATAGCTTAAAGACAAAAAGTTAAAAATGTCTTTATTCTATTACAAAATGTCGAATCTGAAGATGAAAAACGCCAAGCACAATAAGGGTGAATATTTTCTGAAAATTAAACCTGTTTTTTTAAAATCATTTATCACCACAATTCGTTATGTTTTTGCCACATACGAGTATGTAAAATTCTTTGAATAAAAGCTTTTGTTATTAAAACAACTCCTTTCTTTCGCTTTCCCAATTTATTTTCAAATTAATCTCTAAAGTTCTAGACAGAAGAATTTGCTTTTATTGAAGCATATTTTTAATGACTTCTTAAACTATTTCAGTTCGACATATTAAATACTCGTAGCATTTCTTCTTTATAAAATATGCGTGTTATGAAAAACGAACGCATGGTTTTGGAAATATTTCACAATACAGTTATTCTTGCTTTTTCTTACGACCATCATATTTTGGCCATAAACTACAAACTCATTTACATTTTTATATCCTCTTTCCTATTTCCTATGCGTTCTTACCGACTGACGCACTCTGTATTAACCAACGGCGGTAGCCACAGCATCATATTTCGTAACCAAACACAGTATAACACTTAATATCAATACGAAATTAATTGCCTAGAAAAATAATTACCTCAAACTTTAACTATAACTTTAAGAGTGTTTGTGCTAACGTGTTGTTGCTCCACCAGACACAATCATCTGTACTCTATTATACTCTTGCCAAAAACACACTCAGGCACAAAAACGATTTTTTTTTAAGTTAGCTAGCACTCACACTTTAAAAGCGGTAGCGACATCCTGCCATGCCACCCAAAACTTTATTTCTCCTGTGAACACTGCAGCAGCAGCAAAACAAGAAAAAAATAAAAGAAGAATATCAACCAAAAAAAAAAATGGGTAAAAACGTTAAATTATGTGCAGAAAGACATTTATCAGAATGTCAAGAGCATAAAAAGACTGTGTTGTGTAGTAAAATGTAGTTGTCGGAAAAGTAGCAGAGCACCCGTGAAAGGCATGTCGGAGAAATTTCGGTTCCTATCTGATATCTGAGTTTAAGCATTCACACTTCAGGTGACTGCTCCGACTGCTGTCCCCATTTAATTTTCTATTTTAAAAAAGAAGCCTCTGTTCGCGTATTTAATCATGATCTTGTCAAAGAATTGCTTACAGTGATGCAACTCATTTCTGGTTAAATGTCAATGTCAATAAGCAAAATTGCCACATTGGGAGCGAAGACAATCCTCAAGCCTTTAACAAATCACATCCATTAAAATTGTTTTTTTTTCGAACTGAGTAACGATCTATCTTTACGGCGCCATGCTGACTGAATTTTCGCTTCAAAAAATTAAGCAGCTAAACAACAACAAGATTAAATTTAATTCAGAGTGATAGACTAATTGTTCGAAAATTTGTTTTCAGACATATAAATATTCCAAGGCAGAAGGGAGAGTCAATATCAGTTTTCAATAGACTTGGGTCCAACTAGCTCATTCGCTCAGTTTTGACAAGAACCTCTGATCAAACCCATTTAAATTACATAGGTTTGATCAGAGGTTCTTGTCAAAACTGAGCGAATGAGCTAGTTGGACCCAAGTCTAGTTTTCAATTTTGACAGCAGAGCAGAGTAGCTGTTTTCGAAAGCTGCTACACTTTCATAATCAGCACTCATGTGTATTTTGTTTGTCAACACTTTTTAAGAGCCTTTTTTGCATATGATAACAATTTTTATTTAAATAATTTTTATCCGGAAATTGCATACGAGAACTATATCAAACTAGTGTCGAAGTTTTGTTTTTGACAAGAACATGTGATCAAACCTATGTACTATACATGGGTTTGATCTAGACAATGTGTCCAACAGATTTGACAAGAACATCTGATCAAACCTATGTAATTTAAATGGGTTTGATCAGAGGTTCTTGTCAAAACTGAGCGAATGAGCTAGTTGGACGCAAGTCTAGTTTGATCATAACAGGTTCTTGTCAAAAACGATTGAACGAACAAGTTCGATACAAGTCTAAACTGTATTGTTGCCGTTTGATTATGTTCAACGTTTTTTGTTTCCAACGATATAGCGCAACTTGCCATCTAGCGCGCTTTATATGGAATTCAGACATACATTTTTAATTGAGGCAATTATCACTTCATTGCCATAATTATCTTCCTGTTCACATATAAAAAAATTTAGCAAATTCAATTAACGTATGACAACTAAAAGCTAAAATTTTTCATATTCATGGGGACCTCAAGTCCAAATCTGGGATCTTTTCTTTTTTAATTATGTAATTAATAATAAATTTAATATCAATCATTTAATTTTAGCATGGCTGCATAAAATTTTTGTTTTTTTTTTACTCTTTTTACATTTTAGGTGCAAGGTCTCGACTAACTCAGTGAGTAGCGTTTTGCTTACTGTTGGGAATTTGTGAATATTGATATAGTCTGGCAACGCTTTCTTCCTATATGTTTAAATTCTGTCAAAGTAAGAAGCAATAAAGTGACAATGGATTTTGCAAGCAAAGAACAAACACGTTTTTGATTATTAAAAACCCAGCAAGGCTAATACAGAACACTTACTAACCATACTTTTTAGCAGTGCTGCATTTGCAATAGTACTCGATTTTATAGCAATTAAGTGTTAATTGAGCAATCACCTAATTAAAATTCTATATGGTTAATTGAGCTCAATAATTGCATTAATTGCAATAACAAATTAAATTGTGTGTCTGAACACCGTATAACAATCTATTAACTGAAAAATCAATTCAATAAAAACTTAATATCCAGAAGTGGTGAAACTTCTTTCGCCTCCATTTTTGTGCGATTTAGCGCCACTGGAATACTTTTTATGGTTAATGCCGATGTAGGAGCAACTCTTGAATTATTGGGAGCCAACACTGAAGCCACTTTAAACGCCATACGACTAGATTAGTTAAAAAATTAGTAAAAAAAAATCAGAGTGATAGAATGGACCATGCAACTCGTGGCCACAGCGTACATATGGCGGATATTATATTCAAAAAATAAATGTCATGATATAATCTAACAGATTATTAGAAATAAAATATAAATTTATTGCAATAATTCCCCTTATTCACTACCTCTTTGTCAAACTTTCAAGACAATATCAAAAAATAGGGCAGTTACATTCGGGTTGTGGGCAACAACTTATTACTGAGGGGGAATCTAGTATTTCTGCCTTGTATTAACATTTTAAGTTCACATGCACCTGAAAAAACACCCGATATACATAAATAATTTTTGGTAAAGCGGAATTGGAACAGCGGAGTGTATTTGAATCTATTGTTTTTATTGTTAATAGTTTAAAAAAATTAAAGAAAATAAAACAGCGAGTGACTATTTTAGCTCTTGATTTTATGTTTTTCTAATTTCCTAATCATGAGACTTTGAAACAATATCGCCAGTTTTTCAAGAAAATGTAGTTAAAGGTTCCCAGTGAAAACAGCACATAAACTAGCTAAAAGCCCCTTAAATTATTAATTTGATTTTTTTAAGTATTCAGTTAAATTAAAATTTAGCATTACGATTTTCCAAAAGAATTAATTTGTCCAAATATGCTAAATATTTTAACTTTATTTTTAAAATTTAATTTCTTTTAAACATTTCAGTAACGAAACTTATATTTCATTACATGCAGCCGGAATTTTCCAGACCATCCTCGCTATACCTAACGGCATATAACAATAAAATTACAACACAATTTTGCTGAAGCAATCGAACGACGACTATGAACAGCAACATACAACAATGGAATACGACAAAAAAAAAAAAAAAAAAACAAATAAATAAAAAAAAATTCTATAGATGAGAAAAGGATCATTTAAAAAAGAATGACTCTCTACAGTCGTTATAAAGTTGAATGTAATTAATTAATGCAAGTGTTTGAGAATAAAAATAAACAGCACTGGAAATCTTATATTCAAATATATACATTTTGCAAAATCAACTAATTAAAAAAGTTTCAATGATTTAAAGTTTTAAGCTTTCAAATAGGCAGCATTCTAATCGCTAATCGGAACGAAGTGTGTTTACAAAAGCGTGAGCAGGATCTATGGCGTTGGGTGTGCGCCATATTTTTCAATTTTCATAAATATTTACTTAAAAAAAATTTAATTAGATGCCACGTTTAAATTGTAAATGATGCTAACAAGTAGAAAACTGGATGCAAGTGTATTTTCAGTCCACACTATCTGGTGTGGCACAGGTGATGAAGGATTTCGTAATTACATACGAAAACATATTTATCTTCTACAGAAATTTAGAATAGGCAAAACTGTTGCTTAGGAATATATTGAAAATATTGGAGACTGAAAATATGTGTACAGTCGAATCCGCTTTAGCGCAACACGCTTTACTGAAAAAAATCGGAATACTGAAAGCGACACAAATCCGCGCACTGATTTTAAACGCAGCTAGTCTTATTCACTTCGCTTTAGGGAAATACCGCTTTACTGAAAATATCGTATCACTGAGAACCAAAAGCAAGCCCACAACTAGGTTTTTTGTGAAACTTACTTCGCGTTAGTGAAAAAATAAACAATGACAAATTTATTTGTTAGAAATCGATTGCAAGCTCACAACTACTTTTTGTATGGAACTTACTTCGCTTTAGTGATAAGTGAAATAAACAATGACATCGAATCGATTGCATATCTTAAGGCTGAAAAAATTGTGCATGTTTTGTCCGTTAAAAAATTAAATGGCTAAATGTATTTGTCCTTAACGCTCTTACGTACTTTATTGTATTTTTCTATTATATTACCAATGCAAGTGGCTAGACATTTTCGAGGAATTCGAGAAAAATTTCAACAAAAAAATGAGTAATTCTATGAATAATTTTTTTTTTATTAAATAAAATTTTTACGTTAAATTGGCGTAAAAAAATATACAGATTTGATATAAAAGATATTGTTTTACTGATTTTAAGCAGTATGCTTAACTGCAACAAATTTCAGTAATCCGAACTACGTTTTAGAAAAAAATCGGATAACTGAAAAATATTGGGTTTTGGTTATTTCCAATAAAGCGGAGTCGACTGTAGTGCTACTTTTAGGAACGCCAAGTAAACATCTTGCATTTTCAATTGGACTCCAAAGTGCAACGATATTAGGGATAATTATATGGATCTCTTTTCTAGAAAATATGTAAAATTTTTCCACTTTTTTTCTAATACAATGGAATTAGCAGCAGTTTTAAACAAAAATAAATTTTCGTAAATTTCTAATAAGTTTACTATTTCTAAATCTCACAATGTTGGCATTTTTCATTGAAAAGTGCAAACAATGCGTCTTCTTTTCTAAAAAGGAATGCTACATTTTTTGCACTTTTCAATTGAAAATGGTAACATTATGGCATTTTAAAATGGTGAATTATTAGAATTTGATCTGTCATCCCCAAAGAAAATTTATTTCATTATAAACTAGCACCTAATAGTAGTTTTTTTTTTTTAAATAGGTGACAAAATGTTACATATTTTCCAGAAAAGAAATCGGCATTAGAAAAGAAACGCAAATAAATGTTTTAAAATAAAAAAGAAACGAATAAATTATAAATTAATCACACAGTAAAAGTCTATTGCTGTTAATTACATCACACTTTTGTGAATTGATAAGGACAAAAACAAATAAAAATTTAAAGGTTCCAAAAATGGGTTTCATAGAAAATTTTACACATTTTTAAAAGCAAATCTATGTTTCTTTGCGTGAGAAAAATCAACAAAAATTCTTATAGTTTTCCCACTTAGATTTTGCTTCCCAAATAAATATCAGGGACACGACGTGATTTACACTATTAGGATCTAAAAAAAGAAGTGTGTTGTCGTGGGACACCTGATAGGAACGAAGTTCCTTATTATAAAAATATTAATTTTAAGTTCTATTCGAGGTATAAAGAAAATAATTATTCGGTTATTACAATTATGGTTTTTTTCGCCGACCAACGAACATTCAGAATAAATTTTGTTCCCAAACGAAATTGAATTCTGTCACGGCACGGCTGCGTATGATTAATATTTGTTTGTATAGAATCGTATTACTCATACGTCTTAAACATTGATTTAGAAAAAATAAATCTTACGTTACAGACTTTTGTTCCCGGTTAGGGTACCCCTCCTCATCGTTCCATAAGGAACTTCGTTCCAACAAATTGTGGGAATTTCATTTTAATTAAAAGTTACAAAAACCAGTAGGTATGCACTTAGAAAAAACTCAACACACTAGACTTGTGTCCAACTAGCTCATTCGCTCAGTTTTGACAAGAACCTCTGATCAAACCAATTTAAATTACATAGGTTTGATCAGAGGTTCTTGTCAAAACTGAGCGAATGAGCTAGTTGGATACAAGTCTACAACACACCCATAAATGAACACTAGACACTCACATTTTTCTTAAGCCGAGACATACAATATGGACATCGCATTTGTGCTGGCATTTCGAAAGTTACAGTTTAAATTACAGTGCTGCACACTGAAATACGCGAAGATTACAAACGTTGGCATTAGTGCACACTACTGTATTTGTTTGCGATGGCGCAAAATGCCAAGAGCGTTCTCGGCTTTTTTTAAGTTGCAAGAAAATCTGGCAAGTGCATGTGAAATTTGCAAATCTCTGCAGTTTCAAATACTTTCCTCAATTCAAAATTAATCATATTTAGCAATAGAGGATATACTTGCAAATGATACAATTTCTAAAGTGATTTAATTTTGTAATTATTAATTATCACAATTATACTTTTTTTTTCCTTGGACACCCACTAAGGATGTGAATCCTACTGATGCAACTCATTGTGCTGGAACTAAGAAAAAAGAAGCTGGTATTGAGGGGACAGATGAAAAAATATAAACGGATAGAACATTTTTTTTGTAGTCAATTTAATTCTTACTACGCCGGTGAATATTTTCAACAGTACAGACGAAGTGGGCTGCTGTGTTCTAATAAGTATCCTTCTACACTGTAACTTGTTCTCAAACATGTTTAACAAATTTACCTTGAAACAACTTGGCACTTCACTACAATTGAAACTTACCTGAAAAGAAACAAGAAAACGAAATTATATTAAAAATTGCATTTAAAAGAAAAGAAAAATAAAATGTTATAAATATGTAGACATAAATGACATTGACGATCAAATTCATAAAATATTACAGTTTTACTCCAGCCTTAAGAAGTATTCATTACCCGGTATTTAATGTGTTATTAAAGGCGATGTAGAGTCGCGCCAATGTTTAAAATATTTGACAATTAACAATTAATTAATTAACAATTTCACACCATGTTGTTCCGAACATGTTAATTTCTGCTTATCGAGGTAAGAAAATTTTGAACAAGTAACCATTTGATTGCTTTTTTTTGTAATTAAATTTCTATTGAACAATAATAAAATATTTTATTATATTTTTCTCTTGTTTCCCCCTGCCATTCAATGCATGTAAAACGTAATTGAATTTTCATGTTTGACATGTTCGTCAATTAAATACAAACATATGTAAGTGTGTGTGTAGGAAGAAATACGCATTAATTTAATTATTTTTAATTGTATATTCACACATATGCATTATATTTATTTATATATGTAAATATGTACACCAATACCTCACTTTGCGTCGTGGTTACGTTCCAAAAAAACACGACGCAAATTGAAACGACGCAAAGTGAATTATTATTTTCTATAGCAAACCATGTTAAGATCGAAGATAGGTTCCAGGGTTACGAAAATACTACTTTTTAAAAAGAAAATTGAACAAAGTAAACATTTTAAAAACAAAAATAATATAAAATTTTATTACATGCATACAAAAAACAAAAAAAAAACAAATTCAATTTAAACAAAATAAAATATTCAATTAATTTACAAAAAAAAAATAAAAATTAATCACTATCTGATGAGTACATAGTGGTTGTTGTCGGAAGTCGGCTTTCTTTCACAAAAAATTGGTCCAATGTTTGCTGAACAGCGCAACTCACTAATTGAAACGTTACATAAAGCACAACACACTAACTGAAACTGAACTCTAAAATTAGCAAAACAAAGTGAAAATAAAACTGTATTAAAATTGCGTTGATTTTCAGTAAGAAAGGGAATCCCCGAGTTTTGATGGCATGGCGCAATTAGAAACAATAGTCTTGCCATCTTTTAGAAACAAAAAGAAAATTTCAAAATAAGACTCGAACCTAAAACAACGCAACTTCGAAAATCTAACGACGCATAGTGAAAATTAGTACTAATTTAGCAGCGACGTAACTTCGAAAAAACGCAAAACGAAACGACGCAAAGCGAGGTATTGGTGTACTCGTACATATTAGCGATAAATATGTACATGAAAATATTAACAAGCCGCTTAAAAGTAGGCAATAGTTATAATTTTTTGTTAAGGTATTTTTATATTAAAATAAGTATGCTACATATCACACGCGATTTTATATTAAAAATATCTAAGCATGCTTTAAGGCTAATTTTGCATTTGTTAGTGAAAGCATGTTTTTGGATAGAAATAATATTGAGCTGAAATCACTGCTTAAAGCATGTTCTTAGGTTAATATTCTGTTAAAAATGACTTGGCTGTTGTTGGTTGTCGATACAAATTAAAAGAGAAATTTTTGAAAATTATTATTTTTAATAAACGATGCAGTACTCAGATTACTTCAATTTCAAAATACTTTTGGGCACATCTTTTACAATTGTTTAAAGCAAAATTTTAAATAATTAAATAGTAAAATATTGTTTTGTAATTTCTTTTTCGAAAAATGTACAACATTAAATTATATGTTGCCCTTTTTTTTACAAACGCATAGCTTTCGGCTATTTTGATGTTTTTGAATGCAATGGCGAAATTATTTTATAATTACATTTTAATTACATTTAATTGACAAAATGTTTATTTTGTAATTGCAATTTAATTTTTTATTTCCATTTGTTTTTATTCCATTTAAGTTAACCAGAAGTCACATGTATAAAAACTACATTTAATTCTATAGCACACTTTTAGGATGTAATTAAATTAAAAATGTTTTATATGGAACTTTTTCTTCTATTTCCTGTTTCCAAAGCAATTATAATAAACTGAATGTTTTAATACTAAATTTATCAACTATAAATAATTATTTTTCTTTGTATATTTTTTTCCTGCGGAGTATATTCATAGAAGACAATTTCATTTCAAGATTGGCTCTTTATTTTACAAGTTTCTGCCACAACATTTTCAGCAGCAGAACTTTATTAGTTTGCAGCATGTAGAAAATGGAAAGAGCAAGAGGGTAAAAAAAGGCTTCCTTATTTATATTGTGGCTTACCGACACTTAATTGTATAAATTACTGTTTTGTTAAGTTAAGTGTTTTACTTCACACATACACACAAAAACGCTGTCATGGTTTGCTAAGAAAGAAAACGGGTGAACATGTTTTCCTTAAAAGCCTAAACTCGTGAGGGGGTTGTTGGTGTTGGCAGATAAGGGCGTGTATATACTTTCTTCATTATATTAACCACACACATGTTTAATTGTCTAGGCATTTAAATAACACAATAAATTACTATTCTAACAACTCTGGCAATGGTTGCATTTCCCTTCGTCATCATTGGAGGAAAGTAATCGATTAATTTTTAATATTTTTATTTTTGTTTTCTTAAGATTTTCTCCGTTACTTCGGACTGCTATGCGAGGGCGAATCTTAAAGCAATCATTTCCATATGCCAGCGCATTATTTTCTTTGAATTGTGAAAAGTAGCAGAATAATTAATACATAAATACGTATTTAGTGGTAAATAAAAAAATGTTAGGGCAAGCGTTTCTCATATTTGCATAATATGCGATATGGTTTTACAAATAAATTGTGATTTGACTAAATTGGAGACACGTCCTCGTTAATGTTATTTTTTCGTTTTTTAATAAGGAAATTATTATCAAAATTTCTATTCATAAAGTGGGGATGATATTACAAATACCTCTGTTTGATTGGAAAACACAATTTTGTTCATATTTTATTCATGATTCGATGTAATTTATGAATTCCAAAAGAGTATTATGGTTATTTGATGTGTCAATTTACTTTCGATGATTTATTTAAGAAATTTATGACACCATGACTTTTCTAGTTAGGTTGAGTTTTGAACTTTTTTAAGGCTTTCTTATCGATTTTTTGTTGTTGGTAATATAATATAAAAAAAAGCAGAAGTAATCTGAAAAGCGTGAGGTAATCGAGCGTTGCGACCATCAGCCTAATAGTAATTTACATCTTCCATATTTTAGTCTATGGTGGTACTGAAATTTGGAGTTTTTGTCATATGTTTAATAATTAATATTTTTCTGTAGCAGAAATTAAATTTACTGGAAATAAAGTAGAAATCTTAAGCAAAAATATTAAAGATTTAGAAATTAAAAATATTTTTTTAGCATTTTCAAAAAGTAGCTAAGAGCTCAATTATCCATATGAAATGTCAATTAATTATTGCTCAATAAATATGAAATTGTTATAATATTGAGTAAAATTACAAATGCAGCTTTGCTAAAAAGTGTGTTTAGTGAGCAAAACACAACTCACTGAACAAAGTTAGTAAAGACTTAGCACTAAAATGTCGTAATAGTAGAAAAACATAAACAAAATATTTCGGGCCATGCTGCAATTAAATTATTGACATTAAATTTATTATTAATTAGAAACAAAAAAAAAAGATCACACATTTGAACTTGAGGCCTCCATGAAAATGAAAAAGTTTTACTTTTAGTTGCAATAATTATATCAATAAATTGAATATTGACTCAATTACAAATGCATGTCTGAACATGTCACTGCAGTATTCGTTTAAAATTACTACTTTTTTCCATTTGTATTAAACTAACAAAAAGTAAAATTTTCTCGTTTTTATAATCCATTATATAAATGTAGTACACTTTCAGGCATTTTATCGTTCAGCAATATTGATAAAATATATATTATTCAGAAGTTATTTTTATGTAGAAAAGCACAATGATATTTTTTTAAATTATTTCATTATTTTTTTTTTAACTAACAATAATTGGAAACACACCTGGACTCACAAATATGAATGCCTAAAGATTATTGTATAACTTATTTTTACCTTTTGTTGTTATCTTACAATCTGTTGTGTCCTTCCCTACACAACAGATTGTAAGATAAAGTCCTAAAAGAAATCCCTAAAAGAAAGAATGGCATACAATAGAAATGTTAGTCAAAAGCAATCCCCTTAACTAATTTTCCGAATCTTAACTAAAAACACTTTCCACTAAAAACATCTAAGCGGGATGAAATCTAAAAAATTTAACTTTCAGAACTGTTCCTAACCACACTGAATTTCTCGAAATTTTTAATTATGCAAAAAAAAAATTTTTTTTAACATAAAGGCTAGTAGTTATTAAAAATCAAAATTGCAAATTTTGAATACATTTTTTATTTATTCCTTATTTTCTGTATTAAAATACAAATAAAACAAAAGTAACATTAAAAAAAAAATTATTAAAGAATTTTACAATTTGCTTTTAGCATACTTTTTAAGGAAACTTTTACGCTCTTAAGTGTCTTCTTTCTTTTTTTATATCTTCAATAAAACACTCATTCTATTACTTGTGAATTTGTAAAACAGAAGGCTACTGCCACAGGACAACTATCGAGTGGTACCTAACAACAAGTACTTTTTATGACTTTCTTTAGCATTACAATTACAAAAACAAAAAAACAAAATTTGAAAGTAGTAAGAAAAAAAAAACGGAAACTACAACCATGACAAAGTTTTTGGTTAGTTTCTTAACAACAAGTAAAACTCTATGACTTTGTGAAGTGTACACTTGTAGGATGGCATTTCTTCCAACACTCAATTCTAAATGATAAAAACAAACAACGACGAAACAATTTTGTTAGAAAAACAACAGAGTTTTCAACAAGCGTAACTTTAAATAGCATTTCCTCACTTTATTTCTTGGCAAGAGCTAAACAAAAAAAAAAGAACACAATCACGTTGGATCTATTTTGTACCTGGTGATAAAAAGATGATCAAATTTCTATTAAGAAAGTATTAAGAAAATTTAATTAAGGAGATAAGACAAGGAAAATATTGCACTTAATACTATTTTCTATAAAACATATTGAATACATGGCACATTTGCTCCGGCAAGTAACCAGAGTCAGTCAAAGAATAGAAAATGTATAAGAAATAATTTATAAGTAAAATATTAGTTCAATGAAAAATTCGTTAAAATAGAATAAGACTATTAAATATATAAAGCGTGGGCAAATCTGAGTTTAGAAAGCAAATTGGCTTAAACACACACGTTTTTTTCGACAAATTCAGTTTTGTTGAATGTAAAGTAGAAATGCCGGAATCAATAATGGAATATGATGCCGGGGGTAAATGTCTGCCTCTTACACAACAACAGACGTCAGCTCTTTTCACAAAATGTTGCATCACATTTTGCAACAAAACTTCCATGCAGTGCCGAATTTCTTCTTTCAGAGCATCAGTTGCTTGTGGTTCGTTCTTTCGAATGCCCCCAGAGAAAATAAGCCAGCGGCGTTAAATTACAATAACGAGGCGACTAATTGACATCGACAAATTACGCGTCCAGGAAATTTCCCATGCAATAACTGAATTGTTTGGCGGGTAGTGTGGCTTGTGGCGCCGTCTTGTTGAAACCAAAGATCAGTGATGTCAACATTAGCCAATTGTGGCCACACAAAAAAAAAAAAGGTTATCATAGTTTGGTAGCGCGGAGATTTCATTGTGACGGCGTTTCCTGGCTCATTTTAGCAAAAATACGGGCCGTTGACGCCGCCGAACATAAATCACTTTTCTTTGCAAGTACATACAGTAGAATCTAACAAATAAGAACGACTTTTTATTGTGCACCGGGCAATACGAATTTCTGAAAAGTTCGAATTTCTGGAATTTTTTTTTTACAGAAAATGTTAAAATTATAATATGTAAAACAAGTTATGTAAACTTGTTTGGCATTTTTTTAACTTTCACACGTATGAAAACTTCACTTTGAACTTCAGTCATCAACTGATCTAAATTTAACCGAATTGTACACACCACGAATAACTCTGTGATTCCCCGTTTTATTTTTTGTAACGAAAATACAGAAAAAAAATTCCAAAAATTAGAATTCCTGTTCTAATTTTAGAGCTTTTAATTTGGGGTGTCGCCTTTTTAGTTCAAAATCATTAAAAAGAATATATACATATTTTCTAGTGGAAATAAAAAAAACACGTCCAATATATTTAAATGGCCGGTTCTAATTTCTGAACGGTTCCAATTTCTGACGGTTCCAATTTGTAAGATTCTACTGCAATGATTTTTAAGAGGACTGTTTGTAGTTTTTATGGGCCCCATATGAGACAATTTTGTTCGTTTACATAAACGCCTAATTGAGATGATTTTGTGAAAAAATGCGATGTTTTCGTTTAGTTCTTAATTAAAATTCTTTGACGATTAAAATTCTTTATTCAAAAGTGTAGCGTTGCATGGTCAAAATTTTCCAACTTTTTACTAAATAAATGTCAAAGAATAACAGCCGAATTCTTGAAATTTTATTATTTGACAGCCAATTTACTTTCTAACCTCAAATTTGCCCATTTTGTAGATAAACAGTTGTTTCAAACGAATAAAAAATTTTAATATCTTACACACACTTGGTTTTATTTAAATCCAATAAGAGGAAGCGCTTAACCCTAGAATATCATACATATTTTTGTGGCGTAAACGTTATAGTTCGTCGAATCGCCGACGACGATGTTAGAAAGTTAATGAAAGGAGACCGGCAAAAACTAAATAAATGAAAATTATTTCTTTCAATTATTTGTTTTCAATGTTAATAAAAAAGTAAATATAAATTATTTTTTTATTATGTATGAATTTTTATTAGTCGAACTTTCTTATGTAAATTGTTAATTTTTTCAACGGGGTTAAGTTCGATTCTGCATGACTGCAAATGATTTTTTATTATTTTATTAATAAATGAATTTGTTCAAATTCTATTTATTATTTCTGCTGGTTTAATGATTATTGAAAATATTCTTAATATTCCAATCTTAATATAAAAAAATAATAAATCGAATTTGAACAAATTCATTTATTAATAAAATAATAAAAAATCATTTGCAGTCATGCAGATTCGAACTTAAGCCCGTTGAAAGAATTAACAATTATTTTTTTTATTATTAATTTACCATAAAAGCACGTTTCATAGCTCTACTTCATTTGGCTGATTTTTTAAAACATGACATGGGAATTTCTCAAATTAGTTTACATAATCGATTGAATTTGTTAACAATATTGAGTAATTAAAGGAATTTGTTTTCAATATCATTAGTCTGTGATTTACAAATGAATAACAAAATTCTATTTTGTATAACCCGTGGTTTCGATGATGCATATGCTAAAAAAAATAAAACTTGCCCAAGAGGGCTATAACAGCGCGCACATCAAGACCATATCAGCGGCTACTGTTATGCGAAAAATCATATATAGACAAATAGAAATAGAGGAAGAGATATACAAAACGTAAACATGAGTCGTCGAAACGACGAAGAATGATATTCCAGGGTTAATGAGAAAAGTTTCATATGGATATTTTAATGCAATTCGACAGATTAATGGCGATTTCTTTTCTGGAAAATATGTAACATTTTGTCACTTTTTATTCTAAAAACACACAATTAGGCACAATTTTAAAGTAAAGCACATTTTCTTAAAGGATGGTAGATCTGTTTCCAATAAATTCACTATTTTCAGATGCCCTAATGTTACCATTTTCCATAGAAAAGTGCAAAAAAATGTAGCATTATTTTTTAGAAAAGAAAACAATATAACAATAAGATATACATATTTTAAAGATTTATTATATTAATATATGCATTTTTTTCAATTCTTGTACAATTTTTTCCTAGTGGAACTTTTTTAATTTATAATTGAATTACTTTGTCAAAAGCTATCTTCATATCACATTACATTGTTTAAGAGCCTCTCTTCTTAGCCTTGAAATACACATGCCAAAGAGAACGATAAAACAATACCTTTTTGTAGCTACAACAGTGTTTTTTATATAATAATTGGACACACCTTGTAAGGATCTTTAAAAAGCATACACAAAAAAACAGATAAAGGAAAAGAAAAACACACCTACACATTATTACTGTACGTATATTTTAAGTGCTGGTATTGGGAAATTAAAACACAAAACAGAGAGAACAATATTCTAGGTAAATATAATTACCAACAAAGTGTACTTCAATTACAAAAAAAAAACTATATAGCAAAAAATAAGTCCTTTGTCACTGCATGTAAAAGAAAGATAAAATAAAATTTCCTTTTTTTTAATTTTTATTTTTGTACAAGCAAAAGGAGAAATCGATTACATTTTTGTAAAACTTTTACATATTTGTTCGCTCAGTTGGTCGGACGGTTGCCTGATTGTTTG
Organism: Linnaemya tessellans; assembly: GCA_951800035.1. NCBI lineage: Eukaryota > Metazoa > Arthropoda > Insecta > Diptera > Tachinidae > Linnaemya > Linnaemya tessellans. The sequence continues at coordinate 31,849,037 of OX637532.1, read as the reverse complement.
ATTCTATTTTGCTTTTAGTATAAACTACTTACTTGTACCATATTTTAGTACGAAATGTAATTTACTAGATGTTTTTGTTGTACATTCCATTTTATCCTTCTATGTGTTTGTTTTTTTTTTTTTTTTGCTTTCTCTTTTTTAATTTTTGGTCTGACAACTTATTAAGTGCATGCAAAATTAGATTTTCATGTGTGTGTACGTACAAAGTAAACATGCATGTGTGTGTGTAGCTGTGTGTGTGTGCATACTGATAAGAGTACATGTGTAGAAAATCAGATAATATTTTTACACAGGAGGAAAATGCGAGTTTTTCGGAAAAGGACACTTTTTCCAGGGTATGAAAAATAGCCATATGGGCTTACATTTTTATAGACATTTCTGCCCAGCAATGGAAGGTCATGTAATTTATATACATGCCATAATTATTCTCATCCAGCAGTATTTGAATAGATTAACTTGGAATTGCATATATATATATATATATATATATATATATATATATATATATATATATATATATATATTATATATATATATATATATATATATATATATATATATATATATAAATATATATATATATATATATATATATATATATATATATATATATAGTTTTCCTGCTCGTAGTTATTCTAAAATTTCCTGAGATCTTCGTCATTCCATTTAGTTTTTTATCTCCTCTTCTTGTGTATCCATTGTCTATACTTGCCATCATTCTCAGTGACATTCCCTCTGTAGTAGTAAAACTTTGTCATAATGTTTGTTTTATGTGAAAATCTGATATGTTTTCTTCTTGCATGTGTGTTTGTTTGTTTTATTAAACGGTGTATTTGTTATTTACTGTAAAGTGTAATTTAGTTGGAAAATACATTGAGCCACGCAAACATGAAATCAAATTAAAAATGCTTTCAAACTTAATGCCATCATCATACATGAAAAGCACACGCATACTCTTGCAACAAAATTGTGTTGTTTTATTCAACACAAAAAGATAACTAGCACTCTGTAGTACCAGAAAATATTTGAGTTTGATATGAAACTAATAATTACAATTGCAAAGATTTATCAAATTTTTCAATAATCGATTCTTAGTATGTCATAGTATAAAATTGTGATTCATATTTATAACATTGTTATACCGTGTTCAGATATACATACACCTTTATTAAGCTCATCGCAATAAATAGCATTATTGAGCCCAATTATCCATATAAAAGTTCAATTAATTATTGTTCAATATATATATGAAATTGTTATAATATTAAGTAAAATTAGAAATGCAACACTGCCAAAAGGTGTGTTTAGTGGGCAAAACACAACTTACTAAACAAAGTTAGTCGAGACTTAGCACGTAAAATGTGGAAAAAGTAAAAAACTTGAACGAAATATGTTGAGCCATGATGAAGTTAAATTATTGACATTAAATTTATTATTAATTAGAATATTAAAAAAAAAAAGATCCAAGATTTGAACTTGGGGTCCTCTTGAATATGAAAAATTTAATGAAATTGGTTCAATAAGACTTCAAAAAACTATATAAATATTCTATGGAAATTTTTTCAAATAAATCGTTAATAAACACATTTCGTTAATAAAACATTTTTTATGAATTAGGCAGTTAGACGATAGCAGGCTATGCGGCTACACGACTATAAATACTGTTTTGTTCGTGCAGCACATCTATTGAACTATTTTGAAAATGACCGCCAACAATCATGCAAAATTTAAAAACCAATTATTTCTTTTACTTAAGTAGTTCAATTTTTAATTTTTGTTTGTTTGTGAAATAAAATAAAATATCATATCGAATATAATTTATTTGTTGGGTAAAGTTTTGTAAAGAATTGTGACAAGTTCACATTTATTTCATATATTTTTATGGTATTGGATTCTCTCATAGTCGCTCACAAATTAGAAATTAGTTTAATTTGACTACAACAACAAAAGCAGCACGGACAACAACCTTGCTGCCATGAAAATATATAATTATTTCTGTATAATAGACTTGTGTCCAACTAGCTCATTCGCTCAGTTTTGACAAGAACCTCTGATCAAACCCATTTAAATTACATAGGTTTGATTTCAGGTTCTTGCCAAAACTGAGCGAAAGAGCTAGTTGGACACAAGTCTACTATAAACACATTTATTCTATTTCTGGCAGGTTGTAATTAATCGCCTGATAGCTTAAAAATACTTTTCTGTTCATGTGGAAGTTTAGCGACATCAGAAAACGGATTTGCCGTCCAACTTACAAAATTAAAATTATATTGATTTTCTTTTATTTCTTAATTGAATTTAAATATAATAATAGAATATTTTTGGTTTTAATTTTGACCATCAATGAAATAAGAAGACAATAAATTTTCTGATACATTTTTCAATTTATATTTTAGTGCAATTTGTTTACTGATTTATTTACTTATTTTTTATTTTTTTGTAAAAACTATATATATTTTTTAAATGCATGACTAATTCAAATCCAGAATTTTATGTAGTTGCAGCACAGTGTTGCCAGAAGCCGGGGGAAAATTTCTACTAGTAGGAATTTTTGATTCCAAAACAGAAGCGTTTCCCTACGCTACCGGGCAGTTTTTTTATATCCTCCAAAATGTAAAGATTTTTCTGTCATAACGCACTATTTATAAAATAAATTATACGATATCATACACGGTTCAGACATTTTCTTTCGCCTAAAATTGCCTTATTTATTATTTAAATCTAAAAACAATAATTTTAAAATGGCAATTGTTATTATACTTTAATTCGGCGAAAGTTCACATATTAAAATTAGTTAAATGTAATTAAATACTTATATTAATTTGAAAATAACCTGTGGTCTTCCTACTTGAATTGAATTTAGGCTTTAAAATTTTATATGAAAAGAACTATTGATACTAATTTTTAAAAAATTTCGTAGTTTTAGGTATATATCTATATAATTTAATTTTAGTTCTTAACTTATATTTGAAGAAAATTTATTTTTTATAAATAACGTTTTTCTATTATTTTACTGACTTTTGACTGGGAAATTTTTTCAAAATGTAAGGAAAACCAAATTTTTTTTGGCGTGTGTTTATATATTTTCGAGAAATTCACCGGCAACACTGTTGCAACATTTAAATATTTTCTAAAGTTTTATACACTTTTTTGTCATTTATAAGCTTTGAGTTTAAAAATGCCAACATGTTTGGATCAATAAATATTTTCCAACAATAATTTAACTATTACATATATTTATTTTAAAACTTAAAACAACTTGCATATTTCACTAACAACTCAACGATTGTAATAAAAAAAAAACCTGGTGACATTAAGTCGCCAAAAGCCGATAAAAATACAATGAAATATACAAATATTTTTCACTTTGCAGGATTGTTATAGTGTATTTTTTAACACTCCACAAAATACCGACATGAATAATACACACTTAAGAAAAACTTGGCTAAAGCTTGGAAGGTAGAAAAATGCAAGAACATTTTTCATTTAAAACTCCTATAAAAAAATAAGAAAGGATATCAACATGCAAAACAAAATATTGCTTGTACTTGTGCTTAATTTTATTTGTATCTATTGAAAAGAAAAATTGACGAAAATTGTTCACACAAACTTTGAACAGAGAACTCTAGTCGTAGTATTCTCACAAATATGGTGCTACATCGAACCCAGGGCGAATGTTAATTTTTTTTCAGATAAGCCTATTGTATTTTTTTCTCTAGATCAACTAAAAATATATCACTGAATTGAAATCTGAAGCTCTACTATTGATATTTTGCTGTACAGTCGACTCCTCTTCACTGGAAATAACCAAAACCCAATTTTTTTATGTTATCCAATTTTTTCTCTAAAACGTGGTTCGGATTACTGAATTTTGTTACAGTTAAGCGTACTGCTTAAAATCAGTAAAACATATAAATGCATATGTGCACATATTGTTGTTGAAATTTTTCATGAATTCCTCGAAAATGTCTAGCCACTTGCATTGATAATATAATAGAAAAATACAATAAAGTACGTAAGAGCGAAAAGGACAAATAAATTTTGCCATTTAATTTTTTAATGGACAGAACATGCACAATTTTTTCAGCCTTAAGTTATGCAATCGATTTATAATAAATATATTTGTCATTGTTTATTTTTTCACTAAAGCGAAGTAAGTTTCATACAAAACGTAGTTATGGGCTTGCTTTTTGTTTTCAGCAATACGATGTTTCAGTAAAGCAATGTTTGGCTAAAGCGAGGTGAATAAGACTAGCTGCGTTTAAAATCAGTGCGGGGAATTGTATCGCTTTCAGTAATCCGATTTTTTTCAATAGACGTGTTACGCTAAAGCGGATTCGAATGTGTTTGACTGCATGCGGTTTTGGTCATGATCACACACTTTATCGGGAAACCAAATAGCACAACCACAAAACGAAAATACATTTAATCATCATTAATTGGTGTTTGAAAAACTTTTTAGTGCTAAAAACTCAATACACTACCTTGAACTCCTTCACGTTTATATGCACGAAATGGAAAAATAGAAATTAATAATTTGTTTATTGCTGTCAGCAATCGCAACGTGTACATTGACATATTTTTTTTAAACACTTTTGCCACTTTCGTTGAAGCTGAACTAACGGGAGCGCAATATATTGCTTTAACTAAAATTAAAATACTTCTTTGTATTCAGGGGGAAAAAAAAATTTTTTTATATATATATTTGTAAGGCAAAACCCCTAAAAGTATGCAACAATATTAAATATATATATATATATATATATATATATATATATATATATATATATATATATAAATAAATATATATATATATATATATATATATATATATGTATATATATATATATATATAAATATATATATATATATATATATATATTATGAAATTTTTTTATTTGACACATTGTTGTCACAATACTATTATACATAAATGAAATTTATTTGTTGGTGGTTAAGCAATGTCTATATGCATTTCATTGGTGCTTTACCAAATCGTCAGTAGACTGTGGTTAAAGTCTACTGACGATTTGGTAAAGCACCAATGAAATGCATATAGACATTGCTTAACCACCAACAAATAAATTTCATTTATGTATATATATATATATATATATATATATATATATAAAATTACAATTGTGGTTTCGCTGTGCGTGTTTAAGGAAAAATTATTTTCACCAAAAATTACGTGATTTTCATAACAAATGTACTTTTAAAGAAATACTTATGCGAATGAATTCTTTAGCTATTTTTAAATTTTTATTTCAACTTTACACGCACACCTCACAAATGGGAAAAATATTACAAATACAAATCCAACAGCAAGTTTCTCTTGCAATTTACACCCGAACAGGAAAACAAACATGAATTTTAATAATACTCTCGAGCTGTTTTTACTTTCGAAAGTACGAAAAGGAAAAAAGAAAAACTGAAATTACTACATTTAAAATAACAGACTGCAGCAACGGCCTACACTGGTGGAGTATTTAATTACAAGTGAAAAATGCAACGAAAAAGGTTTAATTTGAAAAGAGAGATGTTAATGTTAACAAGAAATGAAACAATTCAAAATAATTATTACCTAAACAATACTAAAAGAATAATGGCAGCATTACAGCCAAAGAACTAAAAGTATGCAACGGTTTTCTCGTTTCTTGGGAAAATGGAAACTAAATAAAAATACTTGATGTTTTTCACACTTTCTGTTATAGTTAAGGTCACTGCAAAAAGTCGTGTTTATATTAAAAAATAATAACATTTATGTATTTCATATTTGGTGTTTATATAGTTTTGCTTTATAATTAAAATAATTGGAAAATACAAGTTTCGTGAAACAAAAAGTTTTATAACACAACAAAAAAAATTTTTTTTTTCATTTACGTTTTAATAAAGGTCACATAGTTTGCCAAAGAATATTATTTATTAAGCAAGAAACACAATAATTTTGCAAAATAAAGCAGAATGTTATTTTGGTTATTTTCAAATAAAAATATGCAAGAATGGAGCGGGAGGTTCAGATATATATTTTAAATAAGTAAGTTAAATTTTTTCGATATGATATTTATTTTAAAATTTATGATAAACGAGGCAAAATTAACACTAGTATAATTTTCAATTTGCACAGCAAAACAGACTAGCTGTTTTCGAAAGCCGCTACAGTTTCACCATCAGAACTAATAAGTATTTGTTTATTACCACATGTTAGATGGTTTAGGGAAGTGTGAAATTTATTTTATTTTGAAAATATATTCGCCCCTATTATGAATGACGACATCGACGCCGTATCAAGACGACAGCAAAAAATTTTCGATTCTCCACTCTTTTTCGGCAGCAACTGACTACTATTCATATGTTCTATCGATATTATATGCCCTAGAGAATGCTAAGAAATTGTCAAGAGTAATTAATTGTTATCGACAAATTGCAGACAAGTGATAACTTTTTACTGTCGAGTTGATGTGACGTCGACGTCGCCATTCATAATAGGGGCGATTTTCTTGAATTTGTAGATTTTTACAATATGTAATAATTGTGTAAGCTGAAAACAAAATTTAATACAATTCTTAAATTTAAAATCCTTACCTTAACAGACTATTGCAAGCAGCGTTCTCTAAAAACTTCGAGAGTGAAATCGAGAAAGGCAAGGAGATTATGTGAGCAAAAATTAGGAAACAAATGGAAAACAACACAAAAAAGCTGACAAAAATAAAACCAGTTTCGGCTTACCAATGAATTGAAATATAAATACGCCACACATGTTCTTGTCGCACAATTCTAAATATCTTATCGTTCACTAGTCCCGAAGAAATATACGCCGTTTAAAAGGTATTTTCGTGCAGATATGCACAATATAAGTACAGTTAAACTTCGATATAATGAACTTCGTTATAACGAACAACTTAATACATAGAAGTTATGTTTTATTGAGTCCCTTGAGAAAACCTCTTTATTGCGAAGTTTTTCATACAAAAATACACTATAGCTATAACGAACAAGTCCTGAGCAAAAAAGCCTCTCTATAACGAAATATTCCTTCAAATGCCTCAATATAACGAAATCAGACTAAATACTAAACGGTAAAGTCCCGTTATAAAACAAGTCTTAATGTATTGACAAGCGCATTTCTAAAGCCTCTATACAACGAAGTACTCGTACAAAAGCCTCTATACAAAGAATTAAGAATAAAATTATAGCAACATGTTCTATTTTTTATTTATGTCATGAAATTGAATAATGAAAATTTTAATAAAGAAAACTATAGTCATAACGAATGTTTTTCGTATTTCTTCATATTTCGTTATAGCAAGGCTTTGCTGACTATATTTATAGAGAAGCAATGGCTATAACGACGTATTTTCATATTCCCTTGGAATTCGTTATATCGAAGTTTCACAGCATTTAAAAAGAAAAAAAAGATTAAATTTCCCGCATGGAAAGTGTTAAAGGAAGGACATAAATTTGTCTAATAAACATTAAAAAAAAAAAAAATTTATATAAAACTTGAGTATACTTTTTCCTAGAAGTAGCTAAAAACAAACAACCCGTTAAATTTAATATATCAAAACATACTGTTATATCTTCACCACACATATTTTTGTGGTACACTTTTACGTAACTTATCGGGCGCCCAAATTTATGAAACATATATTGTTTAAAAGGTATTTCGATGTAGATATGTACAATATAAATAGTTTTTATAAATTATTGGCATAAAAACTATGAAAACAAGTTTCAATTTGATTCAAGGAAAAACGAAGTTTTGTAGTTGCACACATGCACGTATACACACATGCTTAAAACTCTTTGTAATTTTTTATACAAACGACAATTGGTGTAGTTTTTAGCACCGCGCAATTCTAGTATTTGTAAAAAAAAATGTTTTTCTTAAACATACCATAAGTGCCTATTCTGGGAATGTTAAATATTATTGTTTTGGTGAAACACAAACCAAACTTTACAACAAGCATTATTTTAGATAAATATCCTTCAATTTGGATTTTAAAAAAAGCAGCAAGTGCAAATGTTGTACCACACAAAAATCAATGTTAAGATCATTGCAAACAAATAATCATCAACCTAAAGCCCCAATTAGAGAAGATACAATCCGAAAGTGTAAATGTTAGGAAATCCTCATATCAAAATTAATGAAAAGTTATTTTAATTACAAATTACACAGGCATTATAACATTTTTCATCACGTAAGAAATATGCTGCCTTGTCAAGTTGTTCAACTGGAATTTTAAAACCACAATAGAACAACGAAAAAGAATATCAATTACACTTTTCGCCTATTTTTGGTCACCTTCTTGATTGCCAACATTTCTGTAGTTTCATCAATCAACTGAAAACAACGAATAGTGTGGTTTTCTTTACATATTTTGCTTCAGCTAACACAATAAAAATCATCGCATACACATGTACAAAGGAAGAAGCTTAACAACAATATGTGCTATTAAAGCCTGCTTAGATGGAAACGTACTATTTCTAAAAAAAAAATATTACTGCAAAAAAACCGAGAAATGTTACCCTCATGTTGTTTAAAGTCAGCCAGTTTTGTTAAAGATAAAAGCAGATATTAAACGTAATACAGTAAGGTAACAAAAGCTGAAGCACCCTTAGCATATGCTATCATGTTTGAGAATTTTTCATCTTTCCCTGCTAGCCAAGGTCAGTACAGAAAACTAAATGTTTGTACTAAAAAATAGAATAAAGCAGAAGCAAATACTGATACAGAAAATTGTGTTTGCTTTTGATCCTTTTATAGGGCATTTTGTTAAGTACTCGTAGTATGAACTTCAATACAAAGTTTTTTTTTGAATGGCTACTTCAGCAGTAGTAACAATACACATGCCTACAATTATTTAGTACTTTGAAATTTATATATTTAAATATTTTTACATTCATTGCTTTCCCTTTCTGTGCAGTGGCTTTTCTTAACTGTTTTAGTTTTATTTTTAGCACAAGATTTAAAAAAAAACTTGAGCAACTTATTTATTTTAATTTTTGGTTTTTTAATATTTAACATTTTACTTAAATTTGACTGTTTATACGGAAAACTCAAATATAATAACTGTGTATCAATAAATAAAACTTCATTTGTTCAACTCCGATATTTGGCTTTTACTAATTTTCAATTTGTTTCTAAATAGCAGCGATTTACATTTAATTTATTATGTGTCATAAATTTAATGCATTGCCTCTTGTTAATGTTTTATATACAAATTGCGACTTTTTCCTATAATTAATATTGTCATATTGATAACAATGTGGCAGTGAGGCAGTGCCATTCATACAACAACAGAAAGAATTATGCGGAATGCAAATGCACATCCTAAGGAGTGCAACCGTAAAATATTTAACTGCTGCCGATACATGTAAATTAAAATTCACTTGATTGCCAGAACGAAGTCAAGAATTTGTTTAAAAACTTGAATATTGTAATTAAAAACCACGCAATTTCGAACAATTTTATTACAAAACTTTTTTATGAAATACTTCATTCCTCTAACTATTTCATTTATGCGCCTCTTATTTGCCTCCCGTAAAAAAAAACTATACGTATATGTGCTTTAATATCGCGCTTATTATACGGTGTTCAGATATGCATCTTAATTGAGTCTTTCGCAATCAATGCCATTATTGAGGTCAATTAACCATATAAAATTCTAATTAAGTAATTGCTCAATTAACACCTAATATGGTGTTCACATACCCGTGTAAAGCAATATTCAAATTATAACAATTAAGACCAAATTTTTATATTAATATTACAATTAACTTATTGGCAATTAAGAGATAATTGTTTTAATAATGCGTAAAATTTGTAATGCAACACTGTCAGAATTGTGTTCAGTAAAAAGCTTTTACAAAAGTGAAAGCTTTTACAACGAAAGTACTTATTGAATACACTTTTTACAAAATTTTCACAGAAAAAATTAAAACAATAATAATAAGTGGTGACAAACACGATACACATGAGCACTGATGATGAAAGTGTTGCGTCTTTCGAAAACAGCTGTTCTGCTCTGCTGTGTAAGTTGAATAACAAAAACTGATGTTGACTTGCCTTTGTGCCTTGGAATATTTATCATGTCTTTCTGAGATTTAAATTAAAAATTTCGAACAATTAGCCTATAGAATCTTAATTCAATTTAATAAAACAATAATATTTAAAAAATTTTTTTTCAGTTGTCAAATGCTAATTGTCGTAGCAATATTGAGTATGTATGAACACCAAAAAGATATTGTCAATTAACTGAATATTGTTTCAATTAAAAACGTATATATGAACACAGTATAATTTCTTTAATATGAAAATTACAAATTCAACACTGCCAAAAAGTGTGTTTAATGAGCATAACACAACTGAACAAAGTTCGTTGAGTGTCAGGATCTAAAATACGAACAGAACACAAAAACACAAAATAAAAAACTCGTAAAAATATGTTGAACCCTGGTGTTTATATGAAATTTTTTACTAATTAAAAATCATAATTAAAAAAAAACGCAACAAAAAAGATCTCAGATTTGAACTTGAGGTCCTCAAGAATATAAACAATTTCTTTTTTATTAGTCATACGATACTTGAATTGACAAAATTTTTATATGTGATCAGGAAGATAATTATGGCAATAAAGTGAATATTGACTCAATTAAAAATGCATCTCTGTACATGTTATAACAAATTTTACATTTTGATTTATTTACACTGTTCCAGCTAAATTTTGACTTAAGTCTAGTAGTCTGTTTAAAATTTCATGTGAAATACTGACAGAACCCATACAAAAAATATTCAATCGAAATATTTGTGGAAAAATGTTACTAAACTAGTACTCTATTTTATTTATGAAAAACATGTGGAATAATATGAATGTTATTTATTTCGTACGATAATTTTTTGAAACTAAAAATTTTCTCATTGAAAATGAAAAATATAATTTCAATTAAAAATGAAAAAAACTGAAACTGAACTAACTGATGTTGTGCAACATTTTCCATAAATTCAAAAAGAGTACTAGGTTTTAGTGAGAATTTTATAACAAAAATGTTTGTAACATAAACGAGTACCAAAAAGTTAATACATTGAAAAGAATGTTTCACAATTATATTCCTGGCGATATTTTAAATATATCAATTTAATACATTTTTACAGAATATGTACGTGTTTGCCAATTCAATATAACATGGGGATAAAATAATTTTTTCTTAAACCGGCAGTCAGGTTATGAACCTGGCTGCCGGTGCCATGCATTGGGCCGGAAGTATCAAAGCAAACTTTAAAGTTCCGACGTATGTAAATTTAAAACGTTACTTCGAACAAAGATATTTCTAGCGCGAATATAAACTTTGGCGTAAGCCAGACAGTATCAAATTGCTTCAACAATTTCAATAATATTTTATTTCAAAATGCACTTCAACTTTTTATGAGGCACACTCCTCAAAAGTGTAGGGGCATTTAGGTCTATAATTGTAAATATTTATTTTATGCAAAACAAATTTATAGCTCAAAAACTTTACAATTATTTGGACGATAATAAATCTAAAGAAAATACTTTGACAGCTGGTAATTAGAAATGATTTAAATAATGAATATGAAATAGTATGAGTGTAATAGAGTAACTTTAAGGGCAGCTTTTGCAAATACATTAATTTACATTTCTATCCACCTTCTACTCGTACATCCTTCACAAACTCTTGCTTTTATATAATTTTTGTATTGCGGTATATAAAACTGAGCCAATATGGATTGTTTATTTAAAATTTAATACCGGCATACAATAGCAGTCATTTGAGGTCTTTGGCTTAAAACAGGATTACAATTTTCGATGCAATTACACCAAAAACAACTGATATTGTTGCAACATTTAACCTCGACCCCTAATTGTATGCAATATAAACATGATTATTTTCTACACACTATTGCACTAAACCGAAACACATCAATTCATCTGCTAATGACACATATCAGTGCATAACAATACTTAATGAAGCATTTAAAGTATTCAGCATTGACTTCTCAAACATTCATAAATCTGAAAATTAAATTTCCATCATCCATAACATCGATGGATGATAATAATTATGCTGACGAGAATAAGGCTGGAGTAGTAGTGGTAGTAGCAGTAGTAGCCATCATTTATACATGTGACTGATTATATGTTTTAATGGAATTAAATAGTGCAAACAGCCACAAATAAAAGCAAAATACCCAATATTATCTTTTAACTTGATATTGGACTGTACAGGATCAAGTACTAATTTACGCAAATTGTTCGCATACTGACTGGCTGTGGCAGTCGTATGTGAACAATTTTCAATTCATATGCAAATGTTTTGTGTTTTGAAAATAAAAATTAAAAATCATTGGATAATTTTAGGAATCCAACATACGAGTAGTTGTTGTATCTGGTATTCATCATTAGAGAAATACAAATGAACACAATTACACACACACACACACACAGAGAGAATCAGATAAAGACTTTCCTTTTACACATTCCATGTAGACATCATTCTCCACATGCCAGTTTCAACGTATCCACACACAACATCCTGATAATCCTTTCGGCTTTTGTTGTTAATTTCGTTATTATGTATTTTAGTTGTTCCTGTTGTTTTTGAAATTTCAACTCATTTTATAGTATTATCACATCTAATCATAGAGCCATAAACAAACAATATCCTTCATTAGTTTTAGCTTTGTTATAAGCCATGTTTGTTGCCTTTCTACCCCCTCCCCCCCAAAAATCCATCCTACCGTATTATAAAATCAGTAGTCAGTCTCTGCCTAACTGTGCACTGTGACACTGTCTGTGTTATTTTGAGAATGTTTGTGTAATTTGCATAAATAATATATTGGATTTATTTTCTATGCAGCTGCATAAAATAATTTTGTGCTGACATATATGCCGGACAGAATTTTCTAATATTATTAACATTTATATTTGCTTTGAACGATAACAGGAATGAACGTGATTTGGGAATTCTTTCTTTAGCAGCAGCCAAAAAGCCAAATTTCGATCGCTAAAAATTTTAAAAATAATTTTCGCTTAAATATTTGTAAGAAAGTGCATAATTTTGGGCGCATAATTTGCATTCATTCATCTACTTGCTGCAACTGTATACAGTCGAATCCGGTTTAGCGCAACACGCTTAACTGAAAAAAAATCGGAATACTGAAAGTGATACAAGTCCCCGCAGTGATTTTAAGAGCAGCTAGTCTTATTCACTTCGCTTTAGCGAAACATCGCTTTACTGAAAATATCGTATTACTGAAAACCAAAAGCAAGCCCACAACTACGTTTTGTATTAAACTTACTTCGCTTTAGTGAAAAAATAAACAATGACAAATTTATTTATTAGAAATCGATGGCATAACTTAAGGCTGAAAAAATTGTGCATGTTTTGTCCGTTAAAAAATTAAATGGCAAAATGTATTTGTCCCTTTCGCTCTTACGTACTTTATTGTATTTTTCTATTATATTATCAATGCAAGTGGCTAGACATTTGCGAGGAATTCGTGAAAAATTTCAACAACAAAATAAATAATTCTATGAATAATTTTTTTTAAATAAAATTTTTACGTTAAATTGCCGTAAAAAATATACAGATTTAATATAAAAAACTGTAACAAATTTCAATAATCCGAACTACGTTTTGAGAAAAAAAAATCGGCTAACTGAAGAAAAAAAATTGGGTTTTGGTTACTTCCAGTAAAGCGGAGTCGACTGTACTGTAATTCACTAAATACAAATTTCGATCGCTTTTTAGCGTAAATAGTTGTAAGACACTTTTGCATATTTTTGGGAGTTTTAACTAATTTTTTCACTGGCAAATAGGTACAAAATAAGCACCTAAAAATATGCACAGTTTTCTGGGTGCTGTTGGCTGAAGTGTTTAATACGAGACTATAAAGCGGAGGGTAATGATTTCAACTCCGCTCTCAGTCAGGAATATTGTGTCGCATTCTTTTCATCAGCTTTAGTAAATGGTTGTGTTAGTTGTTGTCAGCCTATTTCAGTGATGAAGGCATAGCACTGGTCACTGAACAATTATTGATAGACTGACGTCGGGGTCCTGTAGCAAAAAATTACCCTGGGAAGTAAGAGATTAAAATAGCTGCAAATATTCTCTATTTTCTCATCTGTCCCCCTAAATACTATCCCCTCCTTTCTAGTTCTAGATACAATGCACTGCATATACAACGGCCATCCCCTGAGTGCTGGTCCTACTCCTTAAAAAAAATACTCCAAACTACTTCAGCCAACAGCAAACTCCGTTCTTCTGTTCGTACTAGCAACCTGCAGGTCTAGTCTAACATGTCCGAGAGGACAATATAAAGCCTGTAGCTGCTTAATAACTTCTGGTCATTTTTATATTGTATATGGTCCTTCGCGCCGGACGTAAACTAGTCATGCGTTTAGGTTGTAATTAAAGACGCATTATATAATATATAAAAATTATATTCTTTTTGCTTAGGCGAAAAATAATTTTTAGATTTTTAGCTTTAGCGAGTTACGGAATATGGCTACACACAATTTTCTTATCAAATTCAATTAAAGGCGCAATAAACGTTGACGGGGAAACCACACATACAACCAAAAATGCTAATACCTACAAATGTAAATATGCAATTCCATATGTAATAAAAATAAATTTGATTGCACTCGAAACTTAATGTCACGGCACATAATTTATTTTTGGCATAATTTAGTTTAATGAAATATGGTCCTTAACAGCAAATTGTGTAGATCATTATTTTACTTAATTAGCGTAAAATCGTACTTCATCTTACGAGTGCATAATAGCACACAACACACACACACACACACATACACACTTAACCAGCAGAAATATTTTTGTTGTAATTTCATCATGGAAACATGCAATACTCATGGAAGGCATGTTCCACTTTAATAAAAACTGCAAAAATCTATGCTCGGATGACAAAGAATATAAAACAGCTCCAACGGAAATAACAAAAACTGCATACGACGTCATTGGAAGTAGTATGAGTGAAATATCCTTTTTGGTGTGTTGTATAATGTTAACAGGCAAAAGCCGAAAAACAACAACTACAATAAATAGTGCAGAGAAAGAAAATAAGAACAACACCAATGGCATTAACAGACACACATGCAAAATCCTATATAACGGGTGCTCCAAATAAAATTATATTTTAGGGAAATTTTGTTTCGGGAATATCGATTTCTAAATGAATTGTGTGCCATAATGCAACATCCTGTTGAAACCAAGAATTATATTATAAGTAACATTGCAGACAATAAAAATACACGAAATCTTGGCTTTGTAGTGTTCGCCGTTGACAGAAATGGAATTTGCAGCGCGCACTTTAGAAAAATAAATTTTGGCCAGTAATGCCTCTACACTAACATCCACACCAAACTATCAATCTCGCACATTTAACCGTATCATGCCCATATGTCGCAGTCGAATTTGGGACTGGGCCAAATTGTAATAGAATAAAGAAGGAGATTTAATTAAGACTGATAGCATAACTTTTCAAAATATTTTTCTTCAATTCAAAAATACATGATAAATATTCCAAAACACAAAGCAAAGTGAATAGAAGTTTTTTAATTATTCAATTTACACAGCAGAGCACAACAGCTGTTTTCGAAAGCCACCACACTTTCGTCATCAGTACTCATGTGTATTTTGTTTGTCTTAGTTGAACAAGATTTTAATTATTTTCTTTATTCCAGGAAAATTTAATGTTGTTCCAAATTCAACTACGACACGATCAATACCAATGATTGATTGCTTTGCAACGGCTATTCAATGCCGGGCTTTGGAAATCTTATTTGTTTACACAAGCATCCAATTCAATGGCCTATGAGTTGCAATAGATGCCGCTGTGGCTGATTGCTATTGATGCCGGCCTATTAGTGAGACTTCTACTCCAGCCAAAGACCTTCGGTTCTAGTGACGTTTCCGGATAACATAATGGGACCCACTAGGACCCCACAGAGGACTGGATTTGTTAATTAAAATTGTCACCCTGTACAACCTAAAATTTGCAGTACATTGCAGGGTTGCTTAAATCAGGTTCCAACAATCAAGACAATGCAACTCTGCCTACATACTTTTTACAAAGTGAAGTTTAGAGCGTTATTTACTACTTATACGTAAAAGGAATATCGAAGCAGACCACAAAGGTAACGGGTCCCCTTTTCACCTCTGTACGTGCCACAGTAATTGAATGTTCTGTCCACCAATGGGCATGTCTGTCACTCACCGACACACTCTACTCTACTCTAGTCTTTAGTGATTTCTAATAGTAATTATCGGCTCCCATGTTCGCCACAGTGTCTTAGACTGAGCCTAGGCTGGAGTCTGACACCTGATATGCGCTAGTGTCTCAACTACTGCCAGTATCATCCCATAAGACAAATTTTTTTTTTTTTTAAGTGAAACTTCTTTAGAATCTTTGTGATTTGAAACTCGATGAAACGAAAAAATAAGTCCATAGAGACACAAACACATAAATGTATAGGATTCAGCCGGCGAGAGAATGAGATAGAACACATTAGACGTTCTCGGTCTCCTCTTTGTGCGACTTTTCGTAGCATCCCACTATCGTCTACTAAACATTGTCCATATGTATCCTCCTGTGTAGTGGGATAGTCAGTATATCTATATCTTTCTCCAGGTTCGAGCGTTCTACATGTTATGCTAGTATGTATTTAATGCAGTGTTACGCAAACATTTAAAGAAAAGAAATTCTGCTTGCGCATCCCATTCTCTTGTTTCAATACTTTTCAATAAGTTTTTTAATCAGGGATTTTTCAGAAGTTTCATTTCTACCGTGTGTGACTTGCACACACACCCCTTTTTTCAGGAGTAGGAGGACCAGCGCTCAGGGGATGACCTCTACATATGTAGGCAATGCATTGTGCCAGAACTGAAAAGAAGGGGATAGGATTGAGGGGACAGTTGAGAAGATAGAGAATTTTTTGGAGTAATTTGAACTTTTTTGCTTCGCCGGCTAATTTTTTGCTACATGGCCGACGAAGGAGAGAGCTGGTTCTCTGCTTTTTAGTACATGATTGTGTCAGTCGTTGCCAGTTGATGTTCAGTGATCACTGCCATGCCTTCATCACTGAAACAGGCTGACAACAACTAACACAGTCATGCACTAATAATGCTGCTCAGAAGAATTCGACACAATCATCTCTATCATGAATAATTTTTCCCTCGAAATGTTTCCCTTTTCCCTAAAATTGCAATCATGGAAAAATTCCCCGTGAATGATTTCACGCTAAAATTAAATTCCCCTGATCGTCAATGATTTTTTCCAGTGAGTTTTTTCACTTTTCCTTTAATTTATTCACTTAGTTTTTGGTAGGGAATAGAGTATTCTAATTCGAATATTTGAGTTAGCAAATTTTATGTTAGTGGCAAGACCCGTTAATAAGACACAAACTTATATTTTTTGCAACAAATCAATTCCCTGCATCTTTGTAAAACTTGTTGCTCCAATTCGAAAGATTAAGAATATTTTTAATTGGTTTTGTCCGATTTCCAAAATATGTTCAAATTATTTTACTACTAAATATTTAGTCATACTTTTTTTAAATTTTTTTTTTTAAATTATTGCATAAACTTAAATTTTTCAACACAAATTCTTTGATTTTTCATGTTGTTTTCGGCTTCTCTTTTTTTGCATTCACTGAGAACTGATAGCGGAAATAATTTCTCACGGGATATTCACGATACCATTTTTCCCTTCAAGTGGAATAAAAATTTCATGTGAACAAGAATTCACCTTGTTAATTTTTCAACGGGCTTAAGTTCGAATCTGCATGACTGCAAATTATTTTTTGTTATTTTTATTAATAAATGAATTTGTTTTTAAATTGGCTCTGGAAAAAGCAAAAGAGATATTGGAATATTGGGAATATTAATCGTCAGGGTTGGGGAATTTCGTACTAACCAAAAAGGTAATAACGTAAAAATATGAATGTGATAACCTCTCATATTCAATTTTCGTTAAAATATTGGTTAAATAGTTGATATTCCTACTAACTAGCACCACTTGCAAAAGTGGAAAAATTGAACAAAGAACGCTGATGAGATGGCGTAGCGGCCTCGAAATCAGTACTGATCCGTTCTGCTGGTTTGATGATTATTGAAAATATTCTTAATATTCCAATCTTAATATAAAATAATAAATAGAATTTAAAAACAAATTCATTTATTAATAAAAATAACAAAAAATAATTTGCAGTCATGCAGATTCGAACTTAAGCCCGTTGAAAAATTAACAATTTACATAAAGAAAAAAGTTCGACTAACAAAAATTCATACATAATTTAAAGAATTCACCTTGTTATTCACAATAGAGGTGAATATTCATGACTGAGCACAAGGTTGAAGTCAGGACCCTCCGCTTCATAGTCTCGTGTTGAACTACTTCAGCCAACAGCACCCTTGGCCAGATGATATGCAATGAATGCCGTCAACTAGGCTAAGGATGTTCTGTTATGACCAAGAACCTTACTAGATGCCCCACCTATAAGATCCTTGAGCACAACACAAGCAGTACATAATTATTAATAATAGTCAAGCTGTGGGTGCTGTTGGCTAAAGTAATTAACACTAGACTAAGAAACCGAAAATTCCGTGTTCGACTCCTTGCTCAGACATCCACATAATGCTGTAATTTTCTTGGCCTGCATTAGTGCATGGTTGTGTGAGTTCTTCTCGGCCTATTTCATGGCAGTGATTGACACTATCATGTGCTAAAGATCAGAGCAACAGCACCCTCCTTCATGGGCGAAGTATAAGATTAAAATAGCTACAATAAATTCTCTCAATATTATCCCCTTCTTTCTAGTTCCAGCGCAATGCATTTCATATAAAGATGTCATCCCCTGAGTGCTGGTTCTATCAAAAAAAAATTATAAATAAAAGTTGTTTACATTTTTCGACGCCGTTGTACTTTTTTTATTGTCGTAGTCTTGGCATAGACCTACTTATTATCCCATAAATAAAACTAATAATATGGGAACAAAAAAACTTTAATAATCAAAATATGATTGGAAAAATTAGCTACATTTAGATCACCCGTTACTTATATAACATTCATTGACACACGAAACCCGCAAATAAGTACACAACACGTACACCCTGGGAGTTGTTTTAGTTCTGATAAATAGCAAATGTGCATAATTCGAGTTGCGAAAATTGTTATTTCAAGCGAATTTCGTTGTACCAATTTTCTTGATTTCTTCATTAGCATGAAGTCACTCATTTCTAAATATATAAAATCATTCTGAAACTTTACATGGAAATATTCCAGAACTGTAGGGTACACTTGTCCATATACATACATATACAGATCTCCTTATAGGATTTTCCAGCAACAATACAAACGAATTGAAAACAAAAAACAAACACTATGGAAAATTACTAACACACGAATTGAGACTGGTAGAAGAAACTGGGTCAACAAGGTATTTATCAACCCACATCTCAACTACTCGTACAAGCGAAGACTGCGAACGTTATTCATTTCACCTCTACACGTGCATGTATGTGAATATGCATGCAGTTTGTATGTATGTGTGTACGTATTTTGTTCATATACCTTTCTGTGTGCTTGTATTTATTATTTCTTTGTGGTATTTATTCGTTTTAATGTACTGCATGTTTTTGTTTTTCCTACTGTTTTTCCCCCCACCCCACCAACAAATAAGAATGTTTTTGTTGTTGCCTTAGAAAGGAAATGAAGAGAAATCGAGTTTCTGTTGACATTAACATTAAGTTGAAGCAACATTTCTTTTACATTTAATTTGATTTCAACGTTTTGAAATTGTTTAGATTAAAGAAAAGAGAAAGTTTTTTAAATGTTTTAGAGAGATTGCAAGAAAAAATCTATTGTACATGGAAATTTCCCAAAAGGATCGGGCAGATTTCCAGAAAACAATCCAAACGGAAATTTCAAATTGTAAAAGCACTTTTTGTATTTGAGTTCTTGATATGTAATAGACAGACAGCAGTACAGGGGATACTGGCAAGAAAAAGAAGAAGAAAAGGAATGGCAGTGAATTAGATTTATAAAATACCCAGTATCTAGAGAAGCTAAATAACGGCCTCATCGTTTGCCATTTTGAAGATTTTATTATTGTTTGAATTATTCACCCCTATCATGAATAATTTTTCCCTCGAAATTTTTCCCTTTTCCCTAAAATTGCAATCATGAAAAAATTCCCCGTGAATGATTTCACGCTAAAATTAAATTCCCCTGATCGTGAATGATTTTTTCCCGTGAGATTTTTCACTTTTCCCTTTAATTTATTCACTTAGTTTTTGGTGGGGAATAGAGTAGAAAATTCAAGTATTTTCTATTCTAATTCGAATAGTTGAATTTGCAAATTTTATTTTAGTGGCAAGACCCGTTAATAAGACACAAACTTATATTTTTTGCAACAAATCAATTGCCTGCGTCTTTGTAAAACCTGTTGCTCCAATTCTAAAGATGAACCTACTTTTCGTAAAAATTATGAGAGGCTTACAAGAGTGTAATAGAGCAAATTCCATATGAAATTTTGGTTTGTTACGCTGTTATGAGACTCTTATAATTTTTATGAATAAGGGGGTTAGAATATTTTTAATTTGTTTTGCTTCGTTTTCAAAATGTATCCAAATTATTTTACTACTAAATATTTAGTCATACTTTTTTTTTAATTTTTTTTAAATTAGTGCATAAACTTAAAATTTTCAGCACAAATTCTTTGTTTTTCATGTTGTTTTCGGCTTCTTCTCATTTTTATTTACACTCACTGAGAACTGATAGCGGAAATAATTTCTCACGAGAGATTCACGATACCATTTTTCCCTTCAAGTGAAATAAAAAAAAAACCTACTATCGTTTATATAGTTTCTTCTTGAACTATTTAGTTTTTGAGTAATTATTCTAGGGTGTCCGCCGGAAAGGTATATTACTTTCTTTTGCCGCCATTTTGGTAATCATTAGTCCTGACAGTTCATATTTGGCAGTCGTGAAGTAGACACGTGGCAAATTTATTTGGCAAAAATATTCGATGCCACATCGCATACAGCCAGGATTACGGTGGAATTACTGCGGCACCTCTTTAGGCAACAAGTTATTTCAAGAAATTGTGATGTTGATTGGCCTCCACGGGCGCCTGATTTGACTGCTGCCGAACTTCTTTTTGTGGGGATATGTGAAAAGCAAGATTTATTCAAACAAACCAGAAATGCTTGACCAACTCCAACAAAATATTCCTGATGAAATTAATGATATACCGCGTGAAATGTATGAGAATGTCATGAAAAATGTGCTCAAAAGGGCTGGAATTTGTGAGGCTAACATTGATGTGATATTGTATTCCATACATAATTGCCGACATTAAATAAAACGTTTAGCAATATAACATCCATTCTCTTTCATTTAATCAAAAATTAAACAAGTAGTATGTATAACTTCCCAGCGGACACCCTATACAACAACTGTTCAACAACATTTTTTTTGTAGTACACTTTTAAGTATCTTATAGTTCATCAGTATTAACGAAAATTATATGGCTTAAAAGGTATTTTTATATAGATTTGCACAATATAAATATTTTTTTGTAAATTCTAAGCATTAAAGTGAAAATAGGTGTCTGTATAATTGCTTTATAAGCAACTGTTTTTTATTGCTCTCTGCGAAAAATGCTCTTATATTAGGTAATTCAAGTAGAGATACTTTTTTCTATAGCCTTTTTTTTGACAGATCACGTGTGAGTCGTGTCATGCTGTCATGTTATTTTTGTTTAGTATTGTTTGGCATTTCATAATGGAAAGACTTGCGCCTGAACAGCGCTTACAAATCGTTCAACTTTATTACGAAAATTCACGTTCTGTGAGGAATGTGTTTCGTGCACTTCGCTCAACTTATGGTCAACATAATCGGCCTACTGACCGTACTATTCGCAACACCATCACCCATTTTGGGACCCAGTATTCATTATTGGATAATATTCGACCGAATAGACCACGTCCAGCACGCTGTGAAGAAAATATAGCGGCCGTCGCTGAGAGTGTACAAGAAAACCGTGGAGAGTCGATTCGGCGCCGTTCGCAGCTACTCGGACAGAACCGACTTCAGGCCTGGGAGGAAAACATCACGCGTGTCATTCGCTACTTACCAGTCGAAATTCTCGAACGAGTCATGGAAAATTGGACTCAACGGATGGACCATCTGCGACGTAGCAACGGCCAACATTTGCGATAGACACAATCTTCAAAAAATAAATGCCAAAGAATGTTCTTTCAAATGATAATAAACATTCTTCAATAAATTTGAATTTTCTGGTGTTCTTTTTTTTTAAAAAGTAGGGAACCTCGACATGGATCACCCATTATATTTAAATTTCATTAAAGATCGCTGTGGTCTATATAGACAAAAAATAACTACAGATCTTATAATAAATAATTTATTTGTAGAGGTTAAGGATTATTTATTCAACCTGAAGTCAAATTTCTAAAATGTTCAGTTATGATTCTGTCGTAAAGCGCCGATATGTACAAAATATGTTCATATAAAGAATTGTTTTCAATTCCAACCTAAAGTAATTGAATTTTGAGTAGCGCACGATATCCGTGCCATTGAATTTGTACAAATATTTTCAAAACTTGAATATATAAATTAACAACCCTAGTGAACGCCATATCTTGTAAAGCAATTTTACAAACATTTGGTGTGCTACCATTCATTTTCTTTTTCTTTCTCACAAAAGAAAATGTAATTTCTGACAAAAGTAAATCAATATATACGAATTTGTTTATTTGTTTTATGTACTTTTATAGTGTTATATTTATTTAAATAATTGATTAAGGCCTGCAAGGAAATATCACCACTTAGTGTGAAATTATAATCCTTGACATTTATAAACAACACATTGGAATCGCTCATAAACAACAATTACTATTTTGTTATTCTGTCCATAATTATTGTAACCATAGAAAAGAGTTTAATTGTTTTGGCTCGAAGTTCGATAAGTATCTGACACAAGGCCTGAACGTGAGGTTGTCAATTAAATTAGATTTATGTCATTCAAAGTACTTAATTATTTAAGTAGACTTGTGATGACTTGGTGTTCACATTTACTTAACAACACCGGGCAATATGCTAAAATGGGAAATTAAGAAATAAATTTATAAATTTCTGTCAATGTACCCGTATTTATGTAAATCGAATTCATTTTCTTAAAATTTTCCTATGGCCAGTTTCTTAATTTGTTTGAGTAGTTACTTTCATTTCATTTTGATTAAATTCTTAAATATTTTCATTATAAATGTATGGAATTTATTTAAAAAAATATATGTCTTTGTTGTGTTCTCTTTAGCCATTATGTTTGGAAGACCTTCGAACAAAACATGAGAAATAAAAGAAAGAAATATAATAAAAAAAGTGGTTTAAAAAAACATATATAAATATGTAAGAAAATAATAAAAAAAAAATGATGGAGGTTGTTCCAGTTTTTTCAAACGAAATAAAAATTATTGATATCTCACACACTTTTTTAATTGAAGATGCTGTTGGCTGAAGTACACGAGACTATGAAGCGTAGGGTTCAACCCCTGATCAGCATTAGTGCATGGTTGTGTTATGGTTGTGATCACTGAACATCAACTGGCAACGACTGACACATTCATGTACTAAAGAGCAGAGGAACAGCACCTTCCTTCGTCGGTCCTGTAGCAAAAAATTAGCCCACCAAGTAAAAGGGTTCAAATAGCTACAAACATTTTTCTTTCTTCTCATCTTTCGTCATGTGGCCCCTCAATACTATCCCCTCCTTTCTAGTTCCGGCGCAATGCACTGCATATGCAGGGGTCATCCCCTGGGTGCTGGTCCAAGATTAAAAAATAAATAAAAATTTAAATTCAAATACAACAACCGCTTAATGAAAATCCCCTTACAAACAACTTTTATTTGGAATGAATTTATTTTATTTCAAAAACTGGTCAACCCATTAGCGGTTGAAAAATCTGCCGACAAGTTGGCGTTAGCACCAACAACATGCAGCCAATGGATTAACTCAAGCCACAACAACTAAATAATTTGTTGTATAAAACTTTTTTAAATTGATGATTTTCAAATAAGTGTACAAGTGCATGTAAGCAAAATGGAATTATTTATTAAATGTAAATTTCTCCTAAAACTTTAATACCTACAAAACAACGTACAACGTGCAACACAACCAAATCACATCTCACTCTCGGTCACATTTGCATAACGTGGCAAGTGGCGTTATTAAGAGACACAGAGCATACGGATGCGATTTACAAGCATAAATAATACAAATTGTACAAACAATTGGTAGCACCAAAGAGAAAAAGCTTCTTTTTTGTTGTTGTTGTTGTTGTCTTAGATGTGTGAATAATCTATATTAATTTTCAACACGGCATTGATGGCAGTGTAGTGTTAAGGTTGCCATGTGACGTTATTGTATATGACCCAGAGGGAAATTTATTATAACGAGAGTTCAGGAAGAAGATTAGTTCGTGGCGGCCGACGTAACGCTTTTCCAATATAAAATGTATTAAGGTTTTTTTTTTTTTTTTTTTTTTTTTAATCTTGGACCAGCACTCAGGGGATGACCCCTATATATGCGCCGGAAATGAAAACGAGGGGATAGTATTGAGGGGACAGATTAGGAAAGATGAGAAGAGAGACAGTTTTTTTGTAGCTATTTCAACCTTTTACTTCGCCGGCTAATTTTTGCCGACGGAGGTAGGTGCTGTTACTCTGCTTTTAGTACTGAAACACTGAAACAGGCTGACAACAACTAGCACAACCACGCACTCATGCTGATCAGAAGAATTCAACACAATATTTCATGACTCAGCGCGGGCTCGAACTCACGACCCTCCGCTTCATAGTCTCGTGTTCTACTACTACAGCCAACAGCACCTAGATGTGCTAGATTAGCAGCTAATTTGTTTTTGGAACGAAGTTCCTTATGGAACGATGCGGAGGGGTATCTTAACCGGGGAAAAATGTCCGTAACGTAAGATTTTTTGTTTCTAAATCAATGTTCAAGACGTTGTATGAGTAATACGATTCCATACAAACAAATATTAATCATACGCAGCCGTGCCGTGACAGAATTCAATTTCGTTTGGGAACAAAATTGATTCTGTATTTTCGTTGGTCGGCGAAAAAAAAAATCATAATAAAAAATGTATACCCGAGTAATTTTTTTCTTTATACCTGGAATAGAACTAAACTCTTTCCCCGAACATGGCCCAGTTAATCGAGGAACTGGCAACAAAGGCTGAGTTCCAAAACATCAACATGCATTGCAGTGATTCCAAGTCATATGTGTTTTGTTTATGTAAACAACATGGCATCACTGCAAAGTATTTTGATGTTTTGGAATTCACCCAAACTTTTCAAAGGGAAACACTTGAGTGTATCTGCTAAGATTGCTAGCAATTGCTAACACTTCACAAGGATTTGAATATAATTTCTATAACCTTCAGACAAAAACTCGCACCCAAGTAGAGTCACAGGGGGGTATGCAATCTAATCAACCTATTGACGGTCGCCCTTGAGATCCTTATTTCAAAATATTATAAGAATTTTCCTTTTCTGAACTGAGACTTTGACGTTTCTGTTCTCCACAGGTGACCTATTGAATATTCTTTGATGGAGTGTGGCATGGAGCACTCCTGTCCAAACTTATTGCATTTGGTGTCGGAGATAGCTTCTCTCGGCTTATATCGAGCTTCCTCAGGGATCGCTCTAAACGAGTTGTTATAGATGGGGTCTCATCCGATGAGTTCAGATTCAACTCAGGAGTACCGCAGGGTTCCATTCTTTCTCCTACTCTATTTCTAATTTTTCTCAACGATCTACTTTCCCAAACTTCCTGTCCTATTCACTCTTTCGCACATGATAGCAGGCTTATATTCATTTAACTGCAGGTCCTCAACGTCTGAAAACAAGACGAGGAGGCAGTTTATGTATGACGTTCTGAATAGTGACCTAGCGAAGATATCCGAATGGGGTCAAGCGAACAGGGTCGATTTTAATGCTTCTAAGAGCCAGTGTTGTATGCTTACGCATCGACGTATGTATGACCATGCTGCTTCATCTGTTTCTATGGGTGGTGTAAGTATTATGGAGTCAGGGGCTCTTGATGTTCTGGGCATGAAAGTGCAGTGTGATGTCAGATGAACGGATCATGTCTTTCAGGTCGCAAAAGAAGCATTCAAGTGTCTTGGCTTCCTAAGACGGTGCAAGAAATACTTCACCCCTTCTGATCTTCTTAATATTTACACCACTTACATCCGACCGAAGATGGAATAAAACTCTCATGTCTGGGCCGGTGCTTCAAAATCTATTTTGAAGTTACACGACCGCATACAGAAGAGGGCGACGAAACTCATCGGAGACAGTAGGGTAGCCAACTCTATTGACTCACTTGAGCATCGTCGCAATGTGGGGTGCGTATCGTTGTTTTATCGCTACTACAATGGCATGTGCTCTGGTGAAATTAGGGAACTTGTACCTGAAACCCATTTTTTCTTACGCTCAACGCGTTTTTCATCAAGAGCGCATGGGTTTGTGGTCGATATTCCAACGAATCGCACTACGCATAACAGAGAAAATTAGTTTTTTGGCCGAACAGTCCGTATGTGGAACAAACTACCTGCAGATGTCTTTCCCGCCACTTACAATTTGAGGAGGTTCAACACGAATATCCACAGACATTACTCCCTTTATCCTCCTTCCCAAAATCTATTTTCCTAGTTCCAGCGCAATGCACTGCATATGTAGGGGTTATCCCCTGAGTGCTGTTCCTACTCCGAAAAAAATAATAAAAAATCCACTTTATTTTTATATTAAAAACTTGTAACACCTTTTTTTTATTATTTTGCTATAGCGGATCTTTTGCTCAAAATATATTAGAACATCGAAGAAATTAGAAGAACATTAATATTATTTTAAGAAAATCAACATTTCAGTGGCATCATCGATCTTCTGATCTCACTGCAGAAGATTTCTTCTTGTGGGGTTACTGTAAGTCGAAATAATCAAACCCTAAATGATTCCAAAGAGCCAATTCAAAGGATAATTGAAGAGATTCCGAAATCAACTCTGTGGACAGCCGCAGTCAAAATGTTTGTGGATTCCATTAAAAATCTACCATTTTTTAGAACAATAAAGTAAAAAAATAAATAAAAAAGATAAATGATTAGGGAAAGTCTTGAAATTTTTAGAAGGTCTTGAAATTCCAATTTGTCTACTTTTAATTTTCAATAGAATTCCAGAGTCATGTAATTGTAAGCAGTTGAAGTGCTCTAGTTTTTAAACAAGACGATATTTATTTTTTAAGTTTGATATTAAAAATTTTACTACAAGATGCTTGAAAAGACGTCCCCTGAGAGAAGGCGCTAAAGCATATGTTGCCTGTCATATTGTGTCACTTGCAATTCTTTTCGAATAAAATAAAAATTTACTTGTGATAGAAAAAAAAAAATAAACAAATTGTCTAAAAAGATGTTATTTCCTTTGGGGATTTTTCGAACGTTTCAGTGATGTGTCCCGTATTCACTCTCCTACATTTACAGTTCATACTGTTGTTGACATTTATTGGCACACAAATAAATTGTGTGTGTGTGTAAGTGTGCATGTACATCATTATGTATATTTGTTATTTACTCTGCATATTGTTTATACGAGCTTATATACCATTTCAACGACAAATTTATATTATTCCATTATTTGCCAATACATTTATCGCCTCGTTATATTGAGTTGGCTGCTTGTCATTTGTAATGTGTAAATGTATGGGTTATTCGTAGTTTATTGTTTGCACAGGCCTCTGCTATTCTATTAGGGAGGCTGCAATCAAAAACCAAGTAAATTAATAATATTATTTAAAGCAAGATAGTAAAATAAGAATGTGTGTGTGGAGTGCTTTCGTCATAATTGTGCTATGAAATGGGCATCTTTTTTCTCTGCAATTTCCCTCTTGAGAGTTCTTGCCATCCATCACCATTTTACTGGCTTTTGCTGATGTTATTATGCAATTCCTTGTTACTTTCTTTAATGATCATTCATCAAATTTGGATCATTTGAAATTGAAAAGCAAAAGAACAACATTTTATATACAACTTTTGTTATAGTGTTTAACCCGCCGATGATTGAGAAGGTCCCTGGGACTTTTTTGCCTTTTCAAACTGAAATTACTCCTACTTCAATTTTTAAATTATTTTTTTTTTTAATTAAAATATTGAAAACATTATTTTTGTATGTAGAATCTAGTTATAAACAATAAAAACATAAAAAAAATATATAAAAAAAAAATTTTTTATATGAAAAAAACATGATTTACAAAAAAGGTCCGTAGGGACCTTTTCACACGGCCGTGAAGTTCAGAACTGTCACTAAGCAGAGGGTTAAAAGCTTCTTTCTTTCTGGCCGTGTACGAGATAGTGTTTGAAAGATAAATATAAGTATGGATATCAAAATAAACGTTTATGCTAATCGTGGTCTTAAAAAAAAGAGAAAAATTTATTTTTTTTTTTTTTTTTGGAAAAACAAAAAAAATATTTTTATACAAACACTCTTTACTGCCTTTACAAACTTTTGACTGTTCGTATGATGCGATAATTAAAACCATTTGAGAGAACAATTAATTTTATTACGAGAGAAATCTCGATTATACTTTTTGAAGCTGTTAAAATGGAGCTACTCTCAGAACATTTGATTCTCAGGATTCCATTCACAGGATTAAATTTCGAAAAGACAGATGATTCTCCCTACTAAAAGGGGTTTTCAACAAGAACCTTGTTTCGTTTTCGTAGTAGATGCATTGCCAATTGTTGCAGTGAATTCAATTTCGTTCGAAAATCGCACTAAAATAATTAAAATCCACTATGAAAATCAGCGATGCCAATTTAGTGCGTTTCGCGCTAGTTTTAGCGCGATTCAACCATGCAAAACGCGCTGTTTTTGGCCTTAGCGCGTTTAATAAAAAACGCGCTAAATTAGCTCGTTTTTCGTACAGTGATTAAAAAGACTTCAATTCAACATTTTCTACTTATTTTGCATAAATTTTTCTAGTACTATTTTTTACAACTGTTTAATCCATTTTGTGTAGTTTCATTCATGGCCCAATATTTAGGTCGATGAGCCAGATGGTTTAAATGAAAGTATTTTTTTATCGACAATTATCAATCTTAACTCCAATTTTTTAAGTTATTTTTATGAATTGAAAAGTTCGTTACTTACGTTTTTAATCAGTTAGAATATTAAAAAGTTAATTTAAATAAAAAAGACTGAGATTTTTGTTAACGTTTTTTATATAATGTTTAAAACATCCTAATTTTTATTGATATACCAACAGAATATTTTAATTTTTTGTTATCGTTTTAAGGTTCTTACATTTTGCTTATAGTTGTAAGTATCTAATTTTTGTACCTGAATTAATTTAAAAACAAATATGTAGATATTTATTTATTTTGTTTCAATAAATATTGCATTTTTTCTAATATATGTATTGATTTTTATTCAAATAAAATTTAACGCGTTTTTGAATAGCGCGTTTTGGTTATAAATATTTGTTAACGCTGTGATCTAGCGCGTTTTAGCGCGTTTTGAGAAGAGCAAAAGCGCGTTTTAGTTATAAAAAGTTGACAACGCTGATGAAAATGGTGGTTCTGTTAAAGTTACATTTCGTAAAATACGTGATATTTTCGGACAACAACGAGTCGTCCTTCTGTCAACAAGCAAAATTGCCGCATTTGGGCTTCTGCAAATCCTAGACCGATTATTGAGAAGCCTTTGCACGCTCAATGTGTCACTGTATTGTGCGCTATGTGGTCTGCACGCGTAGTTGGGCCAGTAACTTTCAATGGCTCACCCTATTGCGAGATGTTAACAACTCAATTTTGGCCTATTACACTGCTCAGCAAGAAATAATTTTTTGTCTCTCCTTTAAATAAAACTATGTGGACTATATGGATTTTGATGCGCTAAACTCAAATCCGTTGTCGGTTTTTTTCCATCAGATGAGGATTTTTTTTATAGGCGTGGCAAATTTTTTCCCCTAAATTAGTCAGGTACGGAAACATATTTCATCCGATTTTCAAAAGTAAAGCAGCAGAATGTGCAAAATATTGAATATTTGCTTTATGTTTTTTTTTTAATTTCATTTTTAAACTAAAAAAAATTAAAAATTTCGCACGAAAAAATTTTTTTTCTCCATTAATTTCTGAATAATTCCAAAACGATAAGAAATAGAGAAAAATCATATTCGACTAAAATAAATTAAATTTTGTGGTGTTTTACTTTTGAAAATCGGATGACTCGTTCTCGAGTTAAGCCTAGTACTCTGTTTGAATTTGTGGAATATGTTGCGCAACATCAGTTATTTCAGTTTCAGTTTTTTTCCTTTTTAATTGAAATTATGTTTTCAATTTTCAATGAGAAAATTTTTAGTGTCAAAAAATTTTCGTAGGAAATAAATAACATTCATATTATTTCACATGTTTTTCATAATTAAAACAGAGTACTGACTTAGCAACATTTTTCCACAAATATTTCGATTGAATATTTTTTGTATGGGTTCTGTCAGAATTTCACATGAAATTTTAAACAGAGTACTAGGCTTTAGGGTAAAATATGTCTCCGTACCTGACTAATTTAGGGGAAAAAAATTTGCCACGCCCATGAACAAAAAATCCCGATCTGATGGAAGAAAACCGAAAACGAATTTGAGTTTAGCGCATCAAAATCCATATAGTCCACATAGTTTTATTTAAAGGAAGATTTTGCTGCTGAGCAGTGTTATAGATGACGTGAATATCACTGACATGTTGGACATTTTAAATCATCTTCATCTAAAGTTTTTGTTTTATTTTGTTTTAGAAAACAAAAATATTCTTGTTGGTACCACCCTACTAATGAATGACAATTATTAAACATTCTACTATTTTTGCCTTTACCATTAATATTAGTATTTGATTTAAGCCAATATTATTACACTTTTTAATGTGTTAAGATACGTCGTTGTGCTTGTCATGTTTGCACGCAATGACAAGTGTGTGTGTGTGTAAAATTACTAGATATCATCATATGAAAAAAAAAAAATCAAACAAATATATAGCAAATCCATAAAAAATACTTTTAAGTTCAATTAATTAAACATTCCAGACGGCATGATAATTCAGAAGCACTACCAAGGCAATGCTAATAGCATGACAGCAAATAAAAGCATACAGTAAAGGTTAAAAGGGAATGTAATATTAAAAGCCTACTTTTAGGCTGGCTGTTTGAAGAAGGTAATACATATTGTACAAAATTAATAAAGCGTATAAAATTGCTTACTAGCTTACAGAACAAGTGGCAATAACAAGCAACTTATGTTTTTATACATGAACTCGCAAACATAAAAACTCAAGTCTGACTACTTATTTCGTATGTAATCAATGCAAGTAATTTCAGGCTAGCAAAACTGAAAATCTGATGTGTACGATGTACATGAAAGAACAACAACGATGATAAGTAACAACATCAGTTTCAAGCCTGCAAAGAAATAAGTCAAATAAGATTTCCAAAGTTTGATTTCATAACGTCTCCACTTTTGATACACAATCCATCCATCCATCCATCCATCCAGCCTTCACCTTTTGCTTTTCAATGTGGCTAAAAAAAGGCCCATCCAGCAGACTGGGTATCATCAGTTTATCTAGAAGATTGGTGGCAAATAATAACGTATACTGTGCCCAAGTACGTACAGGCAAAAGTGCTGACGATAAATGATTAAACCAGTGATTTATCAAACCAAATATGTTATCTTTACTACATATTAAGGATGTGACATCCATCCTTTGTATGTTTCTCTCTTTAGCCGTATACTCGTACATATGATTCTTGACAAGACTCAGCATGTTCACAACTATTATTTTGTAGCAGCACTGGCAGGCATTGTAGCAACATACGAGTACATGCCACACAAAACTTGGCAGGAATTTGCAAAGAGAACATGCTTGGTATTCCTTTAGTTGCTTATTTCTTTTTTTGGGCAGCACAAAAAAAAAACACGCACACACACACGTTTGCAAGGTAAATATTTTCCGTACAGATACCGGGTGGTTAGTGTAAATAAAGCTGCTTGAAAATTAGTTCTGCTTTTCTTGGCATTGCAGACATTTTCCATGCATACAAATTTGAATGTCAAAGTAGCAATTGCAGCACAGTATTAAGGTATTAAACTGAGTGATGCAATATTCAAATATCAACTCTCACTCACACCAAGCAACAGCAACAACAACAAATTTATTAAATGTCTGGAAGACACAAACAACAAATTATTTGATGTACTCTTGTACTTGTTCAAGGTGTTGACTGTATTAGTTTCCAGACGATGTTTGTCGCTTTGCAAACAAACACCAGACAGACAGACACACAGACAATTTGATGGTAGAGCAGAAAGAAAGTTGGTATCTCATATTTATGCAGGAATATTAATATGCGAATATTTACAGAATATTCAAAAAGTTTTTAGCAATTAGAAGCTTTTTGAAAAAATTGTTCACAACACGAAACAAGTTTTTGTTGAATTAGTCAAGAAGTGATTAACATTTAAATTCTATTAAAAGTGAAATTTTTTAAAATAATAATATATTAAGATCTCTTTTTTTTCAGAAACTGTATGAAAGTTCTAAAATAATTAGCATAAGCAGTCTTAACAGAAAATATTTAATAGACTTGTTTAAAACACTCGTAGGTTTAGTTAAAAGCTCATATTTTTAGTACAAACAACTCAAGCAGTTCGTCGTCTGTAAGAAATTGGAATTGTATCTACAGAGACGTCCACATGAATTTTTTTTTATATTTAGACCAGCACTCAGGAGATGACCCCTACAGTGCATTGCGTCGGAACTAGAAAAGAGGGGAGAGTCTTGAGGGAACAGATGAAGAAGGATAAGAAGATATAGAATTTTTTGTAGCTATTTCAACCTTTTACTTCGCCGGCTAATTTTTTGCTACAGAACCGACGAAGAAGGGTGCTGCTTTTAGAACATGATAGTGTCTGTCTCTGCTTTTTAGTACATGATAGTGTCAGTCGCTGTCAATTATGTTCAGACTATGCCTTCATCATTGAAAACAGGCTGGCAACAACTAACACAACCATGCACTCTTGCTGATCAGAAGAATTCAATACAATATTTCATGACTCAGTGCGGGGTTGAACTCAGGACCCTCCGCCTCATAGTCTTGTCTTCTACTACTTCAGCCAACAGCACCCACAAAATGAAAGCAATACTTGCCCTTTGAAACACCAGTCGTGCTCAGCGAATATTTGAGATAGAGATGGAAAACTATCGATAGTATTACTATCGAAATATTGCGATATTTTGGAAAAATATATCGATTTATCGATTCTAGCCTATCAGTATTTGGAAAAGCTATTGATATATAGAACATTCTATAGTAAAAGTATCAACGTTTTTCATTTGCTTATCACAGATTGCATAAATTTGCACTTAAATTGCAAAAATAAAAAGTATATTTTTTAACAAGACAAAACAGAGGACAAATCATGTCACTCCATAACGAGTTTAATTTATAACTCAATTGTATTGAAATTTTTATCGATATCGAATACCGCAATTATTTCCCCAGTGTTGCTGCATATTTTTAAGTAACTTTAACGATTTTGTACATCGATGTTGAAAAAATGTTTTGCAGCACTGTTTACCTCTTAATATCGACAGTGATAAAAAAAAATATCGATTGTTATTAAATAGTAATCAATTGAAATAAACCAGTCATAGTATTACTATCGATAGTGCCATCGATAGTTTTCCACCTCTAATTCCAGACCTTTGAAGTAAATATTCTCCATAGCGAGAAAATCCTTAATGTCGCAAAGCCCACCTTCCACACCTTAAAGAGGCGCGTTGAGATATTTTTGTAATACTGAATTTCTAAAAAAAATTAATAAAAAATTTTTTTTTATAAATTTTTTTTGATTTATTAATTTTTTATAAAACAGATTTGCCTACAAATTTTGCTTTATAAACCTTTTATAAAACTGAAATATTTTTTAAGAATTAGACAGTAAATATGCACTTGTGGGTTTTAAAAAAATTTTATTTTCACAAATTTAATAAGCTCTGCCTGGTGCCCACCCCTGCAGAGATTTGTGAAGACAATCTGTAAGCAATAAGAGGCCTGTATTCAAAGATGATAAGCCGAAGTGTATACGGGTATGCATTCAAGCTCTGTAACTGCCTGACACTGCAGGAGCGTAGTCTTAGACATCTGTCCTTTTCTGTGGTATCTGGATTGTCTCAGGGATGCACCACTGGCTGCCCTAAAGGGCTTTGTAAAAAGTATTGAGTGGTTCTCAGAAACCAATATACCAGCACTTCATAGAAATGAGTAGACTGTAGTTCTCTAGGCACCACAATGGAATTTATATCCTGTGAGTATTCTTAATAGTTTGCAAGATGCCCTTTTAATCTTAACCTTCACGGATTTTAAAAAATAATATTGCAAATCGTAGTTGCTGAGGCCGTCGTCATACCATGTAATTCTTCCTGAAATTTTGAACACAAATCGCATGATAGCATAGTTCCTTCGTAAAGCCCCTTCGTTCGTAATTTTCTGTCCGAAAATAACATTCTAATCATGTCTCAACCATCGTATTTCACCCCACGCCTTTTTCATATTTTCAAGAGTAAACAATAAAAAAACCCATAAAAGAAGGGCATCTTGCGACTATTGAGATTCGTTGAAAATCGAATAGCCGAGAGCTCAAGTACATAGCGAAACAGTGCATATCAGAACGCCTTTTAGGATTGGAAAAATGACGGCACAAGTGTGTGTTATATTTGAGGGACAATTTTAAATGCCAGAATAAGTAAATATTTCCATTAGCACGAATAACTTGTCGCATAAAAATAAGATCTATTGTTTTAATTTTCGTTTTTAAAAACAATACAATAAATATAAATGAGCTCTTGAAAAACTTAGTAAACAAAAAATGATTGAAACAAATAAAAAATAATCCTTACTTGATTTTGATTTAAGGCATTTGCAAGCAGTTCATCACTTACCTAAAAATAATAGAAACAAAATTAATTAAAAATTTAATATGAAATAAGATTCACTTAACAGACTAAGTGTGTTTTTATTTTTGTTTTCATATTGATATAAGAATTGATGTCACTAAAAGAGAACTAAAGTATACTTTTATTTAAATGTGATACATATTTGTAGAAATACATATCGTTGGTCACAAGTAGAAAGGCCCTAACTCAAATAGTTGCAAATTTACAGGAAAAGGTAAATAAATATATAACAGAAAGTGTATACAGTCGACTCCGCTTTACTGGAAATAACCAAAACGCAATTTTTTCAGTTATCCGATTTTTTCTAAAACGTAGTTCGGATTACTGAAATTTGTTACAGTTAAGCGTACTGCTTAAAATCAGTTAAACAATATTTTGTATATCAATTTTTTTTTTACGTCAATTTAACGTAAAAATTTTATTTAAAAAAAAATTATTCAAAGAATTATTAATTTTGTTGCTGAAATTTTTCACGAATTCCTCGAAAATGTCTAGCCACTTGCATTGATAATATAATAGAAAAATACAATAAAGTACGTAAGAGCGAAAAGGACAAATATATTTTGCCATTTAATTTTTTAACGGACAAAACATGCACAATTTTTTCAGCCTTAAGTTATGCAATCAATTCGATGTCATTGTTTATTTTTTCACTAAAGCGAAGTAAGTTCATTCAAAACGTAGTTATGGGATTGCTTTTGGTTTTCAGTAATACGATATTTTCAGTAAACCGATGTTTCGCTAAAGCGAATTGAATAAGACTAGCTACGTTTAAAATCAGTGTGGGGATTTGTATCGCTTTCAGTATTCCAATTCTTTTCAGTAAAGCGTGCTGCGCTAAAGCGGATGCGACTGTACATTTGAATAATCTGTGTATCGTTGGTCACAAATAGAAAGGCTCCAACTTTACAGGAGAAGGCAAACAAATAACAAAAACGGTATTGATCATAATAGAAATGGTAATTGCAATTTGCTTGCAAAATCGTTATTCCACAAAATTTTGTGATCATCGATATATACGAGTATGGATTGATAATCATTGTCCATAAAAATTGTATATGTGACCTGCTCCACAAAAAGGGACCTCTGCGCTGAAAAATTTTTGTTTTTACTTTTTGAATGATTCTTATAGGTAAAAATGCTCTTTCAAATGCCGCAAACCGCAAGTTTCTATATCTTTAATTTTTTTACAAACCACCTGTAAAGATGAGCATAATTAATGAAAAAATTTAAAAATGTGATATAAACATATAATATATATAATATTATATCGTAATTTTGAAAACAAAATTAGCAAAAACAGGTTTTTAACTGTTAGAAATAATTTTCATAGAGGCAACACTGCATAGTGAACATCGTACAAAGTACCAGAGTCGAAATACATCGCCAGATGCTCAGGTTGAAGGAAGAGTTGCATAACCATGCGCAACAGGGAAAAACGAAGCGCTTTTTTTAAACGCGTTTTTCTCAATAACTTTCGGCGCAGAGGTCCCTTTTCGTGGTGCATGTCACATATGCTCACAGAAAATGAAAAACGCCCTATCTGGCAAAAATAAAAAACAAAAAATTAACTTTTGAAATTTTTATTAATTGTGTTCTGTTAAGTCCGTTAATGAACAATGACTTTATTAAACTAACAAATATGTCACTAAAATTGCAGTCATGAAAAAATTCCCCGGGAATGATTTCACGCTGAAATTAGACTCCCCTTATTGTGAATGATTTTTTTCACTTTTCCCTTTAATTTATTCACTTATTTTTTGGTGGGGAATAGAGTAGAAAATGTAAGTATTTTCTATTATAATTCGAATATTTGAGTTTGAAAATTTTATTTTAGTGGCAAGACCCGTTAATAAGACACAAACTTATATTTTTTGTTACAAATCAATTGCCTGCGTCTTTGTAAAACCTGTTGCTCCAATTCTAAAGATTAACCCACTTATTCATAAAAATTATGAGAGGCTTACAAGAGTGTAATAGAGCAAATTCCATATGAAATTTTGTTTTGTTACGCTGTTATTAGACTCTCATAATTTTTATGAATAAGGGGGTTAGAATATTTTTAATTTGTTTTGCCTCGTTTTCAAAATGTATCCAAATTATTTTACTACTAAATATTTAGTCATACTTTTTTTAAAATTTTTTTAAATTATTGCATAAACTTAAAATTTTCAGCACTAATTCTTTGATTTGTCATGTTGTTTTCGGCCTCTTCTCTTTTTTATTTGCATTCACTGAGAACTGATAGCGGGAATAATTTCTCACGGGAGATTGACGATACCATTCTTTTCCCATCGAGTGGAATAAAAATTGCATGTGAGCAAAAATTCCCCTTGTTATTCACGATAGGGGTGATTGTAAAATCGATATAAATGACAATTGGATTAAATATTTGCTATGGAACATTTTTTCAAATTACATCATGACTGACTTAAATTTTCCGAATAAAATTGACAACATATACGGGATGTAAAAAAAATGTTTTTCTCCCATGTCCTTGCTTCATTAATAATATAGCATGAGAAAACAAAATTCTATTATTTTCTATTAGTTATTAATTCTTTTTTTTTATACACAATCGACAGTTCTATTCTGTACTCCAGGCGCATTTGAACATTTTATTATCAAGACTTTGAAGATTTGTAGCAAATTGATGTTTAAAACAAAAATCTCTATAAAGAGATATATGGAATATTGGGAATATTAATCGTCAGGCTTGAGGAAATTCGTACTAACCAAAAAGTAATAAGTTAAAAAAAATGAATGTGGAAACTTCTCATATTCAATTTTCATTAAAAACATTGGTTAAATAGTTGATATTCCTACCAACTAGCACAACTTGCAAAAGTGGAAAAATTGAACAAAGAACGCTGATGAGATGGCGTAGCGGCCTCGAAATCAGTACTGATCCGTTCTGCTGGTTTGATGATTACAGAAAATATTCTTAATATTCCAATCTTAATATAAAAAATAATAAATAGAATTTGAACAAATTCATTTATTAAATAAAAAATAGTTTGGAGTTTCGCAGATTTGAACTTAGAGCCCGTTGAAAAAAAATTAACATCCTGTAATATAATTTAAAAAATGCTCTGACAACTAGGAATATTTTTATAGCGCTTGGAATAAAAATCGATCTGAATAAGTACATTTAAAATATATGTAAATAAAATTAATTGTAATCTTGCGAAAAATTGTCCCACTTAAAAAAAAAAATAAATAAATAAAATAAAAAAAAAAATTAAGTGCTGAGGGTGTTTTGTTTCATAAAATATGTCGTCACTGTCGCAACTTTTTCAATATTAAAAATTAATGCGCTTTGCATTTGCTATGAAGATCTAATACATATAAAAAATATTTTAAAGCCGCACGGTCTTGCGAAATATAAAGAAATAAATACCATAAAATTTATGTTATCAGTCAGTCGTGAATAGGTAACAAATTTAAAGGACACTTCGGCGTTCATGTTAGCTAGGGTTTAATAATGCCACTAAAGTATATCCACCTCTTAAAAGATAATATATCATGTTATTACATTACAAGATGTTAGCTCACTTAAAGCATTCAACTTAGTTTATGCGAGAATAATATTGTGTGTGTG
This sequence comes from Linnaemya tessellans, assembly GCA_951800035.1. NCBI lineage: Eukaryota > Metazoa > Arthropoda > Insecta > Diptera > Tachinidae > Linnaemya > Linnaemya tessellans. The sequence continues at coordinate 31,810,300 of OX637532.1, read as the reverse complement.
TGTCTGAATGTCCCTGAAGTATTTTAGAAATACCAAAATTTAAGTGACAAACATAAATTTTAATATTTCACAAGAATTCTATAATTTGTAACGGTTTTGTGACCAAAATCGTTTAGCAATAAAGTGTTACGCTTAAATTAAACGATTAATTAAAATGAAACGTGTTTATTACTAGGAAATAAATATAATAACAACGGAAGTAATAAAAATCGTGCATAATACACTTTTCCATACATAAAGACATGAAGTCCTTAACATAATAAGTATTTCAATTGCCAAGAGGCGTTCGACCACAGGCACATTTTGCGCATTTTATAAAATAATAGAAAAATTGTGGCAAATCGTGTAAAAAAAAAATATCATCATTGTAACTAATTCTTTTTGCATTATTTTATAGGAACTATCTATCATTTTGTATTTGTGCAAAAACAAAAACTGTATGTAATACAAATCTCTCTGACATTAAACTCTTGCAAATGATGCTTATCATTAAGCTAACAAACTGTTGAAATGAAAGTCTAAGCATCTAAAGAAAAATCGAAGAAAATAAATATGATCCCCTGACAATTATTTACTATGCCCGTATTTCCTTTTAGTTTTTGGTACACACGTAAAAAAAGTTTTTTCCAACGTTTTAAGCAAATTGCTAGCTTTTAACTAAAGCAACACCGAAAATAGAAAAAAACACTCTGCATTTAGGATAAGGACCCTATAATTTATTCTCTCCTTGTATTCCATAAAAAGCCAGTATAAAAGTAATAAAATTATTCATCCATTTATAAATAAATATCAACAGCACGGATGACAAAAAGTAGTAGCAAATATATATATATATTCATTTTTATTTTTATAGGAAAATACAAATTGTACACACTTAAGTCAACTCAGCTGAGCTCATATTTTATTAAGTTGAGTTGGGATTTGTTTTATCATTATGGGATGTCCCCGAACAGCTTTCGAGTAAATGGAAATGTACAAACTAAAATATTGGTTATTTTGTTTTATTTTTATTTTATTTTTTTTTATTGAACAAAGATTATGTTTTTTGTCAAGAAAACAATTACAAAATATAACTACACCCTTTCTTGGATATATCTTATTTGAATAAATAAAAATATAAATTGCTATTGCATACATTTAGGAGCATTTTTTTTTAACAAAGCCTGATATGGATGGCATAAACTAGCACTTTATATACGTAAATTATTAAGAGAAAAAGAAACACGTAAAAACGAATAGTAAATAAATATTCAAGGTTGGAGAAATTTACAACAATTCAGCTTGCAACTAATATGTTATTTTGCTTACTTGCGAAATAAAGCAATATAAAACCACCTGTTGGTTTCGGAGATAAACTAAAAATATTTCATAAAACTCAGGCACATTTGAACATGAAAATATAAAACAATATATAATAATAACAACTAAAAACAAGCATACGTTAAAATTAAATTTGCTGTACAGTCGAATCCGCTGTAGCGCAACGCCCTTTAGTGAAAAAAATCGGATTATTGAAAGCGATACAAATCACTGCACTAATTTTAAACGCAGCTAGCCTTATTTACTTCGCTTTAGCGAAACATCGCTTTACTGAAAATATCGTATCACTGAAAACCAAAAGCAAGAACTCAACTTCGTTTTGTATGAAACTTACTTCGCTTTAGTGAAAAAATAAACAATGACAAATTTATTTGCTAGAAATCCATTGCATAACTTAAGGCTGAAAAAATTGTGCTTGTTTTGTCCGTTAAAAAATTAAATGACAAAATGTATTTGTCCTTTTCGCTCTTACGTACTTTATTATATTTTTCTATTATATTGTCAATGCCAGTGGCTAGACATTTGATATAAAAAGTATTGTTTTACTGATTTCAAGCAGTACGCTTAACAAATTTCAAAAATCCGAACTATTTTTAGGAGAAAAAATCGGATAACTGAAGAAAAAAAATTGAGTTTTGGTTATTTCCAATAAAGCGGAGTCGACTGTAGTTAGCTTTGACTTTGAAATATTTTCAACGAAACGCCTTAAACAGTTGAAAGTATTTCCTAATATGACGAAAGGACGCATGTTATGGAAAATACCCAGATTTAAATATTTGTCGCCATACAATACACAACACCGACTCACAGCATCTATATTAAATGAACTCGCAACTTAATATTCCATTTAACAAATTATTCATATTGATATAAATTTAACTCCAACTGACTTGCAACACTTGTTTAAGAAAATTAATTTTAACTTACATTTATTCATTTAAAATACTCTAGAAACATCAAACAAAACATGCTACTATTTCCTATTTCCCAAGCTATAGGGAATATATTAAATAAATAAAAAAAAGAATAGAAAGCAAAAATAAGGAAACGAAAAATATTCTTGTTGAAAACCGCCAAAACCGCATTGCAAATTAGTTTACGATTTCAACAGCAATACCAGACTCCTAGATGTATGCTGCATTTATTTACTTGAAAGCTTACACATCTAGATGCACACACATAAATGCTCCTTGCCATAAGACAAGTAAAATGCAAAAGAACTATTTTATTTTTGGCATGCAAAAAAAATGTTGCATACTTAAAGGAGTTGTGAAAAGAAAAACTTACCAGTAACTAAACTACATCCACCTTTTTTTTCTTAACTGTATGAGTAAGTAAATAGTAAATAAAACTTCTGAACAGAACATGTTTGGGATGGAGCGTACAAATTCTATGCATAAAAATATGCAATAGATAATTTCTATGAATAACAAGGTAAAGAGAACATGACACACCTCTTCTTGTTTCATTCATGTTATAATTTTTAACAAAAATTTGCTTTAATACATACACCGCAAAAAGTTCACAAGGATAAGTTTGCAATTATATTTTTTTAAATGTATTTTTGAAATATTATTTTATTTGCAATCTATCAATCAAATTATATGAACTATATATGAAGTTGATGATTTATCCGATATCAGGATCTTTCTTCTGAGACAAGTGCAATTTTTTTTTTATATAAAGGAAAAAAATTAAACTCGTTTAAAATATACAGCAAAAAAAATAATTGTGTTCAGATATATAAAATTTTTTGGGCAATAATTTTTTATGTGTATTTAATATATTTCTGCAAAAACCTACAACATAATTTTTATTTAATAAAAATCTGAAAAAAAAAAAAAATGGAAATCTGTGTAGAAACTGCTTTAGACATTTTTACGCTTTAAGGCATAAAATATAATTTTCTATGTTGGTTTTTTTTCTTAGTTCAAAGAATATGTCCTGTGGCTTCTAGTAATGGCTTTTGTATTGTTTGTTTTGGTTTTATAACACTAGTGCATACATTATACATTTCTATTTTATTCTCAGTTCTGCTTTTTCGTATCTCTTGCAAATATAAAAATAAAATAAATAAATAGAAAATGACAAAAACATGAGAAATTGTAATTTCTATTTTATTGTTCTAGAAATATGTTTAAAATAATTGTTGAGTAATAAAAACGAAATAGCACATTAAACAATTAGGTCTTCAGTATCAACCAGCAATTTAGGTTTCAAATTGCTGCTGTGATCATTGTTTAGCAAATATAGAGCAATATAACAATACAATAACTAAACAAATAAAAATAAAATAAAAAATAGCATAGAAATATATGTATGTTTCACAACAAAAAGCTTTTTGAAGTTGTAAGGCTCGCCACAAGCCTTAATGAACACTTTTACTATTACAACTTAATAGTATGTATCATGTAACGCCTACATGTATGCTATACAAACTTTCTATCTAAAACAAAATGCTTACAAATTTTACTGATACTCTTGGTGATGATATTAAAAAATATATAATGCTGTTCATCAAATAAATTAAAAGACAAGACTTTCTTTGCAATGAAAACCATTATTTTATTCTATCCCTAAAAACACACTTCTTTGAATACTACAGATTTTGACAATTTATTAGTTAACAACAAAACAGAAATTATTATCGTCCAACCATTGTTACGGCCACACATTATCCAAGGAGAATAAGAAAATATGAAAAAGAAAAACACCATAGCACATGCTCATATTTCAAGACATTATTAATTTTGTCATCTTTCATCATCATCACATGTCATACATCACAGAGCAAAGCCAACAGACATACTACTGCTTATGAACACTTCTATACCCATATCTTTTTCAACACACAAAATAATACAAACAATACACAAAAAGGACAATACGTCACATTATTAAAAGAAAAAGAAACATATACGAACAGATATAAACCATATCTAAAATATTATGTCAAATAAAACCTTAATCACTAAGGCAACAACAACAAAATATAAATAACATACACTAGAAAACAACATCAACAATAGCAACACTCGTAAATACTTAGCAAGTGACCTAAAAGCAATATTGGCGTATGTATGTGGTAAACAGAACAGACCCTTAAAGTATACCACGAATTTATAGATTTTGTTTTCACTATTATTAAAAAACTTTCTATTCCGCCTTATTATATACATCACATCACATCACATCACGTTTGCACAAAAACATGTGCACATAAATCAGATTGACATTAACTAGCCACTTTATGTACTTGTGTATGTATGACACAAATGAGTTTCCGTTTCGACCAAAAGCAATTAGTTGTGTCGTAGAAACGAAATTTTTATGAAAATTATATCCAAAGCAAATTAAGCTCCTGGAAAATGCGAACAGCTCAGGAGTTTCTAATTGTAGTACAAAACAAGATAAACTAATTTTTATCAGCTATAGAATTATAGAAGTACATCGGCGAAAAGTTTTGTGTACAGTCGACTCCGCTTTACTGGAAATAACCAAAACCCAATTTTTTCAGTTATTCGATTTTTTTCTCCAAATCGTAGTTCGATTTACAGAAATTTGTTACAGTTAAGCGTAGTGCTTAAAATCAGTAAAACAGTATTTTTTATATCAAATCTGTATATTTTTTTACGTCAATTTAACGTAAAAATTTTATTTAAAAAACTTATTCATAGAATTATTAATTTTGTTGTTGAAATTTTTCATGAAATTGAAATTAAATAAAATAAACAAATAAATAAAATGGACAAATAAATTTTGCCATTTAATTTTTTAACGGACAAAACATGCACAATTTTTTCAGCCTTAAGCTATGCAATCGGTTTCTAATAAATAAATTTGTCATTGTTGACTATTTCACTACAGCGAAGTAAGTTTCACACAAAACGTAGTTGTAAGCTTGCTTTAGGTTTTCAGTAATACGATATTTTCAATAAAGCGACGTTTCGCTAAAGCGAAGTGAATAAGATTAGCTGCGTTTAAAATCAGTGCGGGGATTTGGATCGCTTTCAATAGTCCGATTTTTTTCAGTAAAGTGTGTTGCGCTAAAGCAGATTCGACTGTACTAAAATGAAATTGTTGTAACATTTGTAATTCTTTACTCTATTTGTTTTAAATACTTTTGTGTTATGATACTCAAGTTGTTCTGGAAAACTATTTAGTTGTTGAAAAATAATTATTAAATAATAAAATATATTACTTTTATATTGAAATTGCTTTTTTGAATTATCGTGATTATTATTTGATCCTATAAAATAAAAGAAATTAAAAGAGATTGTCTTTTTTGATGTAAAGTTTTGGTATAATATTTTATTTGGCGAAAAATATCAAGAACCACAAAATGTTACGAAATAATGAAGTGACTTTTGACACTTTCCCAAAAATTAAATGACAGATGACCAGGTTATACGATCCGAAAATCTTTTTGATTGATTTGAAATTCTAAATGCAGATCATTTTTCCTTAAAGTTAATAAAAATTCTTTCAGTAAAATATTGAAATAAGTCACAGAGTTAAATTCAGTTCGGGTACGGAACTAACTCTTTAATATGGCTCCTAAAAAAAAAAATATAAAGAGTTTTCGAAATGAAATCAGTTCGATATCATGAACATCGGGGGGCAAATTACGACATTCGATATCGGTCGAAATTTCTATTTAAATTGTATGGAAATTCCGATCGATATCGAATGCGGTAATTTGGCCCCAGGTAATGAAATCAAAATATATTTCATTCCGAAAATTCTTTCATTTCTTGATTGTTGAGGCGTCAAAATAAAGAATCAATTCCATTTCCGAACAGATTCGGCTTCTGTGACAAATGCACAGACAGACGGTTGTTAAATCATATAACACAATATTGTAAAATCTGACGATGAGCTGGTAAATTGTCAATTTCGAAAATTTTGAGAAATCCTTATAAAGAGCAGTTTTGTATGGGTATTCTCTCATTTTCTCCTTAAAGTAGGCAATATAAGGCACTAGTATCAATGTTCATTTGGAGAATTTGACAACCATGTACAGTCGCATCCGCGTTTAGCGCAACACGCTTATTGATTTTAAACGCAGCTAGTCTTATTCACTTCGCTTTACCGAAACATAGCTTTACTGAATATATCGTATTACTGAAAACCAAAAGCAAGCCCACAACACGTTATGTATGAAGCTTACTTCGCTTTAGCGAAAAAATAAACAATGACATCGAATCGATTGCATAACTTAAGGCTGGAAGAAAAATTGTGCATGTTTTGTTCGTTAAAAAATTAAATGGCAAAACGTATTTGTCCTTTTCGCTCTTACGTACTTTTTTGTATTTTTCTATTTGATATAAAAAAAAACTGTTTTACTGATTTTAAGCAGTACGCTTAACTGTAACAAGTCTCAGTAATCCAAACTACGTTTTCGAGAAAAAATCGGATAACTGAAAAATTTAGTTTTGGTTATTTCCAGTAAAGCGGAGTCGACTGCAGTCATTAGTATTATGTATTTATAAATATTTTTTGTTATTTATAACAGCTTGATAATACAAATTTTGATACAAAAATTTATTTCATAGCCGTCTAATGAATGTTATTTTCTTTTTTCTAAATTAGGCTGAAAGTACAGCATTCTTCGAAAAAAATTAATAATTAAAGAAAAATTTTTGTTTGTTTTAAGTTTGTGCTATACGAGTATTGCTTACCCCTTTATTCATAAAAATTATGAGAGGCTTATAAGAGTGTAATAGAGCAAATTTCATATGAAATTTTGTTTTATTACGCTGTTATTAGACTATCATAATTTTTATGAATAAGGGGGATAGACGACAGCAGGCTACCGACTACGACCTGTCAGAAATAGAATACATGTCTTTATATGGTAATGATTATTTTCACAGCTACTCGCCAGGTTGTTGTCCGTGCTAGTCAAATTAAACTAGTTTCTATTTTCATAGGCGACAATAAACTCATTAGTGCTGCCAATACAATGAAAATTTTGAAATAAATCAGTGCTCAAAATTTTTTTATATACTAGTGAAATATATAAAAATTTGTGAAAAGCAAAAATGCATAAGGTAACAGCCATTTCAAAAATAAAAATGATTGTGTAATTTTTTTTCTTTTCTTGGACTGCCGCGCTTCAAAACATTTATTTTGTATTTATTATAACACCTAGAATATTGAAAACCGATATGAATGAAATAATATTCCATCTCTAAGCGGAGCAATTGTAGTTCACAATAATTTGGAAAAATTTCAAAACCGCTTTTGTTTTATTGCAATTTCAAAATGTTGATTTATTTGTATTGACCTTGTCAGTTTATTGTAATATGAATCAAGCTTATGGCCGCTTTTTATGAAATTTTATTTCGTTTAATTTTTATTCAATATTTATTATATAAAATTTTAATAATTTTTATTTCCTGAAGATGTTAACCAGCTGTTAACGAAATATTGAATAAAAATTAGACGAAATAAAATTTTATAAAAAACGACCATAAGCTTGATTAATATTACAATTAAAATTTTAAGCTTTATAAATATATTTAGAATAGGCGATTTAATATGTATGAAAGTGGCATCACTGACATTACTTCTTATAATGCAGCTGTCGTATTCACAATAATTAAGTAGCTGGCTACATGGCAGTATTTGTAGCCAGCATCGTTTGTAGTCGTGTAGCCATGTAGCCAGCTGTCGTCTAAGTTTTTAGGGCTTATGGCTTATATCTGCCACATTGAAAACAGTACAAATACACCTTTTGGATTATGTGAGCGTACAGGGCAGCACACCACAATCGCTTTGCTTCTTAAGATTGTAGTTATGCAGCATGCTACACTTGCAAATATGCTACCAAGAGTGAATTTCTTCCAAAGAACAATTTTTTAAAGCAAAATATAAACAGACAAGGTTAACAATTTCCATTTCAAAAGTGTTGTATAATTTTTTTATAAAAAGTAAAGGAGACAACCTCTATGATCCTGGTCGTTGTATATAATTATTTTTTTGTTTGTTTGTTTGTTTTTTGTTTATTTCATATCATCATGACAAGAAGGGAGACAAAGTGCAGCAAGGAATACAAATGCCAGACACAGGTATTAAATTCTTAATAGCATTTATTATTATTGTTGGCTATTGTAGTTACAATTTCTTAACTTTTGGTTTTATTTTGCTGCACATGTGCGTTGACAGCAAAAATGATATAAAACAGCAACAACAGAAATAACCATGTTGTCATAGCGGCAATGGTAGGTTTTTGATTTTATAACGTAAATGTGTGAAAAAGGATATGTGTAGTCGTATGCTTCTTGCTACTTCGCAGCTCTGTTATCCTTTTCATATCATTAGTTTTCATCAGTAGACATTTTTATTCCATTTTCATTTCTTGCATTTTGTCGTCGTTGTATTGTTATATTTGAATAAATGAAATGAAGAAAAGCATAAAAAAATATCAAAGAAATATATACACATATATATACATGTATGTATGTATGTGAGTGTGTATGTTTAATAATATGTAGGGTGATTTATGCTGTTGGCAGCTTTTTAAATGTTTCATTCATGTTTTTTTTTCTCAGTTGCAATTTCAGTTGCTGCCTTTTATTCATTCGTTTTCCATCATTTCTTTCTTTTTATTATTATTTTTTTCTTGTCTTTTATGCATCTCACTGTTGCTGCATATTTATGAATCATCATGCAAAATATTAAAAAGAAAAACCATTTTAAATGCAAGTAATCTTTTGAATAATAGATTATAATACATGCATACATATCAAAACTCTCTTCATGCTTTCTATAAATTTTCCATAAAATTATTGTTATTTTCTTTTCTTCAGCTCAGCTTTTTTCTATTCATTGGAAGCTTCATTTAAGAATTGCTGTCATAAAACTTAACCAAATGCTTGCAACAATACATTTGAGCTGCTGAAAAATTGCAATTTTACACAATTGTTTTACAAAGTTTCGCAAAAGAAATTAGTGCAAATATGTAATTACAAATATCGTACAGTAGCCATAAAAAAAAAGATTAAAATTTTTTGCTGCCAATCTAATCTTGGCACTTGTATACGAAATATATATGTATATTTATAAAAACTTTCTTAAAGTAGGCATTCAAGGCTTAATATGGACTTATTAAATATTTTGTATAGCAACACATGCAATAAACTCTTAACAACTATTCGACAAGGCTTAATAGTACATTAACAAGAATTAGCTGGTGTTTAATTCCTTTCAGACATGAAACAATTTTATTTAAAAATATTGCAAGAAATTGTTTGCTAACAATAAACCAGTGGATTTGTAAATATAGTTTTATAAAAGAATATTAAAAAGGGGGACAAAAGGCCTGCAGAACAAATGTGTTAATAATATATTTCAATCCATTTTTTTTTTGCTTGCATAACATGAAATTATGCAATAAAACTTAATGGCAATTTCATGAATGAATATTTGCCAAGTCACTGTTTTTGATAAAAAATTTACAAAATAGAAAAAAATTGCGCACCAGATGAGTTCAAAAATATTTTTCTCGAAAAATATTTATGCATCAATTGCTATGTTATCCCCTTCAGATATAATGCATCGGTGCCAGCATTTTCTCCCCTCCTGGAAGCAATTGTAATATTTATATTGTTTATACTTTCTCAGAGACTCAGTTTTTATTTTCTTAATCGTGGCCAAACGCCGTTCTCTCATGGAACTGTTCAATCTTGAGAACAGGAAAAAGTCACGGGTGTTTAAAAAAAATATAAAAATAAAAAGAAAGATGTGTGTTGTCGGGGGACACTGGATAGGAACGAAGTTCGTTATTATAAAAATATTAATTTTAAGTTCTATTCGAGGTATAAAGAAAATAATTATTCGGTTATTACAATCAAGAATGATAAAATAAAGATTACGCCTTGCGCATGATTTACCGTTTGATGACGTATTTGTTCCCTCGAAGAGTTTGCCAAATGTTTATTATATGCAAAACTAATACTTTCTCGTACAAAATTCATATTTTATGCTATATTTGGCAACTCTTCACACAATTTACTCAGAGAGATTTCCAACAAGCAAATTAAATCGGATTTATGAAAGTGCAAGTTTTGTGTTATATTTTATAATAAATTGTGTTATAATTTAAAATAAATATATTAAAATAATTATTAACTAACTTAAAGTGTAAAAAACTTATTAAAACTTGATTTTTAAAGCTCATAAAATGTAAACAAAACACCTAAATTAAAGAAAAGAGAACAAAAAGAGCAAGCGTGAAATGTGCAGTGGGCAATTGCAAACAAAGTAACAGCAAAAAAACAAGTGAGAAATAATTGTGTTAAAATGTAATATTGTTATCAACATTTTTTTTGTTTTCAAAACGCTGTGTCACTTTATAGTTTTCCAAGAGAAGTTATGGCAGATATTTTGCCAGGAAAAAAATTTGTTTTGAATGGGGAAAAAAGAAAAATAATTATCACTTGGGTTCAATATTTATATAAAACAACTATAAATGAACAATTTCATATAAAAAAAGTAGAAAGTAAAATAATTTTTTAAAACTGTTTATTATCAAACAAATTTAATTTGAAAAATCGCAATTTGCCCCACTGTCCTGTTTTTACAATAACATAATAGTTCTCCAACTGAATTTTATTAGCCAAACAGAACACATGTTGAGTGACGTCAGAATTCCATCATGCGCAGAAAAGTATTTTTATTTCAGCTTGTTGGCGTAATCTTTATTTTATCATTCTTGATTACAATTATGATTTTTTTTCGCCGACCAACGAAAATACAGAATCAATTTTGTTCCCAAACGAAATTGAATTCTGTCACGGCACGGCTGCGTATGATTAATATTTGTTTGTATGGAATCGTATTACTCATACAACGTCTTGAACATTGATTTAGAAACAAAAAATCTTACGTTACGGACGTTTTTTCCCGATTAGGGTACCCCTACGCATCATCCCATAAGGAACTTTGTTCCAAAAACGAACCAGCAATGACGAGTGAGCAAAAGTCCTGGGGTGAAATTACTGCATTCGATATCGATCAAATTTCAATACAAATTTCAATCGTTACCCAGTGATTCCCACAATTCGAGTTGTTCGTATTGCTTCTTGCTTTTAATTTTTTAAGCAACATTTTATGCGAATTCTTTGACCTGCTTTCTTTCGACAGCAAAAAAAAAGTCTCCAAAACACTTACGAAAAGCTGACTAAATATGTTAAATAGCTGAAACTGTGAGCATGTGGTCGAGCCGAATGCACGTGGCACACAAAATTTGAAAATTCACCATATCTTTTGAACAGATCTCGCCTATCAATACAAATATAATTAAGCATATAGGGATTGTTTTAGATTGAAAGTGCTAGGTAAGAAATAAATATCAGTTTATTTAGTTTCTTTATTAACAAAGCAGTTATTTAGTCCGGGATGTTAAGTTATATTTTTACAATTGCAATTGTCGCCATTTTAATTAAACAATTTTTTTTTGTACAATTTATTTTTCTATAGAAGTACTATATAAGAAAAAGGTTTGGAAAGTGACTACAGAATTATGTTCGTGGGTGAATGTACGATTTTCCATATTTAAATACTAACCCCCGTATTCATAAAATTTAAAATGAGTTTGAAATGTATTTTAATGAAATTTTTTCATACAAAATTCTCTTAAAATAGATTTCAAATACGTTTTCTTTTTTTTAAGAAAATGGGGGATAATATTTGTGAGAATACATGATCATGAGTTACAAGTCTCTCACTCGCTCATCCAGTGTAGGGTCATCAATTATGAAGTATTTTACAAGAAACACAATTTAAATACTGTTCCTGCATCCAGAGCAAAAACAAAAACAGCAACGATAATATTGACACTAAACTGACAATAATAATAGTAATAACAGTAATAATCATACAACTTCAAGATGTTCTTGAAAAAATTTTACTCTTGAATCAATTTAAAAATGATTTAAGAGCCAATTCTCTAAAACGTTTAAAATTGTGTTCAAAAAGTCCTATACATCCTTCCAATTCACATTGTATTTGCTCAAACAACGAAATGAAAAGAAAACTGCCATAAAAATATATACATATATAAAAATAATACAAATACAAATCATTTACCCCATAGACCACTACACTAAGCGGATATCCGCTTAACAAGAAAGATTTATCTCTACAGACAAAACAATACAAACACACACTGACGACACACCAATGCAAATATAGATAAGAGCAATTGTGTTGCTTTTTTTTCTTTTTCTATCTCTCTCTCTCTCGTTTTGTTGAAACCTTCGCAGGTACAAACGTCCCAATACACATGCATACGCATACAACTAATACAAGCACCCAATGGCACATAATAAATTGTTGTGGGAGGGAAACGGATATAAAATAGCAACAATATACAACAACTATTAAATGTTTAAATGAAATTGCAGTTCAGAATTATTAGAAAAATAAACTAAGCTTAATAAAAACAATTGAAAAAGATACTAAATTTCCGGTATATAATGAAGTTGTTGGATTTTTCTTTTCACTATCAACAAAGAGTATGCAAGAGTACAGCACACATTTAGGTGGAGAATTATTTAAAGTTAAAGCTTCAACAGATTTTTGCACAATTTTAGGCGTATTTCAAATTTTAATCATAAAAATATTTAGCTTTTCAATTTTATCAAAAAAACATATACAATTTCATAATTTCAATTTACAACTTACATTTCAGGCTGCTATTAATGCCTGCCAACTGTAGGTCATTTGATTATAACATTTTCCTATTTTACAACAACAACAACAAAAGCCCTTCAACTAACAAATATACTTGGTTTTATTTCAACTAGTTTTCTAACAATATGATGTTTCCGCCATATTGTTTTACAAAAATGTAAAGTACACATAAACCGATACAATAAAAAACACATAAACTATGGAACATCCTTAAAACATTATGCCGGAAATTTAAATAGTTTATACGGTAGAAGTGTGTGTGCATTTTGTGCCATATAACAATGAATTTATGTTAGATTTTTTTATATTTCATCATGTTGGAACTATAATGAAACAGATTTTTTATTTTATTTATTTGGTTACAAATTAATTTTTTTTCATGCTAAAGAAAAGCATTCCATCAACATCATTATAGTCACCAACACAATCAAACTTGCCAAACAACCACATGGTCGGCCACAAATTTTTCCTTTTCCTATATTTTCTGTTTAACATCTGTATCGAAATGTGTTGGCCAGTGTAGCTGAATGTTAAGGCCGGTAAACACAAAAGTTAAAAGGGATACTCAGTGGCTGAAATTCTCCAACGATTTTATAAGATTATCTTTATTAATTGAATGCAAAATTTTACAATGGGCCTTATTACGGTTCTCGATTCGACTCGAAAGAATGGAATACATTAAAGAAAAATTCAGAATTTTTCTTTAATCTATTGCAAACACTCGAGTCGATTCGAGAACGGTAATAAGGCAGAATATATATATATATATATATATATATATATATATATATATATATATACATATATATATATATATATATATATATATATATATATATATATATATATATATATATATATGATATTTCAAGACTTTTAATTGAAATTGTTTCATTTGATTTTATCACTTAATTAAAAATTTCCTTGGATTTATGACAAAAAATAATTTGTGCTTTAATGAACAGCTAAAAACGATTGAAGAACATTTGTTTCATTAAATTTACAATAAAAGTAGTTTAAACAATTACTGATTTTCTCACACATGTTTATATAGTCACCTAAGCTCCACAAGATAGCAACTGACAAAAAATTAATTTACATTATAAAAATTTTTCTGTCAATTGCGGTAACACTGTATCCGGCGAACATTCGCTAAGAAAAATCGAAATTATTTTATATTTGGATTAGAGCATACGAGTAACTTTACCGAGATCATACTTCAATGTGAAGCCTTGAAAATACATTTGAAATCGTTATTTGACGGTTTAAAATTCAACTTCATTTAACACAAACGTAAAATTTTCGAATAGTTAAAAAATATACATATTTTCTAGGGCAAAAGTTTTTAATCTTTGATAGAGTTTTCATACCTTGTTTTTGGCTGTGCTAAGTGGGGTGTTGCCAAGTTAAATATTGAAAACAGCTGATAATGGGCCACAAATTCGACCGCACCCGCATTTTGTCTTTGAGAATTTACATGATTTTTAAATCAAATAATATGATTTGTGTAAGAATATCTATAATTCTTAAGTATTTATTTACTTTATTATATCTATTAAGATCAAGGTCTTTTTATAAAATTTTTAAAGTTTACATATATGAAAATTATTAATTATTTTGTAAAAAGACCTCTAGAGCTTAATAATAATAATAAAATAAATAAAAAAAGGTTAACAGAAAGTATTTTTTTTACCGAATATGGAATAATTGCAATTTTAGAGTAGATTTTAAAATTTGTTGAGTTTTCAAACAAACTTTAACCGCTGTTGTCCTGTGTGTCAGTTAAGTGTTATGAAAAAGTAGAGGAAAGTACAACATTAAATACGCCTATTTTTATCAAAGATTTAATTTATTTTTATCAAAGTTATTAAACAGCTTGTGCGTTAAAAAAATTGCAGTGTGAACACTAAATCACATGTTTATGGTTTTACCCCCTTATTCATAAAAATTATGAGAGCCTTATAAGAGTGTAATAGGGCAAATTTCATATGAAATTTTGTTTTATTACGCTGTTATTAGACTATCATAATTTTTATGAATAAGGGGGATAATGTTAAAGCCAGGTTTTAACTTTCAGTGTTAAAACACAATTATATGGTGTTCAGGCATGCACCTTAATTGAGCTTATCGCAATTAATGGCATTATTGAGCTCAATTAACTATAGATATATAATTTTAATTAAGTGATTGCTCAATTAATATTTAATTGCTATAAAATCGGGTACAATTGCAAATGCTGCACGGCTAAAAAAGTGTGTTTAGTGAACAAAACTCAACTCACTGAACAAAGTTAGTCGGGCACCTAAAACATGGAAAAAGTAAAAAAAACAACAACCATAAACAAAATACGTCGGGCCATCTTGAAGTTATAAAGGGTGTTTTTATAAGAGCTTTGCTGATTTGAAATTTAAATAAAACACATGCCAAATTATGAAATGGACAAAAAACATTTTTTATTTGGTAGATAATTTCTTGTCATTTAACATTTAAATATAATTTCAGGCATATGGCCACCACGACTATTTTGCACAAAGTTCATTCTGGAGGTCCAATTTTCGACCACCTTTTCAAGCATTCGAGGGTGTTTTTCAGCAATGACACGTTGAATACTGGTTTCCAAAGCGTCAATCGTTGCTGGTTTATCCACGTAAACCAATGATTTCAGGTATCCCCACAACAAATAATCGAGTGGTGTCAAATCACACGAATGCAGAGGCCAATTAACCGGTCCATTTCTCGAAATAATGTTGTCGTTGAAATGTTCTTTCAATAAGTCCATTGTTTTGCCCGCAGTATGACAAGCGGCACCATCCTGTTGAAACCACATTTCGTTTACATTCATATCTTGAAGTTTTGGCACCAAAAATTCATTGATCATCATTCTGTATCGGTTTCCATTCACGGTAACGCGTCGTTCTTCCTCATTTTTAAAGAAATAAGGACCGATGACTCCACCAGCCCATAGACCGCACCAAACAGTACATTTATCGGGATGCATTGGTAATTCTTGAACGGCGTGTGGATTATCTTTGCTCCAAATGCGGCAATTTTGCTTGTTGAGTCCACTCAACCAAAAATGCGCCTCCTCACTGAAGAGAATTTTGCGGTAAAAAAGCGGATAAACATTTTTAATTGAACACTGTTTTTGAAAATAAATTTCCACGATTTGGAAGCGTTGTTCTGGAGATGATTTGCCAAACAATACTGAGTAGAGACGTCACTTTAAACTGTCAAAACAGCTGTCAGACAACAGAGTGATTCGTATAAAAAAAAACTTCATAAAAAAACACCCTTTATTATTGACATTAAATTTATTATTAATTAAAAATTAAAAAAAAAATCCCAGATTTCAACTTGAGGTCCTCATGAATATGAACAATTTGAATTGTCGTACGTTAATTGAATTAACAAAATTTTGTATATGTGAACAGGAAGATAATTATGACAATAAAGTGAATATTGAGTCAATTAAAAATGCATGTTTGAACAAGAGTGTTTTATTTTTGAGAAATTGTAGTTGGCAGCAATCTGTGTGTACCAACCCGCTTCAAATCTCAAAATAAATTCGCTTTACTGTTATTAAGATGTGTTCTTTCCCAATAATGTTTATTATTTTTATATTTCATGTGTCGTAAATCCAAAATCAAAAAGATCTCTATATCTAAAATCAATCAATCGTTTTTTCGGTTTTTCTTCTTTTTGACAACCACACATCCTTGCCAAGCAAGCATCAACGCCGACGCCAAAGTGTTGGCGGCCTATGCCGGTCGCCACATCCCTCCAATGTTTTTCAAATGAAGCTTCAAGGTCTGGGAGCCGGAACTTCCATTGCTTTCCTGTGCTGTTGATGTTGGGTCGGATAAAACCAATGTGTTGGTAGATGAATGCGGCAAAACATTTAAGTCTGAAGAAGATTGCTCATTTCCGGGAACGGATGGAACTTTCTTCAAGTGGCTTACATTTCTACGAATGACTTTCCCATTGTTCTTTATCTCAACTATGTTCCCATTTCTAGCTGTTACTTCATACTCAGTTGTATCGAAATTAGGTGTCAACTTATGTGGAAAAACTACGTTCTTCAAAACGACTTTATCACCCACATCTATATTAGACTCCTTCGCCCCTCTCCTTTTGTCGGATCGCATTTTTCCTTTATGCTTAAGTAAGCAGTCTTGATCCTTTTCAGCAGACTCAAGTGGGATATCTTTTAAATCATCAATACCTGGTATTTTGTCTCTTATTATCCGATTAAACATGAGCTTAGTTGGGGCCTCACCAGTTATGCTATGTGGTGTCACGTTATACATATGGACAAATTTTTGAAGTTCTTCCAACAGGTTGAGGCCATTCATATGAGCTATCTTTAATCGTTTAACAATAGATTTGTTTATATTTTCCACCTCACCATTAGCTTGAGGCCAATAAGCTGGGGTTAATATCCGCTGGATACCATTTTCCTTGCAATATTGCTCGAATTCCGAGCTTATATATTGCCGTCCATTATCCGTTCTTATACATTTTGGATAGCCGAGTCTACAAAATATTTCCCTCATCGAATTAATTATGATTTGTGATGAGATAGTTCGAATAAGCTTAAATTCCATATAACGTGAAAAATAATCTATAAAGACCAAAATATATTGTCCATTTGGCAAAGGACCCAATAGGTCACTTGCTATTGTAAGCCACGGCCCTTCTGGAAACGGATGTCTATCCATTGGAGGTGGAGGAATTGGTTGTGATACCAAAAGGCAATCCTTGCATGATTTTACGTACTTCTCAGCTTCTCTATCGATGAGAGGCCACCATACTTTCGATCTTAACCTACGTTTCATCACAGACTCACCTGGATGTCCTTCATGAGCTAGTTCTAAGACCTTACTTCGCAAAGCGGTTGGAATGACAATTTTACTGCCTCTTAATAAAATGTTGCCAAGATATGATAACTCATATCGAAAAGGGAAGAAACAGTTTGTTGTAGCATCAGTCCATGAATTTCCACTAAGGCACATTACCGCATCAACAATGTCTTCATCCATACAGCTTTTATCAGAAATTTCCGTAACTGATAACGCAGAAGGAGTGCTCATCGATACCACATGTAAAATATTCCGGTCACCTTTCCAGTCAAATGAACTAGGATTATCTACACGACATAATCTTGATAATGAGTCTGCTATATTTTCCTTCCCAGCCTTGTAAACAACTTTAAATTTAAATGCTTGAAGACGAAGTAACCATCGTTCAATACGGGCTGGAGGCTTTGAGGTTGGCTTAAAAATAGCTTCCAATGGTTTGTGGTCAGTAACCAATTCAAATTCAAGGCCAGCCAAATAATAATAATACTTTTCCACTGACCACACTAAAGCCAGACTCTCTTTTTCAGTTTGAGAGTAGCGTTTCTCGACATCCGAAAGAGACTTACTGGCAAATGAAATTATCTGGGGATTATCCCCATCAAATTGTAGAAGTACAGCACCCAATGCCACAGGACTGGCATCAGCGATTAATCGAGTACTTTTTGTTGGATCAAAATAAGAAAGTGTTGGTATTTTAGCCAACAATTGTTTCAAGTAATCAAAAGAATTTTTCATATCCGAAGTCCAGTTAAATTTCGCCTCAGTTTTCAAAAGTCTTCTCAAAGGGTCTGTATGATTTGCCAGATCGGGTATAAACTTACCCACATATGTTATTAAACCCAGGAAGCTACGGAGTTCCTCTTTATTCCTGGGATCCCTAAAACCCATGATTGTCTCCATTTTTTCTGGGTCAGCTTCGATGCCTTCACTGGAGAGAATGTGCCCGAGAAATGTTAATTTGTTTGTTTTCCAGATACATTTGTCGTTATTTAACAACACGTTGTTTTCACGAAAAATGTTAAGAACTTCTTTGACCACTATGTCATGTTGCTCCTCAGTTTGCGCAAAAATTATGACATCATCAATGTAATTCATGGCGTTGGGGCATGGTGACAGCATTTCTTCCAAAAGTCTCTGAAAAATTTCAGGTGCTGAGTTTACTCCAAATAAAAGACGTTTGTATCTGAATAATCCACGAGGCGTAATGAATGTGGTGATTTCTCTGCTATCTTCATGGAGTTCAATTTGATGATAGGCATTCTTTAAATCTAAGCGGGTAAAATACTTTGCTCCTTTGAGTTTCGTCATAAAAGACTCAAACGTTGGAAGAGGATAATTTTCCCTTAAAATTGCTTTATTCGCCCTCCGCATATCAATGCACATCCGGATATCGCCGTTTTCCTTAAAAGCCAAAACAATCGGAGATATCCAACGGCTTGGACCAGCTACGGGTTCAATAATATCAGCCTTAACACCGTCTTCCAATTTCAAAATAACCTTTTCCTCTAAAGCAACTGGTATACGGCGAACTGGTTGTTGTACAGGAGTAACGTTTGTATCAATAGTTAACTTTACAACAATATTTTTCCATTTCGGGAATGGTGCCAGCTCTTCAACTTTATTCACATTTAGTCCCAAGCGTAAAACATTCAGTTTTATAGCCGTGTCCTTTCCCAATAATGACTGTCTTCCATTTTCCATCACATAAAATGTAGCAATCTTTTCAGGCATGTGGCTAATATAAATTGGAGCTTCAAAAACACAGATTACCCTTAGCAATTTGTCAGATGCATATGCACGAAAATTATTATTAGATTTTGATCTAATATTAAATAATGCAGACTTGTTCTCTTGTAATTTTATCCAATCTTCAGAGCTTAGTAAATTGAATTTAGATCCAGAATCAATGATCATAGGAATAGGTCGGCCTGCAATGTGACATAAGATAGTTTCATCTATTTCGTGATCACTTGAAATTTTAAAACATTTGTCCTCCGTTTTATCTGTGCTGTTACTTGAAATATCAACATTGCGAACATCAGTTCTTCTGCGTTTTACGTCCCATTGCTTACCCGATAAGTAATTACGTTTAAAATTTGTCCTACATTTCCGAGCAAAATGTCCAAATCTATTACATTTATTACACTTTTGACTCCTAGCTGGGCAGTTTAAACTTTTATCATCATGGTCTTTACGTCCACAGCGACCACACTCCACTGTGACATTCGCTTGGGAATTCTTATGCAAGTTTATTTTATTAACTGAATCCAAATTGCTGGTTGGTTGCATAGATTGTGACTGTTTCTTAATCTGTTCGTCGACCTGACACAGCTGTATGATTTCATCCAAATCGTACTCTTTTTCAAGCAGCTTTCGTTTTAACTCTAAAGGAGCCCATTCATCAATTATCTTATCGATTAAGCAAACATTCTCAATCTCACACTTTGTCGACCCAAAATTACATTTAGCCATTTGTTGACGCAATCTCAAAATAAATTGATTGAATGTCTCTCCTTCAATGACATTTATGCTACGAAATATGTGTCTTTCAAATACTGAATTTCGTTTCGGTGTAAAGTGGTTGTTCAACTTTTCAACCAAGATTTTAAAAACATCATTATTCTTTTTCTCATCAAAATCTTCGATTGCACCAGGTATTGAATAGGCTACTTCTTGTAGTTGAGGTCCTCCAATATGTAATAATTTATTCCTCTTCTTTAGGCTCGAGGTTATTTCCTCAGCATCAGTGTATATTTGAAAAGATCTTAGCCATTTTTCCCATTCTGATCTTATAAGTGGTTTTTCAATCGTAGCACAAGGAAACGATTTCAAGTTTTCAGCCATATTTTATCAATTCTGAAATAAATTAAAACAATTTACAAATAAGCAAATCAACTCAACATTTTAATAAACTTATTTATCACTTCATAAATCAAGTTTTATCGTTCTCATTCTTTCTTTCATATGTACGCCATCCGGCCCTGGTTTTACCCAGATATTACCCATGGCGAACTGCCTCCAGCCTTTGCTAGCTGAATTTTGATATGGCAAACTGCCTCTAGCATTTGCTAGCTAATTTACAATACGGCCAACTGCCTCTAGCCTTTGCTAGATTACTATTTTACATGGCAAACTGCCCCTTGCTTCGCAAGATAATAATATACCGACTGATAAACAGTCCCTGCTCTATAGCAGCTAGATAACCATAATTTAAATGCCCTTAACTATTTCATATTCAAGAAGAAAAAAAACATTAGCTTCACATTGCAACCATCAAATTTGCATATATTTCCACAATAACAAAACACTTTACTTTTCCCACTTTAATGTTTATTTCGTAAATTACCGATTTTACTCGTCGCCAATGTACCAACCCGCTTCAAATCTCAAAATAAATTCGCTTTACTGTTATTAAGATGTGTTCTTTCCCAATAATGTTTATTATTTTTATATTTCATGTGTCGTAAATCCAAAATCAAAAAGATCTCTATATCTAAAATCAATCAATCGTTTTTTCGGTTTTTCTTCTTTTTGACAACCACACATCCTTGCCAAGCAAGCATCAACGCCGACGCCAAAGTGTTGGCGGCCTATGCCGGTCGCCACACTGTGGTTAATGTGTTTATCGCATAAGTGGGCTACAGTTGCAACTACAACTAAGATGAGTTGTCATGACTATAAATAGTCTCAAGTTGTGTGTGTAATAGTTTGTGTCATTCTCTAGGTCGAGAATTAAATTGTGTATTTTTATTTATTAAAATATCGTACTATTCTCTTTTCAAACCTGTGATAACCCTAAATTGTATATATAATTTCAGATTTCGGCTCACAGAACAAAATTCACTCAAATGTCGCTTTCTTTTTATCCTGCAACAATACACTTCCGTTTTCATGGTTTTGCTCGTATAAACAATCATGTTTTTATTTTGTATATAGATTTCACTAGTGTAAGAGAATAAAAGGTTGTTTAGGTTGAACAAAACTGATTCCCCCCCCTTCCATTATCCTCTTTGTTTTATCTAACTTTATAGTCAAAATAAAAAATGAAAGCATTTTCGTGTAACTAAATAAAGGAAAAATAAAAATAAAAAGTCTAAAGCAACTTGCTATTCTTGGTCAGGTCTATAACTCATAATAGCCATCATGTTGTACGAGTATCTGTATGTGTGTGTGTGTGTGGGTGTTAGTGTTTCTGTTTTAATATTTTAGCTGCCATATTCGGTTTATAAAGGATCCACATGAACACAACGAATCGAAGGTCATGCAAAGGAAGTTGGCAGCAACATTTATTGTTTAACTTTGTTTGGATGCATTGTGTAATCATCTCGGCAAGGTTGTGCAAGTTTAAGAGAATTTTCATTTTCGTGTGTAAGTTTTGTAAATAATAATAGTGCATGAGTGTTTGTGTGAGTGAGTGTGTGCATATCTCTGTTAGCCATATCGCTGTATTAACTTTATGATGATGCTTCAACTGACAACCAACAGAGGAAAATATGTTTTATAAAAAATAAAATTACTGCTGGTTGACTGACTACACAACTGGCTACCTTTACATGCAGTCTATAAATGGTCGCTCGTATAAAAAAAAACACACAACACAGAGAGTTAGTATTTTCTGTCTTTTTTTGTGTTTTGTTTTTTTTATTGTCTTTTTCGCCACATTGAGTGGACGATGATTTCCGAATGCGTTCCATTAAGCACAACATCCTGTTACATTCATTGCGGTCATAGTTGAGCATTTTCCGTGGACAAAAATTGAAATGTAAACACAAACATTGAAGCCCTTCATCTTCATGTCCTTCTCAAAAATGCATTGTAGTCAAACCCACAATATACAAGCATTATTATACTAACACATACACACACACGTACGTGTTTATGCAGCCAGGAAACTGCAGTGATATCAAACACTATCCAATAAAATGGAATTTTATGATAAAATGTGTAAAATTTGAATTTGTTTGAAATTCTAGAAATCGATTTAATAAAATTCAGGGGGTAAATTGCGGCATTCGATATCGATACAAATGTGTATTTAAATTGTATGCAATTTCGCAAAAAGCTTATACAAAAGCTTCTTTAAGCTTCGTACACTTCATTCCATTTTGTGGCATCCTAAGCAAACACAATAGAGGCAACGTTTGTCATTTGACATACTTTTTGTTTGCCACATTTGCAAATGGCTGAACCAACTGCCTAATGAGTACAAATCATTATTTGTAGGCCTGGTTTAATTTAAATTAAAAAGTAATACTGTGTTCATATATACGTTTTTAATTGAAACAATATTCAGTTAATTGACAATATCTTTTTAGTGTTCATACATACTCAATATTGCTACGACAATTAGCATTTGACAGCTAAACAAAAAAAAAAAAATTTTTAAATATGACTGTTTACATATTTTTCTGTGAACATTTTGTTGTTTTTTATCATAAATATTCATATCAATATTCATGAATCAGCGTGGGGTTGAACTCAGGACCCTCCGCTTCATAGTCTCGAGAATTATTAGTCAAATTTCGAGACAGTATTAGTAAAATTTCAACAAAGTGTATTTAATAAGTACTTTCGTTGTAAAAGCTTTCACTTTTGTAAAAGCTTTTCACTCAACACAATTCTGACAGTGTTGCATTATAAATTTTACTCATTATTAAAACAATTATCTCTTAATTGCCAATAAGTTAATTGTGATTTTTATATGCAAATTTAGTCTCAATAATGGCCTCAATTGTTATAATTTGAATATTGCTTTATATGTGAACACCATATAATTGGCCCATTGCCGGTAATTTGAAATTATATGCTTTCCCAGTTTTTGTAAATAAAATAAATACTTTTGTTTGGGACTTTATATCCTTACCAATATACCATGATTAAATATGAAAAACCTCTGTCTGTCTGTCTGCTGCTTTTTCATGCTTAAACAGCGCAATCAATTTAGATGAAATTTTGTCACAGAGATATTTTGAGATCCGAGGAATAACATAGTGTGGTTTTTGTCTTTGGAAATGATTCTATGAGGTGGTCAAGGCTGGTCTAAAATTTCTAGGGATATATGAGATGGTGAAACTGGCAAGCATGGAAACTTTAAGCTCTGATGCAGTTAAAAATACAACACATCTTTGGCTGACGTTTCACATTTTCTTAGCGGACAAAGTGGCGGGTAAAGGCTAGTTAAAAATAAAAGCATATTTGAGTTTTTTTTATTGTTGCTTCAATTAGAATTCCTAGAGGAAAATTTTGATTTTATTTACAAATATGGCTAAATTTCATTAGTTTAGAATAATTTTTCTTAAGCACTGCAAATATGATAAAAGAAATTAAAAGACAAAACTGGAGAATTCACTAAAAACATTATGCAATCGATTAACTATTGATCGATTAATTGAACTATGCAGTTCACGGAGGATATTGACAAAAATAAGTGAAAATAATTATGCAGTTGCGGCTACTTGGATTACAATAAAATGTCATACAGCTTTCAAAGAGGTGTTGCTAAGTTTAAGGTTGGACTTTTATAATCTTAAAGCGGGAGGAACAAGACAGACGCCGAAATGGGTCACGAAAAATCCCAGCCTTAGCAAAATTAAATGTTCTCCACGAGCAAGACATGGTCACCTTATGTAGAGGTGATGTCAACTGACTACCGAGATTTTGCGCATTGACCCCGTTAGACTTTTGCTTGTGGGCATTTCAAAATACAATGCGCTCCGCTCTACTGGATATAACCAAAACCCACTTTTTTCAGTTATCCGATTTTTCCTCTAAAACTGAGTTCGGATTACTGAAATTTGTCACAGTTAAGCGTACCGCTTAAAATCAGTAAAATAATATTTTTTATATCAAATCTGTATATTTTTTTACGTCAATTTAACGTAAAAGTTTTATTTAAAAAAAATTTTTCATAGAATTATTAATTTTGTTGTTGAAATATTTTACGAATCCCTCGAATATGTCTAGCCACTTGCATTGCCAATATAATAGAAAAATACCATAAAGTACGTAAGAGCGAAAAGGACAACACCTTTTTCCATTTAATTTTTTAACGGACTAAACATGCACAATTTTTTCAGCCTTAAGTTATGCAATCGATTTCTAATACATAAATTTTTCATTGTTTATTTTTTCACTAAAGCGAAGTAAGTTTCATACAAAACGTAGTTGTGGGCTTGCTTTTGGTTTTCAATAATACGATATTTTCAGTAAAGCGATGTTTCGCTAAAGCGAAGTGAATAAGACTAGCTGCGTTTAAAATCAGTGCGGGGATTTGTATCGCTTTCAGTAATCCGATTTTTTTCAGTAAAGTGTGTTGCGCTAAAGCGGATTTGACTGTAGGCCTATTTTTGTATGTAAATATTTTCATCGAACATTCATATCGCCATTTTAAATTCAAAAAGACAGCTTCTAATCATCCAACTTACACGGAAGAGCAGAATAGCTGCTTTCGATAGCCGCTACATTTTCAGCATCAGTGTTCATGTTTTTTTCTGTTTGTCACCACTTATTAGATGACTTAGTTGAATACGATAACAGTTTGTAATTATAAAAATTTTATTAGGAAATTGCATACGAGAATTATATCGAACCGGTGGTAACATACTTTTATTTCATACCCTATTTTTATTGCACACATTTAGTTTAAGGCTTGTCTTCTCAAACTGCAAGGTTACGATTAACAATAATTTTAATCTTTCTTAAGTTCTTGTAGAGCACACAAATAAAAAAAGGCGGAAGATAAAATAAATAAATAAAACAGCGAATATGCTAGGGAAATTTCAGTTTTTTTTGTTTTAAATCGGACCAGCACTCAGATGACCCTTACATATTCAGTGCATTGGGATGCTATTGAGGGACAGATGAAGAAAGATGAGAAGATAGACAACTTCTATTGTAACTATTTAAACCTTTTAAATCGCCGCCTAGTTTTTTGCTACAGGGCCAACGAAGGAGGGTGATGTTCATCTGCTCTTAGTATATGATGAATATCAGTCGCTGGCAATTATGTTCAGTGCCCAGTGCTATGCCTTCATCACCGAAATAGGCTCAACATAACTAACACAACCATGTACTAATGCTGATCAGAAGAACTCGACACAATATTTATGGCTGAGAGCGGAGTAAAACTCAGGACCATCCACTTCATAGTCTCTACTTCAGCCAACAGCACCTAAACGAGAATTTTCAGAGGAAAATATTTATATATAAAAATTGTTGAACAAATTTTTTTTTCAATATTAATTTGTATTTAAGTGCTTAAAAAAATCATTTGGCTTAAGACTTTTTATGGCTTAGAATATTCATATTTATATTTAGTCTCGGTTAATGTTTTATATAAAATTTTGTTAACTGGCAGCATTCTTAAGAAATATATATAAAAATAATTAATTAAAATTCAAACACTTTTTATAACAAATAGTTATATGTTAAGTGAATGAATGAATTAACTTTTTTAGCTCCCACTGAAAGAACTGATATTAAAAACAAGAAACCACACCTATTTTTAGGCGCATAAAATTAATTATTATACTAATTAAGGAGCACGCAGGGATTCTTATCATATATATGTATGTATGTATGTGTACGTGCTTTCAAGTATATAAAAATTGCTGTGGAATTGAGTTCACATGGTTTAGGGTTTTATTTGCCCTCCCACAAAGAGCTTTAAACATTTTACAAATACCAAACAAGATATTACTTCTACTTGAAAATATTTTTGTTTTAATATCTTTATAAAAGCTTTAAACTAACTTTGATATTTTTCTTGCTGTTATTTTATATTAAGTAAAATATTTGTAAAACAAAAGTTCTTTCGTTGCTCCGCTATCTTGCATGTTGCAATAGTAGTGGTGGCTGTTGTTTAAATAAGTTGCATGCAACATGTTCTAGGCATGTAGTTGTGTAGCATGTAAAAACTTTTTTAATAACTAAAAGTTTAACATATTCTTGTTGGTTTGCACGTATGCAAAAATGTGCTGTTAAACTGATTTAATACGAAATAGTATGCCATGCATTTTTATAACCTTCTATTCTCCAGCCACACATTTACATACGCTCAGGCCTGCTTTGATGAAAGTTCCGCCTTCTAGTCGTTGCTGTGCGCCCAACTGTTGACAATACTTAAATTCTTTTTAGTTTTTTTTTTGCGTCATACAGTAGACCCTTTTTGAAGCTCCTTATCTTTATACGTTAAATTAAACTACACCAGTTCACTGATTACGCGTGTGAATATGTGTGTATTTGTGTGTACTTGTGTGTGTGTGCCTGCATGTGTATGCACAATTTGTTGGTTGGGGGTGACATAATTATTACATCTTAATATAAGTAAGTAATTTTAAAGTAACTTAAATATATGTACTTTCTTTCTTTTTCAGACACTAAATTTTCTAATATTTCAGAACGCAATACAAATACAGATGATTTGTCTCATAATGTAGAATTGTATTAAAGTACTGTCTTATTCTAGTTGTCGTCATGGAGATAAGCCAATGTTGTCGTGCGTTGCCTATTTTAAATTTGTCCCTCAATTCTGGTCATCAAAATGTATCGACGACTGTCAGCATGTATTTGATATACAAATACAAAATATGCCCCTAAAAATATGCAAAACTTTTGCCTAAAAATACTTTTTAAATTATTAACGATGCAGTTTTAGCTTTAGCGAGTTACGGAATATGACTGCAGAATTTATTAAAATATACGAAAGAAGTGAAATTTTTTTATATTTGGGGCATTCACACTGTAGTCATAAAGTCATGTCATAAAATAATAGCACGAAATATATGACTAGTGTGAACAACCTGTCAGAGCTGATAACAATACTTTTGTAATTAGCTATTATTAAAGCAGAAGAAAATTAATACAATTAAAGATGAATCGTCTAAAAACTCTATTTCTATTTAAAATTGTTAAATTTGTCTTCTGGTGCACAAGAATATCTAAATTAATTTCTATGTATAAACTAAAACAGCTGCTGCCTGGATATGAGCTGAATACATTACTTTTTTGCGGCGGCATGCGGAAAAACGTTCAGTGGCTGCCAGCTACGAAGTTAAACGAGAAAAACTATTTCCCTTGTATATATTAATTTTTTGCGATTTGGTTCCCTTTTAATTTTTTTTATGTTATAAAAATGTGATTTAATGTACAGACATAAAAGGTATGAATAATTTTTTAGCCGTTTTTTGGTCGTGAATCATATATAAGTGACGGCGGCAAACAGATACTATCGCCGTCTCGCCGTTCGACTCAGATCTCTAGAGCTATTTTATGACAAAACAAACACATACCTGAAAGAGTGCTATTATTTTATGACTTTTTTGTATGCAGCCCAACAACAACTTTTTTACACTGGTCTAAATTATTATGACTTTATGACAGTATGACTAAATAGCACACAGTGTGAATACCCTAATTATATATTTTTTTTTGTTTTAAACAAGTACAATATGGACAAAAAGTTCGGGTTTGGTCGAGTTTTGAAAAATTGCCTGATGTTAGATGGGGTCCGGTTTCGTTCTGAATAAATTTTTGCTTTAAATGTATTTGTACGAAAAAAAAATACTTTTTTGGATATCGTAAAATTGGCGGTAATAGGGCAAAAAAAAAAAATTCACACGTTTATAGGAAATACAGAAATTTGATATTTAAAACGGCTTCCATGTCTTCCACTCTGACTAATTTAAGTAACGAAACTACTTTCGACTCCAACCAAATTTGTTCATTTATGATAATGATTTGTTTAGTTGTTGGTTGTTGTATGATGGCAGCATCATTGCTGTCATTTTTGTTTAAGGTTACTTTTTTTCTTACTGTTGGTTTATTTAATGAGCAGGCAGGTGTGTATGTGTGTGTGCTTGTTGGGAGTAGTTGGAGTACTCCAAGTCATGCACACACACACACACTTGTATTTTCGCTTTTGTGTTATTGTTTTCTTTTCCCTGCATCTGTGTGTCTAGTATCTGCTGTTATGTTAAACGCTTTGTTTGTTAAACCCTTAAGCAATGCGTTGTTGTTTTGTTTTTATTGTTATTTTCATTATTATTATTATTTTTTTTTTTTACTACATCATACATATTTAGTTGTTGTGCATATATTTTATTTTGTTATTTTTTCTAGGGTTTAAAAGTAGATGCTGTTGTAGTGATACTTTTCGTACGATGATGATGTACATTATAACACTTTACCACTTTACACTTAAACATGCATAATATACAATTCGTTTTTATAACGCGTACTAAAGACTTTTCCTGCTCCAACATGATGCGAAAAATATCAAAGAAATTATTAAATTCATTTAAGGACTATAAAAGGAAATTATTTATAAATAGAAGCTAAAACTACGAAATTTATATTTTTGCATATTTAATTGAACACCCGTTTCACATGATGATTTAAAAGCATGAGTAAATATCATGACTGTTTTCATACCGAAGTTCACTACACGGGGTAGAAAATAGAAGACAATTTCTGTTTTCCAAGTTGTTCTTCTTCTAGCAATAATTTTGTTTGTATGTTTTAATTTTTTTCTACTTTCAAATATAAGTTTAAAAAAATATGTATTTAAAAAAAACAACATTAAAAATTATATTAATTAAATATATTTCTTTCTAAGTTATATTTTAAAAACCCTAAGTATTTTTTTAATTTTTCGACCTCTTTTCTTAGTAATTAAACTAATTTTTTTAGCTTTAGCTAAATATTTCAATATTTCGTTAAACTTTGGTTAAGATTTCCTAAAGAAGTTAACCAAAGATTAATGAAATATTTCAAAGAAACTTGAATACAATAAATATATAAAAAACAATGTTTTAATAACACCTTAAGATTTTAGAAATCATAGTGAGTGCCATAATAAAGCTGATGCAAATGTCATTTAAGTTTTGTGGCAGTTAATTGTAATTTGTATGCCACGTATGAATTCTCAATATAATCAGAGTTTTATAAATACCTGAAATTATTTAAAATTTTTTTTAAATATTTTAGACACTTACCTGAAAAGAAAAATAAAAATACAGTTAGTTATATATTTTACTATGCATGCCAATATAAAATGAAAATTATAAATTTTAACATTTTAGATAAAACAGAGATTTTGGAATAAAAGTTTTGTATAAGTCCGTAAGTGTAACACAGACAAGTCAAAGCAGTGAAATTTTCCAATCACTTGTGTTTCATATTACAGTAGTATTCAACTACATAATTTCATTTTGGGAATACTTAAAACTACTAAAGGGCGTTTTTTTATGAAGTTTTTTTTTTATACGAATCACTCTGTTATCTGACAGCTGCTTTGACAGTTTAAAGTGACGTCTCTACTCAGTATTGTTTGGCAAATCATCAAGAACAGCTTAACTCCAGAACAACGCTTCCAAATCGTGGAAATTTATTTTCAAAAACAGTGTTCAATTAAAAATGTTTATCCGCTTTTTTACCGCAAAATTCTCTTCAGTGATGAGGCGCATTTTTGGTTGAATGGATATGCCAACAAGCAAAATTGTCGTATTTGGAGCCAAGATAATCCACACGCCGTTCAAGAATTACCAATGCATCCCGATAAATGTACTGTTTGGTGTGGTCTATGGGCTGGTGGAATCTTTAAAAATGAGAAAGAACGACGCGTTACCGTGAATGGAAACCGATACAGAATCATGATCAATGAATTTTTGGAGCCAAAACTTCAAGATATGGATGTAAACGAAATGTGGTTTCAACAGGATGGTGCCACTTGTCATACTGCGGGCGAAACAATGGACTTATTGAAAGAACATTTCAACGACATCATTGTTTCGAGAAATGGACCGGTGAATTGGCCTCCGCGTTCATGTGATTTGATGCCACTCGATTATTTTTTGTGGGGATACCTGAAATCATTGGTTTACGTGGATAAACCAGCAACGATTGACGCTTTGGAAACCAGTATTCAACGTGTCATTGCTGAAATACGCCCTCAAATGCTTGAAAAGGTGGTCGAAAATTTGACCTCCAGAATGACCTTTGTGCAAAATATTCGTGGTGGCCATATGCCCGAAATTATATTTAAATGTTAAATGACAAGAAATTATCTACCAAATAAAAATTTTTTTTCGGCCATTTCATAATTTGGCATGTGTTTTATTTAAATTTCAAATCAGCAAGCTCTTATAAAAACATCCTTTATTTTAAACTTAACTTTTGTTTTCTTCTACACATGAAAACCCATATTTCAAACATATAAATCCAGTTTAATTTTGTATTACATAAATTCAAAACAAAAAAAAAAATATTTAAAAAAATAAAATAATTAATTTCCTGAAGAAGTCACACAAAGGAGTCACGAAATATTGAAATTAAAAATTAAATTAAAATAAAGAGACCTTAAGCTTAAAAATATCAGAATATAATAATAAATTTAAAACATATTTTTTGTTTTTACTTTCTCTACGTACATTCTCTCAATATCCGCTTTTAGCCCCCTAATCAAAAATTCATAGCATACTTTAATGGGCAAGCAGGAAAAAATCATATTTATCTTAAGTTTATTTCAAACTAAATGAATTTTAAGCATTTCACAACGATGTTTTCTAAAGTAAAAGATACAATTAACCCCTGGACCTTTTAACACAATATGATACACAAGACTAAAGCGAAAAATAGGAGCTTCTACCTGTTTTCCAATATTATGCGCAACATCATACATGAACACTTTAATAAAGTAACTTCATTATAATTATGCTTCATGCTTATTAAAATTAATTGAAAGATATTAAATTTTTAAATTAATGCATATGTAGTATATGTAAAAAACAGTGTTTGCCCCCTGCACTTTCCATTATTGGTAAAGCTTAAGTACAATTTAATTCATATTCCACTTAAATACAACTCCAGGCTAAATTTCATAAAAAATAACACTTGAAAAAACCGTTGCATACTTCAATTTTTCAATGATTTAGCAAAAAAAAAAACAGTGAAAGCCTTCTACAGTGAACTCCAAAGGGACCTAAATTTTTAACTTTTCATAGAAGAAATATTTTTAGTTTTAATTTTGGTAGGAGTCTGGTTTTCACTAAAGTTTCCTGTTGACGATGGAACGAAAAGCGAAACATTAGTTTTATGCAAAAACACAAAGTAAACAAATTAAGAGGTTTTTGTATTCCGATATAAAATTTATTAGATTTTCATTATTTTCAGTGGTCGCCATTTTTATACCCCTTTTTTAATTTGTTCCACAAATTGAAAATAAAAAAATAATAAATAAAAAAAAATATTTTAAAAAAAACATAAAATATATAAATAAAATAAAAAAATTAATAAAGAAAAATAAATAAAATAAATTTTTTAAAATCGTTTATTCGACATATTGCCTCAATTAAATTAGTGCCTTTTGTAAGAACCAATGAAATGCAGGCATATAGACATACTTGACCACATAACAAACAAAAAGCACTAAATAAAATAAATTTTAAAAAAATATATGGAAAACGGTTGGCTTCAAACGCCATTCCTGCAACTTAAACCCGCTAATTTTAATCGCTAAAAATAGTATTATATTAAAACTGCTATAAGTCAGCCGATCCCCACGTGGTAACCGGTGATCGATGTACAGTCGACTACGTTTTACTGGATTTTTTCAATTATCCGATTTTTTTCTAAATCTTAGTTCGGATTACTGAAATTTGTTACAGTTAAGCGTACTGCTTAATATCAGTAAAACAATATTTTCTATATCAAATCTGTATATTTTTTTACGTCAATTTAACGTAAAAATTTTATTTAAAAAAGAATTATTCATTTTGTGGTTGAAATTTTTCACGAATTCCTCGCAAATGTCTAGCCACTTGCATTGACTATATTGTCAATAAATACAATAAAGTATCTACGTAAGAGCGAAAAGGACAAATACATTTTGCCATTTAATTTTTTTACGGACAAAACATGCACCATTTTTTCGGCCTTAAGTTATGCAATCGATTTCTAGCAAATAAATTTGTCATTGTTTATTTTTTCACTACAGCGAAGTAAGTTTCATACAAAACGTAGTTGTGGGCTTGCTTTTGGTTTTCAGTAATACGATATTTTCAATAAAGCGATGTTTCGCTAAAGCGAAGTGAATAAAACTAGTTGCGTTTAAAATCAGTGCAGGGATTTGTATCGCTTTCAATATTCCGGTTTTTTTTCAGTAAAGCGTGTTGCGCTAAAGCGAATTCGACTGTAGTTCTTCGATACCTATAAAAAAAAATCGAGAATACTAATTATTCACATATAATTTCAGTGTTATGAAAAATCAGCTTTTTTTCCAATGTTTTTTTTGGCCATGCCTCACGAACGCGTAAACAGATTTTAACCCGGTTGATAGCGCGATTTTTGGAATCTGTCGGAAAAGCCATTGAAAAGAAAAAAAATGTTTTTTTAAAGAAAAAAATTTTTTCTCAGTTTTGTTTTTGATATATTCGAAAATGTACCGATCGGAACCAGTTTCAATTCACAGAAAATTTAAGTTTGAAGAAGCCCTTTGAAACGCGCCTAGCTCGGTTTAGTCGTTTAAAAGTTATAAGCGGGTCACATACACACACACATACTCTCATATAGACAAGTTTCCTAGCAACTCAAAACGTCGATATCTGGTGAAAACTAATTTTTTTTCAAACCGGAGTAAAACTTCCCCCTTTTTTTTGAAATTTTGAATTTTCTTAGCTGGGAGATAACAAAAAAATGCTGATAATTGAGAAGCCAAAAGCGTAACACTAGTTTTAACAGGAAACATGGCAACACACGATGGAACATTGAAAGGAACATGTTCTTGTTATACTAAAGTAATCTTTTTTTACTTTATTAATTATTTTATCACTGAAATTTTCAATGTGTTCATTGCAAAAATAAAGAAAACAAATTACAATATGTTAAAAATTATTCACTTGCAGGATAATTTCACTTTCGCCTTAAGATCATGCATGTGAAAATTAATAAAACATGCCTAATTTCCATTATATAAATTTACCTTCAATGTTTCGTTAAATTCTTTGCACGCCTGAAAACCCAGTTCGTTTTAAAAGATTTGGCTACAAACGTTTTTTTTATTCTAAAAAAGACCAACTAAAACCAAAGTCACTTTTAACAAATACTCGTTTGTAATTTGGAAATAGACCTTTGATTTGTTATAGGCAGGTTTTACTGTACATTGTGTTTCTAGAATGTGCGCTTTTCTATAGCGACAATAGCAGAAAATAAATATTGTAAAGCTATGTAAACAAATGCGTTTAAATAAACGTAATAAATGACAGTTGAAATGACAGTTGCAGTATGCAGATAAGGAATTTTCGAGTAGAAAAAATAAACCAATTCAAATATTTAACAAAAGATAAATTTGTTTAATAAATTAAATAAAATAGAATAAGTAAATATTATCGCACCAGTTGGTTTTATATTTTTCAAGTAAATATTTTAATTAAGAATATATTGAATAGCAATTATTTTCATTTATATGCACATAATATATACTGACAAATGCTGCAAGTAATTCTAGGAAAATTGCGTCTTAAAATGTGGCAAGAATTTATGGATAATAATCAATAATGGTTAATAGTTCTAATGACAATAACGCCTGAAAACCTGCTGTAAGTGTTTAATTTTGGGTTTATGTTGTTTGTGTAAACACATACATACGAGTATATCTCGAATTTCTAAAAGCCTGCAGTGCAAACTGTTAAGTAAAGCCATAAATTGAGGTGCCAAGTTAACGTATGATTCCTCACAACATTAAATTTTCTTTAAGCTAATATTTGCTGTTAATTTTGCTTTGCTTTTAATGATATTTTAAACTTAACTTTGTTTTTCTTCTATACATGAAAACCCATATTTCAAATATATAAATCCGGTATAATTTTGTTTTACATAAATTTAAATCTTATTTTTTTGTTTTTACTTTCTCTACGTTTCTGCTTTCAATATCCGCTTTTAGCCCCCCTTAATCAAAAATTCATAACATACTTTAATGGGCAAGCAAAAAAAAAAAAAGAAAACATATTTATCTTGAATTTTTTTCAAATTAAATGAATTTTAAGCATTTCACAACGATGTTTTCTAAAGTAAAAGATACAACTAAACCCTGGACCTTTTAACACAATATGATACACAAGACTAAAGCGAAAAATGCGAGCTCTTCTACCTGTTTTCCAAATATTATACGAAACATCATACATGAAGTTTAGCACTTAACAGCCAACAAGCCAGCAACCAACACGTACTTCACTATCCTGTGCATGTGAAAAACAAAAAGAAAAATATAACAATAAAAGTGCAACCACTGCTCTTCAAATCCGGAATACAGATACACTTACCGAGCAGCAGCAAGAGGTTGCCGGTCATGAGATTTGGTAAAGCCAAACAAGCGAAAGACTCACTGACTGACTGACTGGCCACAACTGAACAACTGACCGAAAAGTTAAACCAAAGTTTCAAATTTATAAGCACATGCATGCAAACATTTCTACGCATTTTAGACACACTGTAGAAGGCAACTGTTGCCGACAGCAAATAGTTAACAACTACTAACGGGGGTTACATATAGCATACAAACATACACTCACACATACACATGCTTTAAATACGGCAACTTGAGCATGAAGGATTGCCATTAGTGGTGTTCAAAAGGGATGTGTACTGAAATATCTACTTTCATGCTTTTTTCGTTTTTTGGTAGGGGCAGCAGCACTCAGGCAATATTTTAGCCTTCATCATTTTGCTGACGAAGCCAATTTAATAGGTGGCAAAATATTAAAAATGTAAATAAATAAATTAAATTTTTTTTATCAAATTAAAAACAAAAAAAATATTATAAAGTAAATGGTACGACCCTAATACCAAGTATGCCAGCATTTATATGTAAATACGATTGTATGAGTGAGTAGTTTCTCAAATAATTGTTTTAGTAACCGAAATAACAATCAGGAAAGCTGAACTGGTTTGCTGATAGATCTTATGAGTGGCGCTTGTTTGGCTGGGAAACGGCTGTAATACAAGTAACCAAATTTTCAGTAAAGGTCAGATAAATGCACTTGTAGTCAAAAGTTGGTTTCATGCATTTTGCCAGATGAGATGCCTTACAGTGGAATACTCAAACGTTTATTTTTGCAAAGATTTTTTTTGAACATTATTATTATTGTTAATTTTATCAACGGGCTTAAGTTCGAATCTGCAAGACTGCAAATTCTTGATGATGAGATGGCGTAGCGGCCCCGAAATCAGTACTGATCCGTTCTGCTGGTTTGATGATTATTGAAAAATATTCTTAATATTCCAATCTTAATATAAATTAATAAAATAGAATTTGAACAAATTCATTTATTAATAAAATAATAAAAAATGGTTTGCAGTCTTGCAGATTCGAACTTAAGCCCGTTGATAAAATTAACAATTTACATAAGAAAGTTCGACTAATAAAAATTCATACATTATTATTATTATTATTTTTTTTTATCTCGGACCAGCACTCAGGGGATGACCCCTATATATGCAGTACATTGCGCCGGAACTAGAAAGAAGGGGATAGTATTGAGAAAGATGAGGAGATAGAGAATTTGTTGCAGCTATTTAAACCTTTTTACTCCGCCGGCTAATTTTTGCTACAGGAGGATGCTGCTATTATTCTGCTTTTTAGTACATGATCATGTCAGTCACTGCCAATTATGTTCAGTGGCCAGTGCTATGCCTCCATCACTAAAACAGGTTGGCAACAACTAACACAATCATGCTGTAATGCATGAATTCAACACAATATTCATGACTCAGCGCGGGGTTGAACTCAGGCCCTGCGCTTCGTAGTCTCGTGTTCCACTACTTCAACCAACAGCACTCGTGTCATTAAATATTTTAAAATTTATTTTGTTAACATTTTTAGTTAAACATCTTCTGCAAAGAGCAGAAGAGATGAATTCTCTAGGTCGGCCAACTAAAAATATTATCCTCCGCTAGATCACAATGGGGCCATCAAAAGCCACGAATCTAAAAAATAATCAGCGGAATAATCTCCTCCGCTATTATTTTAATTTTCAAACTGCTGTAACTGTTGAAAGAATCAACCTATTCCCACGTGATTGAAGTAGTTTTTCGCATCTTATAAAAGAAGCGAGAACATTAATTGAACAGATATGTATATAATTTGTTTAAATTCAGCCAAGGAAAGTTTTTAATTATTCAACTTACACAGCAGAGCAAAACAGCTGTTTTCAATAGCCGCTACACTTTCAGCATCAGTACTCATGTGTATTTTGGTTGTCACCCCATATTAGGTGGCTTAGTTGAATATGATAACAGTTTTTATTTAGAAAAAATTTATTAGGAAATTGCATACGAGAACTGTAACAAACCGATGGTAAAACACTTTTATTTAATACCATTGTTGCCATTTGATTATTTTTCTTGTTCCATTATTCCTTAACGAAACTTTTTTGGTTTGAATTCTTTTATACTTAAAAACATGTGAAGGGGGTTTCATTTTAAAATTTTCGAAAAATTAGAACATCAATCTGAATTGATTTTTTAAATGTTCGAAAAATTCTGAATTGAATTTTGCATAATAATAATTATTTTTAATTTTATGTAATTTACAAGAAATTTATGTTTAATAAAACTCTTTGAAACTACTCACATACATACACACACACACACATGCGGACCTAGTGGCTTCCTCTCAGGGGTAGTCAAGAAAGCTTCCTAGGAACTCAGAACGTCGAGATGTGGTGAAAACTCAATTTTTGCAATATGTTGAAATACTTTTGAAAATTTTGAATAACTTTCCCATTTTTTTTATTTTTAATTTTCAACTTTCTTAGCGAGAAGTTAAAAAATTATCCCCTTCTTCATAAAAATTGTGAGAGTCTAGTAAAACAAAATTTCATATAAAATTTGCTCTATTACACTCTTATAAGCCTTTAATAATTTTTATGAATAAGTGGTTTATTTTACAACAAAAACCTTAACGAATATACGCAAATTACCAGTAAAAATTATATCTCCATTCAAAATTAATTTTGAAAAAACCAGACAATTGTTACTGACTTTTCTTTTCCCGATTTTACGTATTTTCATTTTACTTGAATAGCAGAACATTTCCCCTCGGGAAAAGTAATATGGGGAAGGAAGAAATTTTCCCTGTTAATTTTTATAATTGGTCTGACAATCAGACCTTTAATACAGTTTTTGTTTAAAATTTTCCTTAAAACAGTTTGATTATTATTGAATACTCAAATGTGTGCTAATATAATACTGCGAAATATTATAAGAACATCTGTAGCTGAAGCACTGGTTGCAGTGAAATTTTTTTTCACAAGATTATGTGCTACTTTATGCCACTGTACTTCGTAAAAATGTGATATTCATACATGCAAGAATAATTGTAGTCGTGTAACTTTGTGTGAGTTGTTTGGAATAAAATTCACCAAACAAAAAAAAAAACAGATAGTATAATAGACCAAAAATCAAAATCTAAAGTTTATTTTATTGCAGTTAATGATTTTAGGCAACCACTTTTCCTGAAACCCCAACACACATACACACACATACACACACAAATGATCAAAACCAAATGTACAAGCAGCCAAAGCAGGGAGCATGTACTCAGTCATGCATTTTAGTTAAATAAACAACCATGAATGTGTTCTATGAAGATGATTATGATTATGATGATAATTGCTACAACTGCAAGTGCACCAGTGTTGCTATGTAGCGATTTTTCAGATGGAAGAAGAACATAGGAAGTAAGTTGTTAGATTTTGCTTCAGGCGAGTTTTGTTTGAATTGTATTGCGAGACTGCAAAGACACCGGTTTCGGCTATATGTTTTCTTCAGCTTTTCATTTCTGAAAAATGTAACTTAATTTTATCATTACCAATTTGCTTCGTTTTTTTTTTTGAGGAGTAGGACCAGCACTCAGAGGAGGATGACCCCTACATATGCAGTGCATTGCGCTGGAACTAGGAAAATAAAAAAAGGGAGTAATGTCTGTGGATATTCGATTTGAACCTCCTCAAATTGTAAGTGGCGGGGAAGACATCTGCAGGTAGTTTGTTCCACATACGGATCGTTCGGCTAAAAAACGAATTTTCTCTGTAATGCGTAGTGCGATTCGTTGGAATATCCACCACAAACGTATGCGCTCTTGATGAAAAACGGGTTTGAGCGTAAGAAAGAATGGGCTTCAGGAACAAGTTCCCTAATTTCACCAGAGCACATGCCATTGTAGTAGCGATAAAACAAGGCCATGCACCCCACATTGCGACGGTGCTCAAGTGACTCAATAGAGTTGGCTAACCTACTGTCTCTCGAGTAGCTTCAAAATAGACTTTCAAGCACCGACTCCAGCCACTGTCCATAATTTATTCTTATATGTATCAACTTAAGCTATTATTTTCGCAGAAAAAATATGCCAAAGTTAATGAAAAAAATTAACGAATATTTTTGCAAGTTTACATAAAACACATCCGTAAGTTCAATATTCCTAGAATTTGTACGAGCAAGAATAACTTTAATAAAACTGTTTAATACACTGCTTTTGTATTCATGGTAACACTGATATCTAGTTGTTGTAGGTGTTGACAACAACTATCACTTTGACTATAAAACAACATTAGATTAACCACAATATGTTGCTGTTGATGATGCAGGCTCTCTGTTAACAA
Organism: Linnaemya tessellans; assembly: GCA_951800035.1. Taxonomy (NCBI): domain Eukaryota; kingdom Metazoa; phylum Arthropoda; class Insecta; order Diptera; family Tachinidae; genus Linnaemya; species Linnaemya tessellans. The sequence continues at coordinate 31,770,768 of OX637532.1, read as the reverse complement.
AAAATAATAAAATAAAACCCTTCAGGAAAAGAGCAATAAGTCTGTGTTTTTTGGTAAATAAAAACAGAAAAAAACTATAGGCAGGCATCCTTAATATTACAAAGAGAAAATCTTTAATATTGAAAATGTCTAGTACCCATTTTAATTTTAATAACCCACACACCCACTCATCCAACAACATGAATATATGTAACACACAAAAAAAAACAATAACAAAATGTGTTAAACAAAGAATGTAATGTACTCTCGTACTCGTAGTAAAAAGAGCCTTAAACTATTAAAAGTTTTAAAATGCTCCACACACTCTCCTGCTCTTAATATTTGCTTATTTTGTTATTGTTGTTTTTGCCCGTAATAATAGTAAAACTACAGTTTTATTTTAACACACACATTCCCTCTCCCACTCTCGCTCTCTCTCTGATGCCACATGAGTTCCGTTTGTGGGTGCACCAGTCTGCTATGTGTATGTGTGTGTGTGTTTAGATTGGTATGCTTGTGCATTTTGTTGGCTTGATTTTAATAGTTTCCGGTTTGTAGCGGAAATGTGATAATACATAATCTATTGTGGTTAAGTATTACACACACACAGACACAAATCATACATTTCTCTATACTAATCGTAACAGGAAGTATAAAGATTGCATTTTTGATTGTATTGTATATTTTGGCCCCTAATTGTTATGCTGCACAAAGTTTAGTTAAAGTAGAGAAAAAAAATATGTTGTCAGGTTTCATCATTGAAATAAATAATATTTCAATTGTTGATGTATTAAATAAGTCACAGACACTATTATGGGCACGTTATCTTTTGTTCTAGAAATCCATGTACAAATTTATATATTTAGAGAATTTTTGGTTGAACTGGACTTACATCAACACAAGAAGAAGCGTAAGTGGTACGTCATATCCTGGCAGCGATTACTCGAATAGATCTAGGGGCAAATTACGGCAAAATTTCCACAAAAAAAGAAAAAAAAAATTGCACGACATAAGCTCACCAATTGCCGACATCCCCAGCAACTTCTCTAACAATTCAAAGATCTTACATAACAATTTCACTCCCTGCAACTCAAAATACAAACAATATCAGTATTTCTTTGTGCACTAAAAGGAAACGTAAACTGTTTAAAGGCTTAAATAATATTTAATCTATTTACTTTAAACATTTATTTATTTAAAAGAACAATTAATTACAAAACCTATTCAAAATTTCTCTCTTTTTTAATTCTCACGACAAAAACAGCCAAGAGGCAATCAAATACTTCAAAGCACTACACACAATATGAAAATATATTATTTGATTATTTACAAAGTCTTATTTGTACTGTAAGAACTTTATGAAATATTATCTTGTCATACCTCTCCTCTTTGTTACTGTTCATGCTACATCTTGTGCATTCTTTGTTTAACAAACAAACAAACAAACAAACAAATAAAAAAAAAAGAGAAGCAGACGTTGTAATTGTAAGAAGTAGAAGACAGGAAAAACTTCCGTTCAGTATTTAAAGAGATGTTTAAACATTACAAATGCAAAATTTCCTTAATGATCATAATCACAATCAAAGCAGTTTATTTGCCAGTTAGTTATGAAATGTGTACATATCGCGAAAAGCCAAAAGGATTTGCCACAGTGAGAGAGAGAGAGAGGGAGAGAGAGGGGGAAGTGGGCGTGTAAAGAACAACACAATATGCCATACAATACTTACGCAAGTAAATATTTAAATGTCAGATTATCATTTATTCAGTCAAGTTGACTGCCAACGATGTCAGCCCCAATACCAAACAGCCATCTAAACAAATATATTAAAGCAATAAGTATAAATGTCTTAAAATGACAAAATGTACATGACTTTGATACTGTGTGCTCCAAACAGATTCCTTGAGCAGATGATTGTACATTTTTTTCTGTCGCTCATTCTGTGGTACTAAAATATGAATGAACTTTTGAGAAAGAACAAATAATTTTTCCAACGCTCTAGTCGAATATTTATTTGTAGGGGATGCTTTTGTAAAGTTTATAACTTTAAAGAATGGAAAATATTTTCACAATATACTTATAATTATAGTTTTTTTTTCTCTAGTCTCAGTATAAGTGGACGGGATTATTTTTTCTTAATCGCTATTCCTTATGCCGCCACTAAGGAGCAGCCTCTGGGTGGAGCAATACGCTAGGGGGGCCGATTATCTAGCAACTCTTATTGTAAATAGTGGCAGCAGGTGTTAAATTAGTGACAGGCATTGTGCCTTACGAGGGCGGATTGTTATGGAAGCTACCGAAGTAGGAAATATTTTTATTCTTTTTTCAAAAACCATTTATTTCTCAACGTAGTCTTCTTTTAGCTCAATACACTTAGTAAGACGATATTCCAACTTTTTTATACCATCTGAATAATACGATTTTGGGAACCGTCAAAATACGCGTTACGAGTAGTTTCGGTAATCACTTCTTCGTTTGAGATGAATCTTTTTGCTGCGAGCCATTTTTTCGAATTTGGAAACAGGAAAAAGTTACTAGGAGCTAAATCTGGACTATAAAGTGGATAATCAACCAATTCGAAGTGTATTTCACGTAGGTTAATTTAGGTTGAAGAGAGGGGCATAAGCTATCCCAATCCGTTCGGGATTACACTTAGGCCTCATAGGCCTGTTGTGCGCTCTATAATAAGGAGTTCCCATTCCACTGTAGGGAACCTCCAACGATACCATGGAAACCTCTGAGTTTGATTACGTCAACAACCGAGTTTCTTCAATGTACTTCCTTAAGTCTTTCCATTCGTATTTCACGTAATTTTAGCATCGTATCCAATGCCGTGTGAACCGGTGCGTTGTCTTGAATAAAGAGCACTTTTTTCTTCTTTAAATTTGGTCGTTTTTTCTTGATTGCATCAATCAATTGATCCAATAATGCACGATAATACTTTCCTGTGATTGTGGATCCTTTTTCAAGATAATCGATTAGCGTGCACATCCCAAATTCCGATATTCCGTGCGCATCCCAAAATACAGTGGCCATAACCTTCCACCCGATTTCACTGTCTTCGCTTTCTTCGGAGCACTTCCACCAGCTTCCACCCATTGTTTCGATTGATTTTTGGTTTCAGGTGTGTCGTAGTGGACCCACGTTTCATCAACAGCTATTCAGCAGGATTACGCTTTACCATGTCCAAACACCGCTGTGAAGTGGTCTGACGAACTCGTTTTTGTTCGACACTGAGCAAACGCGGCACCCACCTTGCCGATAGCTTTTCATATGCAAACGTTCATGCAAAATGTTGAACACACGTTCATTTGATACTCGTATGTTTACCATTTCAACAATCTCACGTAACTTGACGCGGCGATCATTCATAACGACGATATCGAGGATTTTATTGATATTTTCTTCAGTAACCACTTCTTTTGGCCTTCCTGTTGATGGTATTGTTGCAGCGCTTGTTCGGCCGCGTTTAAATTTAGCAATCCAGTATTTTACCATGTAATCTGACGGAGCAGACTCACCGTAATGTTTATCAAGCTTTTCTTTTGTCTCTTTCGCCGTTTTCCCTTTCAAATACTCGTAATAGTGTTTAATCACTGCACGAAATTCACTTTTTCCCTATTTTCAAGAAACACAAAAGTTGTTTACTTCAAACGACTGCAAAAAATAAACTAATCGATGAATTTGGGTGACATTTTAACAGCTGACGTTTGACAGATCGCAATTTCTAAAAAAAAAATTTTGTGTTTGTGCTGCCATCTAGCGCTAGGTAGCTTCAATATCAATCCGCCCTCATATATATATATATATATATATATATATATATATATATATATATTTTTTTTGTGACTAAAATAATTTTTATTAATTTTGGAATATATACTTGGCATTAAATGTTATATAAACACGCCACTTTATTTGCTAATAATAAAATATAATAAAAAAAGCCCTACCCAGCTGTACAAAATGTGTCTGTGACTGGCAGAAAAAATCGTGTTATAATAAAAATACGTAATACAATCGCTAGAAAAGAAACAAAAGTTACAAGGCTGTTTAAAATATGATGAACATATTTTCCCAATTTTTCTTCGTCCCACTGTTATATATATATATATATATATATATATATATATATATATATATATATATATATATATATATATATATATATATATATTATACTCTTTCGCTCTAAGTAACATGGAAATAAATATATTTAATTTCTTTTTTCTTTTATAAATCACAAAATGATTTCGACAATTAAACAAATGGAAAACAAAAACATTTTTATGTAAAACATGATCATTTTACAAACAAATTAAAAGCAAAGAATGTATAAAAACAAATGTTTGCATATTTTTAGGAGGTTGACATAACTGTAATTGTATCTAGCATCGCCAAGCTGCAATTAGTTTTAAAAATCTACCAGAACGGAAATGTGCGACCATTATTTAACATTTACAAATAGCATGAGACTGACTAGAAGAGTCTGGCAGAAAATTATTATTTTTGGTGCAAAAGAAAAAAAATAAAAGAAGCATTTGTAAGAGAAACGGTTATGACAATTTTTAATATCAAACAAGCACAGCAAAAAAACGCTGTGACAGTTGAAAAACGAAAACATATTAAAAATAATAATAATAATAAAAATAATAAAAAAATATGTGTGAACTAAAGCATAGTTTTCTGAAAAGGATATGCTGCTGGGCGTATCGTAAACGCAAACGCCTTATGGGAAGGTGTACTCCTACTTATAAAAATTAGCATTAATAGTAATAACAATAAATTTAAATTTTCTTTCTAGTAAATGGAAAATAAAAAGTAAATAAGGAAATTAAAAAGTAAACATGCATTGACTTTCGGAAATAGTCTGCCGGAAATGTAAAAGAAAGTAGACATGATGTCTTTCTCCTTGGCACCTGCAACATGATGAAGGTCTATTTAATTTTTTTTTTAAATATATAACACAAGCCGCCAAAAAGTATGTTCAAAAACCGATCATAAAATATTTAATAACAATACGGTACAAAGTTAAAAAAGCTTAAAGCAAACTAATCATTAAAAAAAACGCATTAAATTTTTTATTAAAAGCCAAACAAACTTATTGTTCCGAACCTGCAGGATAGCTTTTGAATGTACCTGCCCTGTCATGTCTGTTGACAGTAGGACATATTCAGTCATTGTTATGGAGTAAAATGTACTATGTCAAATGTATGGCGCTACTTAAGGGCTACAGTTTTATTAAAAAATCCATTTTAGCGTTCAATTGATTTCGAGAAATGGTCAAAGTTGACCTGCAAGATTGTACGATTTTAAAATGTTAGATTAATTTCTGTGCGCCTACGTGCAGCTGCTGGTTTTTTTTTTTCAAATAAAGCAGCAACAATTGACACCTCGGAGGCCACCGATGATGTTCGTTTTATAAGTAACGACATTATGGCCTGATCATGACATGCATTAACATTTTGAACCAAAAGAAATTTTGAATTAAAATTTATATGTTTTAAAAATTACAAAACTCTTGTGATTAAAAACCTCCTTTTGTAAAAATCTAAATGTCTCTAATTTATAGGTGATTTTAATATACGCAGCAAAGATTTGTAATATTTTTTAAAAATTGCTTTAACTTTATAAAGTTAAACACATAAATAATATTCAATAAACAATAATCTTTTATTTGCATTCATTAAAGCTAAGAAATATATTGCCTTCTTTTAGGATTAATATAAATGAAAATTTATTTACTTGCTGTTACAAATACTTTTTTGTTTATTAAATGTGATAAATTATAAATGTTCTGGCTGTTAAAAGCCTATAAAAGGTTTATTATTGTAAGAGCGCTTTTTTTCGCCAAATATTTCTATAGACAGAGAAAATTAATATTGAAAAAAATAAAATCTAACAAAAATGAAAAGCTTGAACAGCGACCAGAGATAACAAAGTTCATGGCATGGTCAGAGGTAAACTAAAACCAGGAAAAATTCAAAAGGAAACGGATATAAGAGACAAAAAACAAAAAATTTTTTTAGGTAAAAACAACTGTTTTAAAAGTTGAAAATGAACACCGTAAAACATGAAAATTTTTCCGTTTAATAAAAGGGAAAATGGTTTCCTCAGTTAGCCAAATGATTATTGGGGTAGTAGTAAAATTGAAAAAAAAAATTTTTTTTTTTGCATACACATTTATATAAAAACCGCAAAAAGACTTGCCAACGGCAGCACTTAAATTAGTAAAAGTAAACCAAAATAATATGTAAGCAAAAATTAAAAAAAAAAGCTTTTCCAACACGGGAAAGCACCGTGTGTTTTACAGGATAATATTTAGAAATAATTTTTATATGGATTTCAGTATAAGTAAAATTCATTAGTTGAATTATGAAGAAAACGGATTTGGAGTGATGACGTTCAGTTCAGGATATTCCTTTACCGACGTACGTCTGAAGTTTATATTCGAACCACTGGTCATTTCGTATCTAGCGAACCTTAAGTCATTCTATTCTGTCTCAAAATTCAGTACGAACGAATCGAAATCGATTTACGCTTGAACAACGTTGGGATTTATTGGAAATTTATTTTCAAAACAAGGACAATTGGTTGGAAATCGATTTTCCGATTTTGCCAAAAAAAAAAAAAAATAATCATCTTTCCGGATGAAGCTCATTTACATTTTGGTGGGTACGTTAATAAGCAAAATTGCAGTGGTCTTACAGACAACAGTGAACCCATTACGAGTGACTATTATGGTGCGGCTTGTGGAGCGCAGGCATCATTGGCCCACATTTCTTTGAAAATGAGGTCGACACAACCATTACGGTCAATGGAGACACCTATCGCAATACGATAACCGATTTTTTTGTGCCCGCTCTTCATAATATTAATGTGGACGATGTGTGGTTGCAACAGGATGATACAACTTGCCACGCATCTCATGCCGCAAACGACTTTTCTGCGTTAAGAGTCTGATGGCCGTTCGATTAATTAAACGAAATTGTGATCTCAATTGCCCGTCAAGCAGCTATTGGACGGACTATTTTCAGTTAGAAGACAAGTTAGAGCCAAGTGTTGTGCCGGCAAGCCAGAAACAATAGAGCATTTGAAGGCCATTGCCGAGAAACGAGCCCATACACTCTCAAAATCGGACCGATTGACTGGGGTACTGTGAGGCGAGCCGTATTGTGAATAGCAACGTCGACGCCTTAACAAGACGACAGCAAACAATTGTCGCTTTTCCATTCTTTTTCGACAGCAACGGACTACTATTCACATGTTCTATCGATACTACATGCCCTAGAGAATGCTAAGAAATTGTCAAGCGTAATTGATTGTTATCGACAACTTTGCAATTCATAATATTCCAAAAGACGTTTGACGACTTAATTAAATTTAAAACAACCTATTGGCAACTCAGTTCAGATTTGTCTGGACTAAATATAAAATTAAACCAATTCAAGTTGAGAGACACAAAAATTTTGTTTGAACAATATGGGTGAATACGTATTTACTTTAATATTAAAAAACTAATTTTTAATTTTCCACCTCTGGAGCTGTCTTTTTTTTCTAATGCCAAAAACAAAATAGTTTCAGTTGGCTTCTTTCTTGCAGAAAAAAAATTTCAAGTGTCCAAACAGGGAATCGCCTTTTTGCTTTTGCAGTCGAATCCGCTTTAGCGCAACACGCTTTACTGACAAAAAAAATCGGATTACTGAAAGCGCTACAAAACCCCGCACTGATTTTAAACGGAGCTAGCCTTATTCACTTCGCTTTAACGAATCATCGCTTTACTGAAAATATCGTATTACTGAAAACCAAAAGCAAGCCCACAACTACGTTTTGTATGAAACTTACTTCGCTTATTTGAAAAAATAAACAATGACAAATTTAACCTTCAGGCTGAAAAAATTGTGCATGTTTTGTCCGTTAAAAAATTAAATGGCAAAATGTATTTGTCCTTTTCACTCTTACGTACTGTATTGTATTTTTCTATTATATTGTCAATGCAAGTGGAATTCGTAAAAAATTTCAACAACAAAATGAATAATTCTATGAACAATTTTTAAATAAAATTTTTACGTTAAATTGACGTAAAAAAATATACAGATTTGATATAAAAAATATTATTTTACTGATTTTAAGCGGTACGCTTAACTTTAACAAATTTAACTTGTGACAAATTTCAGTAATCCGAACTACGTTTTAGAGGAAAAATCGGATAACTGAAAAAAGTGGGTTTTGGTTATTTCCAGTAAAGCGGAGTCAACTATATTTGATTTTTAACACCAATTGAATTTTTTCTGATTTATAAATAAAGAATAAGTTTAAGTAAGAACCAAAAAAAATTAGTTTTAGCTTATTTGATCATTAAAAATTTCGCTAAATCAAAGAAAAATAAATTTTCTTGAAAACTCACTGTGAATAAAAAAATGTATATGATGAATGAATTAAATGACGCAGGCCTTTTTATGTGAAACTCTAAATTTTGTTTTTGCAGCCAGGAAATTAAAAACAGAAATTATGAATTTTAGGGTATAAAATCGTTTGTTAATGATAAAAATGGCTTGTTGCTGTTGTTTTTTTTTCATGAATTTGAACAAAGAAAAGCAAATCTGTGTGTATTTCAAAATATTATTTTACATATATTGAAGGAAGGTTTTGCAAAAGGCTTATTTATGATGGTGGTATTTTCACACAAAAAGGCCTATAGATTTTAAGGGATATTAAAGAATTTTTTTTTTGTTAAAGCATACTTAAAAAGATTGTAGACAAAAACAAATAAGGATATATTAAATTAAAGTTACTTAAGTGGTTTGGCCACCAAGGACTGTATTTTTTTTTTTGTTTTTTTAACGAACAAAGATGTTTCGAAAACAAGCCAATTATTTGGTTTTTTTTGTAATATTTCTAATGCCACCCTTCTTCATTCATACGAAAAATCCATTCAACCCTTTTTTTATCAAACAGATTCAAAGTAACAACCGAAATGTATGCTGATCCACTCTGTTGTAACTTTTCTTTTTATTCCAGTTTCATTTACATATTTTTTTCGTTCGCTATCTACTAACGTCGCAATAAATTTGCATCAAATCAATTAATTTTAATAAAAATGCAAATTCTTATTTTTATTTTATTTTTTTTTTTTGGCTTACACGTTTGCTGCCACTTAATATTTTCGTATATTTTATTTTTATTTTTACTCCAGGCAACTTTCAATATTAAACCTATAGATTTTATGTTAAAGCGATTGTATGATGAAATAGAACACCACCCTGGAGGTTTATCGGTAAAAGCTGAATTTTATTTGATTATAATAAGAAAAATAAATGCTAAAAATACTAGAAGTTGTTGTTGTTTTAACTTTTATATGGCAAACATCCTTAAGTTAGGCAATACGTTTTTAATGACAGCAATGTAATAAGCCCCACTTCAAATATGTTTTAGATTAATGAAATTTAGAATATATTTGGATATTATATATTAGTCTTGATAAAAAGCTTAATTTCAAATTAAATTATCAAGAGAAACATGGTATTGCCAAAAAGGATTAGGTTCAAAGGACTCGTTGATTCGGTACTTTTCAGATGAGACAAAACGATAAATCCTAAATGTAACAAATTTAAACTTCAATTCAAGTCTAGCTTCGATCTCGATGAGATAAAAGTTAGAATTTCAATGAAATCACATACGTGAATTCTAAAGTGTGCACAAATTAATATCAAATGAGTTAGGCGACGTTTGTGGTGACATGCTGATATTAAAGACTATGAGAAGATACGTGAAAAAAGTAAGAGAAGAGAGGGAAAAGCTTGTGGAACAGAATATTTGTGGAAGTGCTTTTGTTTTCAAAGTTTGTATTGAAAATGTAAAAAACAATTTTTTTCTTTGCTTAAATAAAATCAATTGCGCTTAAGCGAAAGATTATGCCCCTAACGATATCTTTCTTAAAAACTCTCTGGGTATACTTTATCGATGACCATGATTATAGCCGCACAATTCCAAATCTTATCTCTAGAGGAAATGGGTTTTCGTACTAACAAATTAGCGTTGCCAACAACCAGCCAATGCGGCTGGTTAACCACTTGACTGCACATATAAAATAAATCGGATGGCTATCAGTAATTATTTAATTTATGACTAAATTTAAAAAGTCCATAAGCCATAAATATTGCCTGTAAGTAACTAAAATATCTCGACCGTTTTCATTATAGCCGGCCCTTAGGCGCATTTTTATTGACAATAAAATCCTATCTGACATCACTTTTGCCTTTTTTTATAACAGCAATTTAATTTATTTATTATATTAGAAAAAAAACTCGTTTAAATAATAACATATTTTTGCTGGGTACAGTACAGATCTTGTTGAAATGGTTTTCATATTTTTATTTTTAATAAATAACAATAAAAAATATTATTCATATTTTTTTCAACAAAAACTGCTGCAGTTATATGCAGCATGAGAGACGCAAGTGTTTGGGTGTCAAGTCAAGCGACTATTAAATTGTAATGACCATAAAATATATATGTTGTATTAATATTTTTTAGAGGATTTTTAAAATTACACATAATATTTGGTGTGGTATGAAATTACCCAACAAACACAAACTAATATACAATCGAATTCGCTTTAGCGCAACACGCTTTATTAAAATAAATCGGATTATTGAAAGCAATACAAATCCCCGCATTGATTTTAAACGCAGCTAGTCTTATTGACATCGCTTTAGCGAAACTTCGTATTACTGAAAACATCGTATTACTGAAAACCAAAAGCAAGCCCGCAACTACGTTTTGTATGAAACTTACTTCGCTTTAGTGAAAAAGTGAACAATGACAAATTTATTTATTAGAAATCGATTGCATAACTTAAGGCTGAAAAAATTGCGCATGTTTTGTTCGTTAAAAAATTAAATGGCAAAATGTATTTGTCCTTTTCGCTCTTACGTGCTTTATTGTATTTGTTTTATTATATTGTCAATGCAAGTGACTAGACATTTTCGAGTAATTCAGCAGTACGCTTAACTGTAACAAATTTCAAAAATCCGAACTACGTTTTAGAGAAAAAATCGGATAACTGAAAAAATTGGGTTTTGGTTATTTCCAGTAAAGCGGAGTCGACCATATTTAATGCATTACTTGACTTAGGAGTAACTTTTTCAAGTTATGAAAAATTGAAAACTTTGCACCTGAAACAAATAAACATGATAATCCGTATGCTTTAAATTAGTTCGATATAGGAGATGTTCTAAGATTAATTATGCTACTTGACGCAAAGTTTGGGTGTGTATTTTGTGTATTTTTGTGATACGTGAATCGTATCACTGTTTGTAGTTGAAAAATGCGCCTAAAAGTATACAAGTGCAATAAATTGTTTTGCTTGCATTATAATTATTTATAAAATAATTGCACTTAAAAAATACATGCATTTTTACATATCATATTTCAGCAATTAAATGTTATGCAGCAGAAAAAGGTAGGAGAAAAAGTGACAGAAAATAATTGTCACTTGTCTTCTGACTGTCGACAGCAATTGACTACTATTAACATTCTCTATCAATATTATACGCCTTAAAGATACTAATATATTCAGTATTGTTGTTCTCGGCGGTTTTCGCCTTCAGATTCGACAGTTTGTAATTGATTAAAGACAATTTTAGCTTGTTGTCTTTAAGCTATTACAATTTGTCGAGTTTGAAGGCGTAAAACGCCAAACAAAATAAGGGTGATTGTCAATAGTGATTAATTGTTTTCGACAACTAGCAGATAAGTGCCAACTATTTGTCGTGGAGTTGACGTCACATCGATGTAGCTATTCCTAATAGAGTCGAATAAAATTAATTTTTAGGAAATTTTTTTTAAACCTAAGGTTTAATTTAATAAAGCTAGTTTTCTAAGTTAATCCTCCTTATTCCGTAACTCTTTGTTAAAGTCACGTCATATCGAAAATATTACACTTATTTATACATTTCAAGAATCACACAAAAGTATGTTTTAATAACAAAATTCTATTTTGTATAACCCGTGGTTTCGTTGATACATATGCAAAAAAATAAAACTTGCCCAATACGTAGAGGGCTATAACTGTGCCCACATCAAGACCATATCAGCCGCTACTGCTATACGAAAAATCAGGTATATATAAATACAAATAGAGAAAGAGATACACAAAACGTAAACATGAGTCGTCGAAACGACGAAGGATGGCATTCCAGGGTTAAAAAAATTAACCCGACAATAATTCACTACTGCTGATAGACTCTTGAGTATTCTTTGGTGATTACAAAACAGCAAAAAGCTGTAGGCCTGTGTCGAACTCTTTCATTCGCTAGTTTTTGACAAGAACCTCTGAGCAAATTTAAATGGACTTCGAAACAAATCTAGTAAACTGCTGAAGAAAAAAGTGACCTATTTATTATAACGTGCCTCTGACGAGGATTCACCTTTTTTATGAATTTTTAAGTGGTTCACTGTGGCCACTGATACCAAAAAAAATAAATAAAAAATTATATTATTGAAAACTTCTAGTCTAAACAACGTCAAAATTAAATCAAGAGCTAAAATAATCACTCATCTTTTTATTATTATTTTCTCAGTTTATCATTAAAATTTAAAATAAAGTAATGCCCTTATTCTGCAACTCTTTGTCAACGTCGCCTCAAAATCATATTAGACATAAAACTCTTGCCTACCTCTTGGGGACAACAATTAAGTACTTCTTCTCACAATTTGCAAATAATCTCTAAGGCCTTGAATATAGCAAGATACTAAAGAAAAGAAGTACAGTAGTATCCTATTTCTGGTATTGTCAAGACGTAACGTTGATAAATAGTTACAGAATAAGAAGGAATGTATTGTCCAAATTTATTAAGCAGAATATTTCTTCCGCCATATACATTGAAATGAAATTACTTTTACTCCCATCCAATTCTAGCATTTCTATAGTCTAACTGAAACTGTTACGGATTATTTACAACACCAGGCACACACACACACACACACACACACACACACATAAATATGCATATACGCGCTCCCAGTTGTAATAACAAATCATAGAGATTGAGACATGATGATAAACGCAAAATGAAATTGTAGAAATGTTTTTTAATTTTGTTGTTTCGCAAAAACTTAAAATTTACGTGATTTTTCAAATCATATTGCAAAAACATAATTTTAAATAAATTATTATTATTATTATTATTTTTTCTTCGTAATTTTTCGCAACATAAATGCATACAGTTTCAATGAGGCACCTGCATTTCATTTCTATCTATTTCAGAGGCAAAAATCATAAATATTTCTTTGACATTTAACATTCGTGTCTGCGTTTCAAACAGAAACTATGCGATTTTCTCGTACAAAACAAACGGCATTATTAAAAAAATATTTATAATTATATATTATTAATTATTCATAAATGATAATTATAATGCACTCGTTAGGTGATGTAATCCTCTAATTGTTTCAGGGCCTTTACATATTTTCTGCCAAACTTAAAGTATGTATTTATATGCTTTTTCAAAAAGAATTTTATTTTAAGGCAATTTCTTCTTCATTTTATTATGTTTTCTACAATAGGTGCAACATTATTTTTGTCAAGTTTTTATTTCAACAACTTTATCGCATAAAAGCATTTATGCTGAACCACAAAATTTAATTTGTACATTAATCATGGCGGAAGTATTTTCGTAAAAAGATGTGATGAAATGAAAATGTATGCAACCACAAAAATGTATATAAACACAAACACACAAACACATTCGTATGACTGACTGTATGCCATTGGAGAGTATGTTGATCAATCGAGCCGATAAGAGGGAGGAGGAGCAAGAGGACGTTTGTGTAAGTAACTGAATATGACAATGTTGCTGACTGCCATAAAACCACAAAATAACATGTAACATGTGATTACACTATTGCAATTTTTCCTTAATAAAAGTAAAGAATTCAATTTATTTATTTACAAGATAAAAATTCAACTTTTTTAAGGTTTAATCGAAAAATGTGTATATATGCCAATAACAATAAGCACATAAGTATGCTTTAAAATACAACACCGATTGTAACATTATAGATATACTTTACTTTCTTTCGAAATAATATGTTGCATATTTTTGGGAGTTATTGTTTTGCAAGTGAATATCAAACTGATATCGGTATACAGTCGAATCCGCTTTAGCGCAACACGCTTTACTGAAAAAAATAGGAATACTGAAAAAAAATAGGAATACTGAAAGCGATACAAATCCAAACACTGATTTTAAACGCAGCTAGCCTTATTCACTTCGCTTTAGCGAAACATCGCTTTATTAAAAATATCTTATTACTGCAAGCCAAAAGCAAGGCCACAACTACTTTTTGTATGAAACTTACTTCGCTTTAGTGAAAAAATAAACAATGACAAATTTATTTATTAGAAATCGATTGCATAACTTAAGGCTGAAAAAATTGTGCATATTTTGTCCGTTAAAAAGTTAAATGGCAAAATGTATTTGTCCTTTTCGCTCTTACGTACTTTATTGTATTTTTCGATTCTATTGTCAATGCAAGTGGCTAGACAGTTGCGAGGAATTCGTGACAATTTTCAACAACAATATTAATAACTCTATGAATAATTTTTTTTTAAATAAAATTTTTACGTTAAATTGCCGTAAAAAAATATACAGATTTGATATAAAAAATATTGCTTTACTGATTTTAAGCAGTAAGCTTAACTGTAACAAATTTCAGTAATCCGAACTACGTTTTAGAAAAAAATCGGATAAATGAAAAAAATTGGGTTTTGGTTATTTCCAGTAAAGCGGAGTCGACTGTACTGCGAAACTATGGAATTGACTTTGATAAATATTTAACACTGCGTTTGTTTATCGCCGGCCTTGCCTTCTTTTGTAAACAATAGATGGAACAATTCGTATAGCTTTATGTCCCGTATTGCCGCAAATATGATAATAACATTTTCAAAGTGTTTGAGTGGCGGAATATATAGAGGGAGCTTTTGTCGGCATTGACGGGAATTATTTTGTTTGCAAGTATTTTGTATCGAACTTTTTGTTGCTACATTAAATTCAATTAAATTGCGGAATATATAGAGGGCGCTTTTGTCGGGTTGGACGAGAATTATTTTGTTTGTAAGTATTTTGTATTGAAATTTTTATTGCTATATTAAATTCAATTAAATTCAGAAAGACATGAAAAATACTTCATTGCATAAGATAAAATCAACATTTGTTTTTAATTATCCAACTTACACAGCAAAGCTGAACAGCTGATTTCGAAAGTCACCACACTTTCATCATCAGTACTAATGTGTATTTTTGTTTGTCACCACTTATTAGGTGGCTTATGGGAATGTGATAACCCTTTTTATTGGAAAAATGCATAGGGGAACTGTATAAAACCGATGTTAATGTCTGTGTTGCTACCTGATTACTATCTTATTATTTTGAATTAAAAACTTTTAAAAAAAAATTTGTGTCTATACTTATTTGGTTACAACTTTGCCAGCAATGAAAGCTGTGGACCCAACGGTGGCGGTCCAATTGTTTTAGAACTATTTTTAAACGAATTGTGGTTTTAGTGCAGTAGATGTTTACGTTTTTTCTAGGCCAAATAATTCTAGAACATTCCTCGTAGTATTTTCTAATCGCTATATTTAATGTAGCCCATAAATTTGACAAGCATGTAAGTTACACCATTTCTAATACCACAATGCAATGAATGCCAACACTTATTTACGGCATATTTACAGGCAAACGTGCGCGTAACATCAATATTTGACTTAAATAATTTAAATAAATAAATTAAATACGAAACATGTGAGAAATTTACACTTTCTCAATCAAACATGGAAGCAAATAAAACATCATTTTAAACATGTAAATGTAATTTATTTTGCAACTTCTCTCCAGCATTGCAAATAAAACGGAAAACGTCAAAGACATAAAAAAAGTCAAATAAAATGACGGCAACATGCTCTAAGGAAATATTGAATATCTTTGCCTAATAAAATATGTAAAAACTAATACAACATGTTGGAATTTCTTTTAAACAATATTTACGCTTTTTTCTACATTTTTGTTGAATTAGAAAAGAAAAAACTGGAAGCAACAACAATATCAAACTGAAAAAATATACTTATAAAAAATATAAAATAAATAAATAAAAAAAACAGCATCAGCAAACGACAAAAAATAAAACGAGAAGAAAATTCAATTTTCGTTTATTGACTTTAGAGGTTTTCCAACTTTGTCGTTTGTAGTTAAATTTACAATGCTGCAAAAAACGAAACAGCAAACAAATATGTCAAACGGGATAAACAAAAATAATATGTACTCGCACACAAAAAAAAAAAAAAAGAATATATGAAAATGAAGAATACTTGCTGTATTTCTTGCAATTCTTTTACGCAAATTGTTATTGGCAGATCCTTTAAGAAAGAATTCAGTACCCAGGATGCAGATACGAAATACATACTCGTACATGACAAATGTAAGCAACGAAAATCGAAACTTGTATGTAAAACACACTACACAAGAGTGTGTGCTCTCTTTCTGGCCATTTGGAGCACTGGCGCAAGGGAATGGGCGTTCACATTAACATACATCATTCGAATCATGACAAGTTTGTAAAAATGTGAACACACATCATCAATATAAATTAATTTTGTACAAGTGACTGACAGAGTCTGAGTGCCAGTAAGTGAAGAATTTGATATGTTTAACAAAAAATATACACACACGCGTACATACACACGTACACGAGTACATGCCCTGCAGGAAATGTCAATAGCGCTCGCTAACTATGAATACTGCTAACAGAACTAGTGCCTTAAAATAGCACAGACAATTTACTATTATGAAATTTAAAGCACCAATGAAATGCGTAAATCAACAAATAAATTTCATTTAAAACAGACAATTATATTTAGAAAGTGCGTGCCAGCGAACATGCGCTGCTACTGGCATTGGTACTAGTGATTCACTAGTACATTTGAGTAGATCTCGTCAACACTTTTCATAGTTTTCTGAAACAGATGTCGATAATGAAAAGGCGTAGTTTGTTAACTTTTGCAGTTCTGCAGACAGTTTTTATACCCTCCAAAAAAGAATTGGAGGGTATATTCACTTTGTCATTCCGTGTGTAACGCAGCGAAATGTACATCTGAGACCCCATAAAGGATATATATTCTTGATCAGTGATGAAATCTAAGACGATCTGAGCATGACCGACCGTCCGTCTGTGGAAATCACGATTCAGTCCAAACGAAAAGAGCCACACCCTTGAAACTTAATATAAATATATCAAAAAGGTCAAGTTCGTAAATGCACTGAATCGGGCCAGAGGGAAAAAAGTTCCCCTAAGGAGGACTAAAACAACCTCGTACAAACAACACAATTGATAAGGTTTTTTTTTTGTAATTTTGTTAAGCAAATGATATATTTTTATGTCAAAGAAGGGCCAACGAGTTAAACTTGGAGCCATAAAATAAAAATAAAATAATTTTTGAACCCCGCCCCTTTTAGTAGGCGTTATTATATGCAAAAATAGTGTACAAATTTTTTTACATAAGCCCACATTCCTGAAAAGTAAAATTTTTAAGCTTTAATGACGAAGCTGAGACGTAACCCGAGCCTCCTCTGCCCTACACTACTCCTCCCCCTTTGCCCCCTAAATTACCCTATAAAAAATATTTATTAAAAATAAAAATTCTTCTGGTTTCTTGACCTCTTCTTAATTATTATTGTATTCTGATATTTTTAAGCTTAAGGTGTCTTTAATTTAGTTTAATTTGTAATTTCAATATTTCGTCACTCCTTTGTGTGACTTCTTCAGGAAATTAATTATTTTAAATAATTAATGAAGAAGTCACACAAAGGAGTGACGAAATATTGAAATTAAAAATTAAACTAAAATAAAGAGATCTTAAGCTTAAAAATATCAGAATACAATAATTTATTAAAAATAAATTTTACGCTTAATTATTTCAAACATTTATTTTTAGAGTTTTATGGCAAAGCTGAAATGTCTCCCCACGGCCCTTGCCAGAGCAACCCCGACAAAATACAGGTTTAATACCCTCCAAAAAGAATTGGACCCCATATGGTATATACATTTTTGATCAGTGATGAACTCTGAGCCGGTCTAGCAATGCCCATACGTTCGTCTGTAGAAAACAAAATATTGTCTATTTTTGGACCGCGCCTCATTTAGTGGGCGTTGACGTACTATATTATATGCAAACGAAGTGGAAATATTAAACAATGTGTGCTACTTAAGCCTATAAGAAGCTGAGATGTTCTCTGATCTTGCAGAGGTGAAACGTCTCCCCCAAGCCCATTCCCGGAATGACTCTGTCAAGAAAAACATTTCAAATTGGGTACAGAAATGTGTTAAAGGAACTCTGTCCTAGCAAGTTAAATATTTTAAATTTACTTACTAAATATTTGGAGGGTATCTAAGATTCGACCCGGTCGAATATAACGTTTTTAATTGTTATAAATACAATAAAAAATTTCGTCTGGGAAATTTTATTGAAAAAAATTAAGATTTTTAATTGCAGTTCAATATGAATATATAGACGAAAAGGTTTATTTTATTTACAAAAACAGGCAGTTATTAAAAAATTAAATATCTTAAAGGCACTAATTCCTAAAAGGCGTTTATTAAAAAAATTTTAGTTATCTGCCGCTGCCACATTTTTCTCATCAAAGGCAAACAAAAAAATGTAGTCACTTTATTGTAGACGAATAGTCACCAAAATAGTAGACAAAAATGGTGGCTTGGGCACACTCGCTCTCAGGTTTCCTTCAGGCTATGTACATGTACATATATGTAAGAGTGTATATAGATATTGTAATGCATTAAAGAAAAGGTTTCAAATATCTAATATTAAAAAAAATTAAATTAAGGAAGATAATACAGATAAATAAAATTTAATTTTAAATTATACATAAAATCGAAAAAGTGAACGATGAGTTTGACGAATAGAACAATGCATCCGATTAACATTTATAAAGAGTGATTAACATTTGTGGAGAACATGTTTGAGCATGTCTTCACGTCATATCATACATGTGTGCAATTCTCAAAAATCTGGATGAATATCTTTCAAACTTTTTGCAAATATATTGGCGATTAAGAAATAATGACAATAATTCGTGCGCATTCTAAAGAAATAATGCGTTTTCTAGCGTTTTTTAGTGCTTCTCAGTTTGAATGCTGCCATTAGTTACAAGAATAAAAGAAAAATAATTTAATTACTCTTTGTCAATAAAATGAGGCAATAACATGACAATTTGAAGTTTGTAAAAAAGCCTAAAATATCGCTACAATCGATAATCAACAGAGTTAAAGATACGTTTTTCGCAATAAAACTAAAAGGGATAATAAAATTAATTTAGAAAGGCTGTTAAATTAAATATAAATCGCACATTAAAAAAAAAAAGGAACGATTACCGTAAAACATCAAAAGATATTTCTTCCTTCTGGCGCGGTACCCGTTTAAATTTTTCTAAGGATCTTTTATGCTTCTCAACAGGACTGTTTCCATCATTGATACCAGCATATGAAAACAAACTAATCTAATCATTCTCTGTCAACGAAATGATGGATTAAAATGGCACGTTTTAAGTGTATAAGGCAACGTTAATAAATCGCTACATGCGATAACCACTAAGCGAATCAGTCATATGGCGATACACATTTACATTCCAGTCACATTTTATCAGGGTTAAAGCCAGCAGCAATTTAGAGAAAAGGATACTAAAATTGATTTTTGAAATGCAAAACTTTTAATGCAAATCCACAGTCAGTTGCTTAACAAATGCAAGCATTAAGAGAAATGGTGAGAGTTTATGTTTACTTGCCACTTAAAAAAAGGACGAAATTAAAAACAAATTTGTATTGCAAAAAAAAATTATTTACTTTTCCTTCTCTTTGGAAAAAGGAAAATAAAAATATTTTTAACTTAAAATTTTGTGATTCGGCACGTTTCAATTTCTTTTTTCTTTGCGGATTTTGTATTGGCGAAAAACATGGAATTTAACTTTAAAAGAAATATTGCAACATGTTTGTTAAACATGTCGTTTGCTGTTGTTGTTTTCAACTCCTCAATACTGTCAATATTTTAGCAAAAGTATGGAGAAAAAAACGGCAACAAATTCAATTTTGCAAATACAGTTATAACATTTCTTTTACTCGATTGCATGCAACTCAGTCAGTCAGCCGCTGATGCTGCCACTAAAGCTTTTGCTGTATAACTTATAGGGTATTCCATTATATAATTCGTGTATTTGATCAATTAATCTTAAAAGTTCTAGGGAAATAGTCAGTCACCCTTATTCTATAACGATTTGTCAACATCATATCAAGACAATAACAAAATTCTGTACTAATTTTTTTCAACACTTGAGAATTTCTAACAGCCGCCGGTCATTGTCTAGGCCTCAGAGAGTACAAGAAGTAAAGTGTTTTATTATTTATATTGTCTTGACGTGACATTCACAAATAGTTACAGAATAACACAGACAATTTTCAATGAAAATGTTATTATAGTAAATAGTTCGATTAATCGAATAACTCTAGTGAGGAATTTCAGTTTTAGACGAAATTTCTGAATTTATTGTAAAAAGAATTGCAACAAATTGGAAATTGTATCCAGCCGGTTGTTAAGTAAAAACGTTAAAGGTCCATAATATTGGCTTTTTTTTAGGAGTAGGATTGGCGCTCAGATGATGACCCTTACATATGCAATGTATTGCGCCGGAACTGGAAAGGAGGGGATAGCATTGACGGAACACATGAGAAGATAGCGAATTTGTTGTAACAATTTCAACCTTTTTACTTCGCCGGCTAATTTTTTGCTACAAGGCCGACGAAAGAGAGTGCTGTTCCTCTGCTCATTAGTACATGATAGTTTCAGTCTGTAACTAATTGTTCAGTGATCAATGCCATGCCTTCATCACTGAAACAGGTTGACAACAACAATGCACTAATCAGCAGAATTCGACACAATATTCATGACACATTGCGGAGTTGAATTCAGGACTCTCCGCCTCATAGTCTCTACTAGTTAACTACTTCAGCCAACCGCACCCTTAATTTTTTTTATAGCTTTCTGTTTTGATTTGAAAAAAAAAATCACATAAAATTTTTAAAAATTTCTGAAGTATTTATTTGAGCCAATAGAATGATCTCTATAACTCAATGTATAAAGCCGATTTTAAGTAATTGCTGATTGCGGTGACGTATCAAAAATGGTGCAAAAGCTGGGTCCCATTTCGGCATTTGTTCAAGCATCAATTTGAAATTTAATAACCATTTTGTTAATAAGTTCCATCAGGATTAAATAACATGATTAAAGGCTCCTTTTGCAAATCGTATAATTGTCAAGTCATGTATAAATATGCAACATATTTAATTGTGGTACACTTTTCAGTATCTTATGGTCCAGCGATATTGATGAAGCGTACATGCTTTGAAAGGTGTTTTTATGTAGATATACACAATCACCCCTCCCTATCATGAATAATTTCTCCCTTTTCCCTAAAATTGTAATCATGAAAAAATTCCTCGTGAATGATTTCACGCTAAAATTAAATTCCCCTGATCGTGAATGATTTTTTTCCCGCGAGTTTTTACACTTTTCCCTTTAATTTATTCACTAAGTTTTTTGGTGGGGAATAGAGTAGAATATGTAAGTATTTTCTATTATAATTCGAATATTAGAGTTTGCAAATTTTATTTTAGTGGCAAGACCCGTTAATAAGACACAAACATATATTTTTTGCAACAAATCAATTGCCTGCGTCTTTGTAAAACCTGTTGCTCCAATTCTAAAGATGAACCAACTTATTCATAAAAATTATGAGAGGCTTACAAGAGTCTAATAGAGCAAATTCCATATGAAATTTTGTTTTATTACGCTGTTATTAGACTCTCATAATTTTTATGAATAAGGCGGTAAGAATATTTTTAATTTGTTTTGCCTGGTTTTCAAAATGTATCCAAATTATTTTAATACTAAATATTTAGCTATAATTTTTGAAATTTTTTCAAATTATTGCATAAACATAAATTTTTCAACACAAATTCTTTGATTTTTCATGTTGTTTTCGGCCTCTTCTCTTTTTTATTTGCATTCACTGAGAACTGATAGCGGGAATAATTTCTCACGGGAGATTCACGATACCATTCTTTTTCCTTTGAGTGGAATAAAAATTGCATGTGAACAAAAATTCCCCTTGTTATTCACGTAGGGGTGAATATAAAAATTGTTAACATTAAAATTGTGAAAAAAGTACCATTAAATAACATTCTTGCTCTGGGATTCGTTTATATAAAAGCATTTTTGCTGAAGTGACAGATTTACTCAAATTTACTAAAACGACGATTCGAAAGAAATAAAATTTATTCGATCGATCGCAATACTTCAATGTATTATTTTGATTAAGCCCACATCTCAAAAATCGCTTAAGGGGCAAGTCCTTAACAGCTCCATTTTTGTTTAATACAGTTTTTTTTAAAGTACACCACTTTAAGCCCAATTTTTTTCTCAACTAAGCGCTTCTCTTTATGCTACTTTGAATTTTAAATACGTACTATTTCATTTTGTTAACATTTTTATATAATAAATGGAATAGGAAAATATTGTGGGAAAATACAGTTTTAACGAGATTCCCTCTCTCACAGACGAGTGACGAAAAATGGTGTGGAATATATTTAAATAATTGTAGCCGGTGTTTTTTAGTTTTACATTTCAGGATTTTAAGCATTGAAATTTTGATAAAAGCAAGGAATTGGCATTTACAAAAAAAAAAGAAATGTATAATATTTATACTTTACCCATATACATAATTACGGTCTGTTTTTTGCAACTTACCTAAAAAGAGAAAGAAAATATTACATTGTTAATTATAATTTGTGGACAAAAAAAAAATAGTTATTAATATATATGTAGAAAAAAACTGAATAATTAAATATCACTAGAGCTGCAGCAAATAGGACAAAATCATAATATTATTTTTTTTATAAAGGCTTTATACAACAACTCTTGTATGCAAATCTGTTTTATAAACCTTTTATAAATCAAATATGTATTTTATGAATAAGGACTTTAATGTTTAATTTACATGTGTTGCATTTTTTTCTTATTCATATTTTTGACAATTATTCAAAGTCCACAATAGAGTTTTTTCTTGCTATTACTGCTGCTATACGAATAATATTTCAACTACAGATAGCAAATAAAACATATGGCTCCTATCATCATTCTCACATCATTCGCACGTCTGCAGTCTGAATTTACAAGGTGGTCGGTCATAAAGAACAAATACGACAGACTAAAGAAAATATAATAAGAATAATAATGAAACGAAAATGTTTAACAGAAAAGTATGTGTCTAGAGAATTCGGTTGTACGCTCGCTCACGTCTTCAACATTTCAATTTACGCATAAAAGAATATACGATGAAATTGACATCATCTACTCACATACAAAATGAAAAAAAGTAGCAAGAAAAAAAAAACGTATAATACATTTAAATATTTCTAGGATTATTATGAACACAAGGATAATACGCAGGATATCCTTTTGCATATTAAATATGCAAAACGAATATTCACATACACATTTGCTCTTTTCTTTCTTCCCCCCCCCCCCCTCTCGTTGTACGATTGTAAGAAAAAAAAATTATAATAAAATTAAAAATTCCATAACGTGACAAATATCATGGCAGTTTACAATAAAATGTAAATAATGTGTATTGGCAAAGCAAAATTTTCAGAACTACAATTTTCTGAAGCAACACGTACAAACGTACTGTTTTTCTCTTTCACAGCACATGTTGTAACATTAGCTGCACAGCAAAACTCCGTGCTACTTGCCAAATGTCTTCTTTAGTTTCTTGTTGTGCATTTGTTGTTGTTGGTTTTTTTTTCAAACAATTTCTTAATGAAATTTTTTCCTTCTCTACTTTTTTTCTTTTTTTGCTTCTACCATTTCAATTTATTTTATTTATTTTGCTTAACGATATTTTAGTTTATTAAGTTGTTAAATGAAGTAGTAGGTTTTCCAGGCAAACAAAACGTGACATGCATTTTGCTTATTCCGTTTCTAAGCGGCATATTTAATAAAACTAAATGGAAATTTAAGGCTGCAGGACATAAGCAGATATAAATACAAAAGACGACATATGATTCACAGAAGCGAGCACAGTTTTATTGGGCCAACAACATGTAGACAAATACTTTAAGCTTGTAATATGTCTGCATCATTTATATTGTCGTACAAGATCAAAGTTAAATAGCAGTAGCAGTACTAAAGTTTAGTATAAGGCCTTAAAGTAGGCAACATTAAGTTTGAAAATTAATATTTCATTTTATTATAATCTTTATATACTATAAATATTGTCAAGCATTTTTTGTGGTACATTTTAAAACATCTTCTAGCGCACCAATAATGAAGAAAGAGATATCATTTAAAAGGTCTTTTCGTGTACATTTGCACAACATAAATTTTATTATTTTTAAATACTTAGCATAAACGTAAAAAATGAGGTTTAAAATTTAGTTTCAAATCAACAACATACGCTTTCTATTACTTTAATTATTATCTAATGTACAGAAGTCTGTATACGTTTGTATACCCTCCAAAAAAGAATTGGAGGGTATATTCACTTTGTAACGCAGCGAAATATTCATCTTAGATCCCATAAAGTATATTCTTGATCAGTGATGAAATCTAAGACGATCTGAGCACGTCCGTCTGTCCGTCTGTAGAAATCACGATTCAGTCCAAACGAAAATAGACAAACTCTTGAAATTTGCTATAAATATACCTTGAAGGATAGCGCAAGTTGAGTTCGTAAATGGGCTGCATCGGGTCAGGGCCAGAAAAGTTCCCCTCAGAAGAACTAAACCAACCTCTAAAAAACAACATAATTTTTAATTTTGTTTTCGTAATTTTGTTAAGCAAATGATATATTTCTATGTCAAAGCAGGTCCAACGCTTTGAGCTTGAAGCCATAAAATAAACAAAATTAATTTCTGGGCGTTATTATATGCAAAATTAGTGTAAAAATTTAACAAATTGTTTTACTTAAGTCTACATTCCTTAAAAATAAAATTTTTAAGCTTTAATGACGAAGCTGAGACGTAACCTGGTACTATTCTGCCCTGCCCTCCTCTTCCCCCTTTGTCCACTAAATGACCCTATCAAAAAAAAAAATAAAATAAAATTAAAAATAAATTTTACACTTAATTTAAAAAAGAATTGGACCCCATAAAGTATACATATTCTTGATCAGTGATGAAGTCTGAGACGATCTAGCAAAGGCCATACGTTCATCTATGGAAAGCATGATATAGTTTATTTTTGGACCCCGCCCCCCTTAGTGGGCGTTGACGTACGATATTATATGCAGAAATAGTGTAAATATTGAACAATTTTTATACCTTAAGCCTATAAGAAGCTGAGATGTTCTCTGATCTTGCAGAAGTGAAACGTCTCCCCTACGGCCCTTGCCGGCATGTCTTTAAGGAATTCTGTCCGACCAAGTTAAATATTTGAAATTTACTTACTAAATATTTGGAGGGTATTTAAGATTGGAGCGGGTCGAATGTAACGTTTTTACTTGTTGGATTTATAAAGAGCCATATAAAATTTCAAAAAGTGCCATATAAAAATTAATTTCCACTATAAATGATAAGAACATCGAATTGGGACCACCGAGCCGACCCAGTAATTATAATTTACCTCTTTCGGTCTGTTTCACTACAATGAGTGTATGTCTTTGTGAGCATTTTCAGTTAATTAAGTTATAATATAATTTTGAATTGTATAGGTAACATTTAATAAATAAATAATACAAATAGAAAATTATTTGGTTCATCAGGAAAGAAGCGATTCTGTTAAGATTTAAGTTGAACATAAAATAATTAATTAACATTAATTTTTCATTCTGTTCTATATTAAATATTCAAACAGTTTCAATTCTTTATGACAACAATGTTTTTAAAAATTCTTCTCGCTAACGGCATAGAAATCCGGCATATTTTATTTATTCAAATATATTCAAGGGATTAAGAGTCATAAATTATTTACGAACGTGTTAACATGTACATACAACTTGCATTATTTATAATTTACCTGTTGCACATACAATTCATTTATAATCTCTTGCTGTTTAGAGAGATTATTTTTGGGCGTTGCAAAACGTTTTAGCATAGACTGGCGTCAATGGAAAAATTTAGCTGTTTCTTTGGCAAATTATAGCCAAAATTGCACTAGAAGTTTCTTTTTTTGTGTTTCTAAATGTTTATTTAGTCATTATGGTTTTTTTTGTTTTTCCTATGGCTTTGCACTATTTAATCACACAAATTCATGTTTGTGTTTCTATTTCTAATATGAATGTTGATTTAATGGGACATTATGCCAACTGTTGTCATTATTTATGACAATTATGATTGTAGCAAGTGTGGCCCAAAACAATATGATTGCAATAGAATAAAGGCGAATTGCAAATGCCTACAGAGAACAAAAAAAAAAATTACCTTCAACAAAAACATTTATTTGCCTAACAGTTTCGCTCTTCAGCTTTTAAATTGCAAATTTAATTATCTTCCATTTTATATTGTGCACTTTTAACAAATAGTTATGATTAATCAGAAGATATTAAAAATAGAAAAAAAATATATTCTATATATATTAAGGCAATGAGGAAAGAATAATTTACAATCATGTTGTTTAAGATAAATTCATATAAAATTAGAAATTTATAACTATGAGACACACCAGAGAAATAGTTTTAGAGCGATTGTAAGAATTATGAGTCTACTTACAAGATAACAACAATATTTATGCTAAAAACATTTTTAAATTGACGGAGTCGCTACGCAAATACGAGGGCCAACGTAAATGGTATTATATAATATATGGTGTTATGAATTTGATAAAAATTAAAATATAAACTTACAGATATCCTCAGCAGGAAATCTCATTTATAGCCGGAAAAACATTTAAGTCCCGAAATAACTTCATTGAACTGGGTGGGTACACTTATGCTAGGAACACAACTGCGAAGAACGACGAATTTTTGGTCGCGAATATTCGTCGCAAAAAATAAAACACATTTGGTGTATATGAAAATGCACACAATCGTGGTGTTGGTCGAAATTCGTCATATTCAGCGAAAGTGGAAATAGATTTATTTCTAATTGTTTCGTGAGCGAACGACGAACAAAACAGTATCAGGTGACCAGGTTTCATGTACTGAAATTGTTTTTTTTTTTGATAACATAGTTTGCTACTGTATTGTTGCATGTGGCACGAACATTTTGTGCATACTAAAAATGCATTCACTAATTCACAAAAATTTATCATTCGGACAACTTTCTATTAATTTTGAACGTTTTTTATGAAATAGCATTTTTTCTTATTTTCTACTTTTACATATGGTCACCCCATCAGCTGTTAAATGTAAAAAAAAGTAATTTATTTACAAACAAAAAAATTTTCAGAAAATAATTACAAAAAGGAATTTGTTCTCGAAAAAATGGACACCACCGGCGTAATTATTGAATGTCTAAACAATCTGGCATCAGAGGATTTTTGTTGTTCATTATTTTAATTTATTCGTAGTTCGTGTGTTTCATACGACGAATTTATAAAGCGAATTTTTACCAACGAATTCGTCGTACTGAACGAAATTCGTCGTTCATCCCAGTTGTGTTCCTACCATTACAGTACACAGTTCGCACCCTGTGTGTTTCATTTTCTTCAAATTGACCGTAATTTTCAATATATACAGTCTCATCCGCTTTAGCGCAACACGCTTTACTGAAAAAATCGGATTACTGAAAGCGATTCAAATCCCCGCACTGATTTTCAACGCAGCTAGTTTTATTCACTTCGCTTTAGCGAAACATCGCTTTACTGAAAATATCGTATTACTGAAAACCAAAAGCAGGCCCACAACTACGTTTTGTGTGAAACTTTCTTGTGTATTGTGTTGATCAGGTTGATACAGTTCCCGTATTCTTTTTCACAATAAAATTTGTGTAAATAGGAACTGTTATCACATTCAACTAAGCCACCCAATAAGTGGTGACAAACACAATACACATGAGCACTGATGATGAAAGGGTTGCGTCTTT
This sequence comes from Linnaemya tessellans, assembly GCA_951800035.1. NCBI lineage: Eukaryota > Metazoa > Arthropoda > Insecta > Diptera > Tachinidae > Linnaemya > Linnaemya tessellans. Next base: position 31,742,648 of record OX637532.1, on the reverse strand, counting down.
CGCAAAACAGCTGTTCTGCTCTGCTGTGTAAGTTGAATAAAACTGATGTTGACTTGCCTTTGTGCCTTGGAATATTTATCATGTCTTTCTGAGATTTAAATTAAAATTTCGAACAATTAGCCTATAGAATCTTAATTCAAATTTAATATAGCAATATAAAATGTTCGTTAAAATTCTTACTACATACAAATGACAAATTTATTTATTAGAAATCGATTGCATATCTTAAGGCTGAAAAAAATTGTGCATGTTTTGTCCGTTAAAAAATTAAATGGCAAAATATATTTGTCCTTTTCGCTCTTACGTACTTCATTGTATTTTTCTATTATATTATCAATGCAACTGGCTAGACATTTTCGAAGTATTCGTGAAAAATTTCAACAACAAAATGTGCACATATGCATGTGTATGGTGAGTATTAAGTTTGTAGTTGGGTATATGGTAAAAAATATGAACATGTGTCTATGAATAATTTTTTTTAAATAAAATTTTTACGTTAAATTGACGTAAAAAAAATATACAGATTTGATATGAAAAATATTATTTTACTGATTTTAAGCAGTACGCTTAACTGCAACAAACTTTAGTAATCCGAGCTATGGGTTTTGGTTATTTCCAGTAAAGCGGAGTCGACTGTATATAAAATTACTTAAAAAGTAAGAACGTTGCTTTGCCCACTTTTTATAATTAACATAAAAAATTCTACACTGGAATAATTTTCGTAATATGTAGTTCTTTCAGCCGTACAATATTTTTGGAAATACTTAAGGAGTTCTTAAGACTTTCTATTTAAATTCATAAAAACATGTGATTAAAAGCATTATCCTACTTCCCCACACAAGACAGTTTACCTACTAAGGCAACCGCAATGGCGAACTCAATTACCAAGAATTAATATCGTGCAACTGCTTTGCACTGGCCCTCGTATGAACTTATTAATATCTGCTTCTTTTCTAATAAATATTTCAGTTAATAAGTAGATCAAGTGTATATTTAAATTAATTTCAAATCCTACACATAAATCTGTGTTAATAATTTTCTTTATGCTTTCTTTCTTTCATTTTTTTTAGTTCAAATTTATATCATGAAAAGAATTTTGAAATTTTCGTTTTATTAAATATTCTATATATACTTATTGGGAGAAGCCAGAAATTCTCAGGTGTTTTTCACGCGGCTGTGATTAGCTCATTATAGAAGAAATACCTTGAAATATTGAGTTTTTTATATCACAAAAAAAAAACAAATTTATATATACAAGAACAATAAAAAAAAATGGATGTACGAACATGTTTGAGTTAAAAGATATTAGGAATACCACAGATTGTATAAAAAAACTGTGGCTGTTTATAATAAAATTGCTATATCATACTTTTTCAATTTTATTTAAAAATCGAAAAAAGAAACAAATTTAATATTTTTCGCATGTACAGCAAGTGCACTCTGCTTGAACATATCGCCAGTGCACAGTGGTGTAAAAGAGAGAATTATTTTCTCACTTAAAGTGAATAGCTTTTAGGCGCAATTCCTGTTTAGATCACCCAAGTAGCTGGAAATATTGAAAAATCTCACTGCAAATATTGAAAATAATTAATAAATCAACATAATTTGTGTTTTAGGGCAACAGTGATGTGTGACCTAAAGCCCAATAAAAATAAAAAAAAAGAGAAAGCTATTAAAAAGCTTTTGGTCGAAATAAACAGAATTATAAAAAATATTAATAGAGGAATTGCACTAGTTCATATGTGATACATTGGAAATTGGACTATAAGGAATATTAAAACAAGAATTAACATTTCTCTAAATGAGTCCTTTCCAGTGTCGTACTTTAGCAATTCACTACAAATACTTCTCTGCTATGACTACTTGACATACATACATACTTGATGGAAATACTGAAAAACATGCCGCTTAGAAAAATATCTGTTACTAACAAATTTTTAACTTCTTCGGTCCCACAGTGCAATGAAAATGCCTGCATGGTTTGGTTAGATAGAAACACAAAACCTGCTAATTGTCTTAAGTACTAAAACAAAATTAATTTTATAAATTATTAAGAGAGTAGAAACTATTTTGGCCATTGGCCAATTTATAAAAATAATTCCACACTATTTTAACAATAATGCACCAAAACATTTAGAACATAAAAAAAATATTATTGCATAAACAAAAACAATTTCAATTAAAAGAAATCTCGTTACGTTAAAGTATTTTTCAATAAACAAAATATTACATTTTGTTTTTGATCAATACAAAACAGCACAATGTCATTCATTCACTCGCATAAAGGAAAATTCTAATTAGAACTGCCGATGAAATACCGATTATTTTGTATCGGTTCATTAAAAATTATAGTCTAGTGCAAAAATGAAGCGTCAAATGCAATGCAACCTTAGCTGGCACTCTTTTTCTTTTATCTTGATGCTACTGAATTCTGCACATTTTTTGCTTTATTTTGAAACGAGGAGCAACACTAAATTACAATCAATATTAAATGTCTGCAATGGTTTTGCCTGCAAGTGATACAAAGTCAAAGAATATTAAGGGAAAAATTCTTTTTTTTAACGAAAAAAAATATTTATAATTATAATATTTTGCATTTGCAACAGGAAGTACAAATTGTGCCTACTTTCAAGCATTAACCTGGATAAAACCTTTTCAAAATACCAAAAAACTAAATGAAAGTTTTTGCAAATAAATTATTATATAGTCCACCTTATTCCGTAAGTCGATAACAGCGCCATGGACGCATTCGTTAGTAATGTTTATTTTTCCTAATTTTTTGAACAGTAAATAATGCGAAAACTATTCAATGTTAAGCCGAAAACACACTGTAGCAATTTGTGCCATCACATTCAAAAACAATAGTGGGTACTTGTGTCATTTTCGTATACTATGTTACGTTGCATTTTCCTTCCAACTGTAAATTTCTAAAACACATCACATTTACAATGGCAATACGCTTCAATGGTTGATAATAATTTTCTAAAGTTGCAAATACTCTATAGCATTTTTTGGCATTGTCGATATTCAACAAAAACAATATACATAGAAAATCCTCTCAATTACTCTTCCAATTTGAATTTGCTCTTACGGAAAACACTTTGCACCGAAGAACACTGAATTCCTCCAACGCAAAAAAATGCTATAGAGGGTACTCAACTTTAGAAAATTGTTACCAACTTGTAAAAGCGTTCTTAAACTTTTGACCGATATATTGCAACCCGATTAATTGTTCGTTTAATTTGAAATTGTGTTTTTGTTTTCATTTAATTATTAAATAAGTTATTTCGTTAAATATATTTTATACATCAATTTTTATACACTACAAAAAAAAAATTGGAGGGTATATATCGCACTAAGACCCCATAAGTATATATACATATATGTCCACCCGTCCTTCTGTCACGAAAAAAGTACTAAATTCAGTCCAAACGAATAGAGTCCTACCCTTGAAATTTGTCATAAAAATATTTTGAAGGATAGCACACCTCAAGTTCGTAAATGGGCTGAGTCGGGCCTGTAGCAAAAATTAGCCGGCGAAGTAAAAGGTTGAAATAGCTACAAAAACAACTGTCTATCTTCTCATCTTTCCAAAATCCCCTCGTTTTCAGTTCCGGCGCAATGCACAGCATATATAGGAGTCATGCCCTGAGTGCTGGTCCAAGATAAAAAAAAGGAAAAAAAGTTCCCCCAAGAAGTACTAAACCAGCCTATAAAAAACAACCCCAAATACGAAACGAAATAACCCCAAAAAATGGACTTGTTAGTGTTTTATGGTAAAGGTGAGATATCTCCCCCACGACCCCTCCCGGAATGACCCCTACAAAATAGAATTTTAATTTACTTAATTGTAGGGTATTTAAGATTCGCCCCGGTTCAATATCTGACTTGTTTTTTTCTTTTATTATCAAATCCGGAAACTATTAAAAACTCAACCATTATAGGTTAGGTTAGGTTAGGTTGAAAAAGAGGGGCATAAGCATCCCAATCCGTCATGGATTACACTTAGGCCTCATAGGCCTGTTGTGCGCTCTATAATAAGGAGTTCCCATTCCACTGTAGGGAGCCTCCACCGATACCATGGAAACCTCTGAGTTTGATTACGTCAAGAACCTAGTTTCTTCAATGTACTTCCTTAAGTCTTTCCAATTAGAGCCCCTAAGAAATTCCATCTCCTGTATAATCTATTGATTGAATGTTTGTCTTCTGACTTGGCTAAAAGCCGGACAGTAGCACAAGTAGTGCTCCAGTGTCTCGTCCTCTTCCTGGCAGGCCCTGCATGTTATATCGCCAACGATACCCATTCGTGCCAGGTGAGTCCTTAACTCTGTATGTCCTGTTATTAAATAAACCAACCTCCGTAGCGTTGGCCTACTCAATGTTAGGACCTCCTTTGTCCTACTACCATCTGGGTCCCCCCATAGAATTCTAGTCACCCTACCTATGGTAGATTGCATTTTTCTAGATTCGAAAATTTATTACGAGTTGCAGAATATGAAAAAATGATTTAAATTGAAAAAATTATCATTATTAAGAAGAAAGAACTGCAAAACATATTTAATTACTGTTGTTTTCTTTTCGGTAAAACAGTGCAACAGTTTGTGCACTTTTTATGGAAATATGGCATTATTATATAATTTCAAAATTTATTAGCAAATAAACTACCATCCCTTAGGAATATTGTTTTTTTATCTTAAAACTCAGTTTAACTGCAAATTTTAAGAAATAAAGTGAAACAATGTTACATGTTTTCCAGAAAAGAAAGCACCATAAGACCGATCGCACTAAATTAAAACGTGTTTTCCCGTAATTGTTTTAATTCAATTTTTAGGATCAATGAACTCTACTCGTTCAATATGTATGGATACAAAAAGGATGGCAGAACATTGAAGGAGTGAGTCAGTTACTTTATTTTTTAATTCACATCGTCGGCGAATTCGCTAAAGTAACGGCGACGCTTTAGTGTACACTTTACAGTGACTATGGCAAAATGTACTAATAGGTTAGGTTAGGTTAAAAGGGCTGCCCGCAAGTAAGCGAGAAAAACACTCGGAGGCCATCAAAAGGCCCATTGTGATGCCCAGAGGACTATACCCTACACACTCTTCTCAAGACGCAGTGGTGGTTCCTGAGAACCATCCAGAACTTCTCACAAAGCCCGCCAGGGCAGCCAGCGGCGCATCCCTGAGGCAGTCAAGATCCCGCAGGAAACGAGAGCCTAGATGTCTAAGCCTACGCTCCTGCAGGGCCGGACAGTCACAAAGGAAATGCTGTACTAACTCTTCTTCCTCTTCATCGAAACAGCTCCTGCAGCGACCATCATGGAGAAAGCCCAAACGCTCCGACATGTGCCCAATTGCACACTGCCCCGTCAAGACTCCTACCAGGAGTGCCAACGGCTGTTTCCCAAAAAGCAGAAGTTGCCTAGTCCTAGCTCTGCTAAGCGAGGGCCATAGAGTTTTGGAGACCCTACAGGTAGTAATACTTGACCACCTGTTTGTCACCTCCCTCCTTGCCCACCTCTGAAATCTGCCCAGCAGCTCAACTGAGGGAATGTCAATGTCCCTACGCGATACTGCTTCATCCAAGGCCGAACCCGCTCTCGCGCATTCGTCCTCCATCTCATTCCCCTGAATGCCTTCATGCCCTGGAACCCAAACCACATTGACATCATGCCCCCTAAGTCTGGCCAGAGATTGAATGCATGCCAGTACACATCTCGACTTTATAATCTCCGAACCCAGGGCTCTAATTGCTGCCAGACTATCTGCACAGATGTCAATAGTTCTTGCCTCCAAATTGAGCCCATCAATCCTTAATGCTGCCTCGGTAATGGCATAAATCTCTGCTTGGAAAACTGTCGAGGTATCGGGTAGCCTGAGCGATACCGAAAGGCCGAGACCCTCGGAAAATACCCCCGAACCAGTGCCAGTGTCCATCTTCGAGCCATCCGTAAAAAATGTACTAATAGAGATGAGAAAAATTTCATCCCATATTCAAGATTCTAAGATCTTCGTTTTCGTTGTGAACACTCAGGCATGAACAACCGCACCCATTAAGCTCGTTTGTCAGTTATTAAATACGTATTTATCATATATGAACAACAGCCTATGAAACCTTTACACATACATACATATGTACATATATAATAAACAAAATTTCACATATAAAAAAAATTAAAATCTCTAACGACTATTTGAGATCTGAACAGTAGTTAAGTATTGTTATAAAACAATATAATTTTATAAAAGCGAATTTTGCGAAACAACATAAACAATCTCATCTTTAAAATTTCAACAAACAGGAAAATAAAAATTCCTAATAAATAAAAGAGTTTTAAAAGTGTCTCTGACACTCAAAACACAAGTGTTTCTACGAAACAATAAAAACCAATGTCACTCTTATCGGCCTGAGCAAATACTCGTATTTAAGTTAATTGCACAACAAACAAATAACAAGAAACAAGATAAATATAACACATGGATGTTAGACTACATGAAAAAGAGAAATGACGGTGACAATTCTGTTATTAATAATAAGAGAAAAATTTGTTAAAAATAATAAGTTTTTTAAGGGTGGTTTAGTTGACAACTTTTGGAAGTTAAAAAATTTCTTTCAAAGACAAGCGGCCGACCACCAGCCCACAATTGTTTCCGTGTGCAAAACTGTGTTTATTTTTTTTTTGTTCATTATGCTAACATATTTTAACAATTAAACTAATTGTTTGTGCTAAACACCATATTGTTCAAAGCAAAAAATTTCTATTTTACGCTCAAAATGTGTATGGAACAGCTGAAAAAGTTGATAAGAAAATAGGAATTTATTTAAACATATTTTTTTTATTTTTCGTCTTATATTTCACTGACTATTTATTTTGAACTTGACAAAAGTCAACAAACAATAATAAAAAACAAGTCAATAATCAAAATTAAATAATGAAAAGAATTCCCCCTCAATATTGAACAAGTTTTCACTAATTAAATACGATGAAGTGGTCTGATAAAGTATTTTTGTTTTTTATCAATTACATCAAAGTAATTAATTTCTTATCAATTAAGTGATTTTGCAAACCAAACCTGCGACAATATAAATTAAAAAAGTCAGTTGTTAGAGAATACAGAATAGCAATTGAAGCAAACACTTCTGGAGATCTCTGATATTCCAGTTTTCGAAATTTGAAATAACAATTATCGACGGCTTGGCTTAGAGCTAAAAGGCAATAACTAACATTGCTTTTACTAAATAGTTAATATTCAATCTTTTTTATTATATTCATATTAACCTTTAAGAACTAAAATATATATATTTTTTCCCCAGCTTTGCTCTTAAGTACTCGTAATTAAGGCATTCTTGCATTCAATCTTCATACTTTGCCATTAGTTTTAATTTTCTTTCTGTAGTTTCTTATTAGTTTTTCTTTTTTTGCTGAAAAGATCAAAGTTTATTTACACTCGTATCTTATTAATATTATATCCCTTCTATACCTTCTTATAATTATTATTTCTTTTAAGAACTGCATACATCTAACTTTCAGCACTCACCATAATGTTGTGATATTTGCAGCATTACTTGCTCATTATAGTGGCCGGAAATGAAAATGGAAACAAGAACAACTATAACAGGAAATTATGATGAAATAGCGGCAAATGAAAGTTATTCATAAAAAGCTACACTCTAAAGTTCAGTTAAGAGTTGGCTTTTGTGCCATTAGTTGTGACATAATTTTAGTATAGGGAAAAATTGGTCCTTCGAACTTGCATAATCTGATAAATTTGCGGTTTTGTGGAAGTTTTTAGTCAGCAGTCAAACGCGTCACAGATTCTTTTCGCAGTGATAATGCAAATCCAAAGTAGTAAATTCTGGAATTTGATCAATTTCAACAGTTCAATAAATTTGACAAACCTTGGTTTATGTTAGAAAAATATGGTTCTAGGGGTCCAGTTTTATTTGTTATGTAAGGGGGGAGGGGTGCAAATTTTTAAAATTGCAAATTTCCCGCTTCCGCTGATACCAACAGTTGGCTCTTATTCCAATTTGAACGAGCTGCGTAATATTTTATTTATTTTTTTTTTGTCTTGGACCAGCACTCGGGGGATGTGCCAGAACTAGGAAAGTTGGCTGTGGAAAAGAGGATAGGGAAAATATTGTTTGTGGACGTTCGATTTGAACCACCCCAAGTTAAAACTGTGTTTGATAGTCATTGATATCAGACAATCACGTCTTAGTTTCAGAAAAAAAAAATGGTGAAATAATGTATTTCGCTTTCTTATTAAGCAGTACTTTTTGAAAAAAAGAGTCCCATTAATTAAACAAAAACTCGTACTAAGAATTATAAATATTATTGGAACTTCGCATTATCGATTTTAAGAGCAAAAAGTCTATGTACTGAATTCTGTTGTGAACGTACGGAAGATGTGAATGACATCAGTTGAAGAAACAAAAAAAATTCACGTGCGATTATGGACGCCATAGGCATATCATTTGACTCAGCAATTTCAATGCTAATGATCAGTTGGGTCTGAAAAGGTTCAATCGACCACAAACGCATGTATTCTCAATTTCCATGGCAAAAGTCATTGAATTACGAAACGAATTGCTGTCTATTTTTCGAATTAAACTCTAGGTGCTGAAAGGGCTCCGTGAAAAACTATTTGACTACAACGATCTAGTCATACCACAAGCAAATTTAGATGACAATTTATTGGATAATTTTAAGGCAGTTGTAAAATTTTTAATTTAGAATCTAAATTTTAGATGCTTCTTTCATTTTTTTTTCACTACGAAACTCTCAAGTTACAAGTTAGTGGCGTGGAGGTTTGTAGAATAACAAGTTTTTTTTAGAAAATTATTATTTAACCGGCAACCCGGTGAAGAAAAAGGAAAGAGCCGTACTAGGGGCCCGACATTTATTTTCCTCATACAATTTTAGAAATACTAATTTTATAACACAAAAAACACTAGTTTAGTGCATGTCAATGTTGTTGCAACGAATATTTTATTTTTTATTTATTTTTATCTTGGACCAGCACTCAGGGGATAACCCCTACATATGCAATGCATTGCGCCGGAACTGAAAACGAGGGGATAGTATTAAGGGGACAGATGAGGAAAGATGAGACGATAGGCAATGTTTTTGTAGCTATTTCAACCTTTTACTTCGCCGGCTAATTTTTGCTACAGGGTCAACGAAGAAGGGTACTGTTATTCTGCTTTTAGTACATGATCGTGTCAGTCGCTGCCAATTATGTTCAGTGACCAGTGCTATGCCTTCATCATTGAAACAGGCTGGCTGGAATTCAATACAATATTTCATGAGTCTGCACGGGGTTGAACTCAGGACCCTCCGCTTTATAGTCTTGTGTTCTACTACTTCAGCCAACAGCACCCACAAAAAATGTCTATTAAATTTTAAAATCTATTTGTTATTGTTTCAAATGTGATGGTGCCACAGACGATAGCGTGTGGCAATTAATGCATGTGTGATAATGCTACAGCCGAATAAAACAATCCATTTTGTTACACGATCAGTAATAAAATCAATTAAATTTTTAAGGAAATGTAGGGTATCATGCGCATAGAAAATATAATATAATTTTAAGATTCTTTTAATATTCTTTGCTTCAACATTAAAAGATTATTTTTATAAATTTCTCTCGATATTTATTTTATGAAATACTCGTATATGCCTGTGTGTGTATGTGTGTAATTTTACTTGTACGTTTTAGTTGGCTGTTAGTGCGTGAATGTAATTAATTTTTATGCCAACAACATGTTGAAATATTTATGCACAAACCCACACGCACACACATACGCACACTAATAAAAGTTTCATAAAGACATACATACATACGGGCACACACACACACATATTCTTAGCATGAAGCAAAATGTACAAGTTTTCTTTTTATTTTAATGCCATCAAAACTCTCACATTCAATAAAGTTAATCCTTGGTGTTGTTGTTTAATTTTCACTCTGGACACGTTTCTAAATGCATAAAGGTCCTTGTTCTGTTATTTTTATTTCGCTTACATTTTGTTTGGCCCTTCTTTTACTCATTTTCTGTATTAGTTGTTGTTGCTGTTGTTTTGTTTTAATAACAGTTGAGAATACTTGCGGTGTCTTGTTTTGGCAGGGCAAACATTTCAGTTGTAAAAGTTTTATTTTCATTTCGAAGCCATCACTTCGTCTTAATATTTTATTATTGGCCACTTTATTAATGTTATATTGTTTGCCCTCTTGAATGCAAGGATTTAAAATTACTTATATTCCTTTGAACTTTAATCATTAATGGTAGAACACACACGTTTGCTTAATACTGCTTACAAAACACGGATAATTTAGTTGGCTAGGGGAGAGGAAGGTTGGCTAAGGACAAAGAAAGTACATATAACGTATATATAAATTTTAAGGCCATAGAATATATAAACAGAGTTTTCAACACAAAGAAAATATTGTTAGAAGACTTGTTTTTTTCACATATATTTATGTGAAACTTGAATTCCTGAGGAAAATGTCATAAAGTTGTATTTTTGTTAAGCTTAAGTTTGTATTCTCCAAGTCACACCCATTTCTCTAGTATGAAAAAGAGTTTCTTCACGTATAATAGGATCGACCCGGTGTTCAAAACTCGAACACTAACATTTACACTACATCTGTATGTGTATATATGGGATTATTCCCTCAAATTGAGCAAAATAACATTTGTATAACCTCCAAAGAAGAATTGGAGCATATGTATATTCACTTTGTCCTTCCGTTTGTAACGCAGCGAAATATCCATCTGAGACCCTATAAATTATATATATTCTTGATCAGTAATGAAATCTAAGACCATCTAAACTTGTCCGTCCGTCCGTCCGTTTGTGGAAATCACGATTCAGTCCAAACAAAAAGAGCCAGACTCTTAAAATTTGGTTTAAATATATCTTGAAGGATAGCACAGGTTAAGTTCGGAAACCGGGCAAGAAGAACTAAAGCAACCTCTAAAAAATAACAATTTTAAAATGTTTATTTTTTTTATTTTGTTAAGCAAATGATATATTTTTATGTCAAAGAAGATCCAAATCGTTAAACCATAACATAAAAATAATTTATTTTTGGACCCCGCCCCCTTTAGTGGGCGTTATTATATGCAAAAACAGTGTAAAAATTTAACAAATTGTTTTACTTAAACCTACATTCCTTAAAAATAACATTTTTAAGCTTTAATCACGAAACCGAGACGTAGCCTGGTACTCCTCTGACCTACCCCCTCCTCTCCCCTTTGCCCACTAAATGACACTATCAAAAAAAAAATTTGAAGTAAATGTTACATTTAATTATTTCGTACTTTTATTTTTGAAGTTTTATGGCAAAGATGAAATGTCTCCCCCATGGCCCTTGCCAGAGAGACCCCGACAAAATACAGTTTTAATACCATCCAAAAAGAATTGGACCCCATAAAGTATATATATTTTTGATCCGTGATGCGAGTCAGAGACAATCCAGCAATGCCCATACGATCGCCTGTGGAAAACTTGATATAGTCTATTTTTAAACCCCGCCCCCTTTAGTGGGCGTTGACGTACAATATTATATGCAAAAATAGTGTAAATTTTGAACAATTTGTATTCCTTAAGCCTATAAGAAGCTGAGATGTTCTCTGATCTTGCTCAGGTGAAACGTTTCCCCCACGGCCCTTCCCGGAATGGCTCCGTCAAAATAGAGAATTAAAATTCGGTACAGAGATGTCTTAAAAGAACTCTGTCCCACCAAGTTAAACATTTTAAATTTACTTATTAAACATTTCGAGGGTATTTAAGATACGATCCGGTCGCATACATATAACGTTTTTACTTGTTTTTATTATTCTTTGCACAACATATTTTAAGATATCAATAAAAAGCAGTTTTTCTCTTTCTGCCAGCCATAAGATATTATACAGAGTCCTTTAAAAAATTATCCACATATGTAAATATGTGTTTACAAGTACAAAACAAAATGATATACTGGTTAGTTTTAAAGCAAACTTAAAATATGTTTTCACAAAATTTTTTAAATATTATCTATATTGAGCATATGTGCACAAAAACACCTTTTAAATAAAATATATTTTATCAATTTTGGAGGACAATAAGATACTTAAACATGTACCACAAAAATATAAGTGGCCTATTTATGTTTATAATATAAAAAAATAAATATTTGTGTGTTCGATTAAAATTTATGTTGGGAATTGAATTTTTTTAATATGGACCGGTTGGCTGAAAGGCAGAACGCTGCAAAAAAAAAATTTAAATGTAAAAGGATGAAAATATTAGCTGGAAACAGTTTAACGTTTTCTAAATCGTGAGATTAGCATTAAGACTTTACTGAGATATTCAATGAACGTATTAGTTAGTAATCTTCTGTATAGCGTAATAGAGTTTAAATTAAGTGCATGTAATGAACTTGTGTTTATTGGCAAACCATCCCTCTCTTTTAATTTATTACACATTCCACTGTAATTGCTACGTGTCAGTAAGACATTAATTAATCATTTATTCCTTTGTTTTGCTTTTATTTCAGTTTTACACATACGAGAATAATGCTTATTTGCAGATCTTTCTGCACATTCCTATACGAGTATTTTCCCTTGTGTAACAAAGAATCTAATTATTGTTCTTATTATGAACAAAATTTTATTTTTTGCTTTTTTTTTTTATTCCTATAAATTAATAGCGCTAATGTTTATGTTTATTTTATTGCAAGAGCAGTTTTTATTTTGCTGGCTTTAGTATGATTACACGAAAAAAATATAAGTCCAAGTCGTTTTGTATGTTTAATAGGAGTTTCAGTAAAGGATATCAAATTAGATAAGAGAAATGACTGAAGAGCAATTCCTACAATACAAGAAACTTAAAGAAATGGAACTCTGGAAATTCGTATATTCCTTCATAGTTTACAATATTTTAAAGTCTCATTATACAGCAGATCTCTTGGAATGATTTTTAAGACATAAAATTTTAAATATCATATAATTGACTTACTCAACATTGGCTCACAGCACTGAAATCGTGTCATATTTATATAATTTCTTTAAATGGTACATGTCGCTGCTATTGACCTGTAATTCTACAAAATTTCTTATTTTCTTCTTTCTCTAATTGTTTCAACATAAAATATTAAACGTGCATAAATAGTTGTTTTTTTATGTTTCTCTAAACCTTAAAGTATACTTTAGAATCTATTAGTAAAACAAATTTAATTCAATTAAATATTTAATAGCATAATTAATGTATGGGTCCACAATTATGGAGACACGTCAAATTAGTCTCTTTCTAACGCCAGCTGCATGATGTATCGCCTCAATATCAATTAATTATGTGCTCCGAGTCAAAAGCATATACACGCCTAGACAAATCTACTTCATGACTAAATATTTGTTACAATTTGACTTTTAGCATTAAAAGACGTGCTGGGCTGTGCTGCTGCGTTAAAATTTTATTAAATGTCAATAAGATTTGTTTTTGTTTTCTTTTTAGATTTTTTCTAGTATTTCCAAGGTTTGAGCAACAACATTAAGAGACAAGAGAAATATGTATATGTATGTATATCTATACAAGGACATGTGTATTCATTCATCACACTCACATATAATTTACAACGAAAATTTGCATAAAAACATGTCTGTCTGTGGGCTTAAACAGACACAAGGATAAAAAACAGAAGATTACAAATTCAAAACACATTTTTTGATTATATCACAAGGAGAGGAGGAAAAATACATCAGCCAATATAGAAATCAAAAGAATCCTGAGAAATCTTTATTTTTATAAAAAGGGAAAAATATAACAGCAAATTATTGGATCTTTACCTGATGACTACAGAATTTCTATTAATATACATAAAATAAGATCTTGGAAACAGTTGTTAACCGGCTGCAAAATTCATGGAAAAAGGACTACAAACAACAACAACTTTTTATTCCTAATATTGTGTTCATATATACGTTTTTAATTGAAACAATTTTCAGTTAATTGACAATATCTTTTTGGTGGTCATACATACTAAATATTGCTACGACAATTAGCATTTGACAAGTGAAAAAAAAGAGGGAAAAATATTAAAAAAAAATTATTGTTTAAATTTTTTCTATGAAAATGTTGTTTTTTTATCATAAATATTCATATCAATATTCATGACTCAGCGTGGGGTTGAACTCAGGACTCTCCGCTTCATAGTCTCGTGTTCTCTACTTCAGCTAACAGCATTAGTCAAATTTCAACAAAATGTATTCAATAAGTACTTTCGTTGTAAAAGCTTTCACTTTTGTAAAAGCTTTTTACTCAACACAATTCTGACAGTGTTGCATTATAAATTTTACTCATTATTAAAACAATTATCTCGTAATTGCCAATAAGTTAATTGTAATTTTTATATTAAAATTTAGTCTCAATAATGGTCTTAATTGTTATAATTTGAATATTGATTTATATGTGAACACCATATTAACCTCTCAATTCAATTTAATTTATATACAATCCGAATTTGATTTTAGATGTTGTACACTACTTTTATTTTTACCACTACATCGACTAAAATAGCAATAAACTGCGATACAATTTAGAGAATATTATCATTTATTCGTGTTACGTAAGCAGAATCTTAAAATAGCATGCTTCGCTCCTTAAGACACGATTGAATTGCAAAGCTCGTATCAGAGACCAAATGAACCAGTGTTGCCATATATGAAGCTTATCGTGAGGTCAGAAAAAAATTATTTTTATGCTGTAGAAAAGAAATTTTAATATGTACCTACATATATGAAAATATTTCATTATACTCTCGCAGTTAAACAACGATTTCAATTTTATACGATATAATTATTGAGAGTCTACTCTCAAATCATCCAAATCTCCTGGATTAGATGATGTTCCCAACATTTTAATAAAAAATTTACCTCCTAAGGCAGTAAATTTATTATTGATTATTTTTAACAGCTGTATAAAAATGAACTACTTCCCGAAACATTTCAAAAAGGCCAAAATAATTGCTATTTCTAAGCCAAATAAGCCTAAGCACAGTCCACATAGTTATAGGCCTATAAGCCTATTAAGTAATCTTGGCAAATTATATGAGAAAGCTATTCAAAACCGAATCCACAGTTCTATTGAAAATACACCAATATTAGCAAACGAACAATTTGGGTTTAAAAAACAACATAGCGCAGTTCACCAAATAAACCGTATCACAAACATAATAAAGTCCAACAAACGAAATAAAAAATCTACAGGCTTAGTAGTTCTTGACGTCGAAAAGGCATTTGACACCGTTTGGCACAACGGTCTGGTTTATAAATTGCTCCAAGCCAATATTCCAAAATATCTGTGCAGACTTATTGCTGATTTTCTCACGGACAGAACATTTGTAGTAGCTATCAACAAAACATTTTCGTCTCAGAAACAAATTACTGCAGGTCTGCCACAAGGTTCAATATTATCCCCATTATTGTATTCAATCTATACATCTGATTTCTGTCCTCCATCATATATGAAAGTCGCTTATTACGCTGATGATACAGCTCTCATCACGTCTAGTAAACTAACTAAAGCACTGTTAAGAAAAATGGAAAAAGGATTTTCTATATGTAACAAATACTTTTATAAATGGAAAATAAAAATAAACCCTATTAAAACTCAAGCTATTATATTCCCTTACAACAATTCCCCCAAACGATTACCAAGCCGTCAGTTAAATTTCCAGAATGAGATCCTGACAATTAAAAATGATGTTAAATATCTTGGTGTTTGCCTCGATAAGAAACTAAAATTCGGGAAACACATCGATGAAATCTGTAAAAAGTCTATGAAAACTATCAGAGCGTTGTGGCCACTTCTTAGTAAACGCTCAAGACTTAGCTTTAAGAATAAAAACTTATTATTTAAAAGCGTAATAAGACCAACTGTGACTTATGCAAGTCCTATTTGGTATAATGCAGCAAAAACACATTTGAAAAAACTACAACTTATCCAAAATAAATGTCTTAAAATAATAAACAACAAAAATTGGAGATATTCAACTCAACTTCTCCACCACGAAACTGGATATGAGCTAATTATTGATTTCATAAAAAAACTTAACAACAAATATCGCGAATCTATTCAAAATTCTCCTTATCAAATGATAAGAGAATGCATACAATTGGCCTAATTGCAGCTTTAAAACAGAAATTATTAAATTCAAAATGGCATGTATACATGTATTATCACCAGATAATTTCATGGTATACCTGTATATTTTGTAACTATATTTTAATCTATTTTTCTTTTCATATAAAGGTTTTTCCTATTTTCCTTTAAATAATATCAAACTTGTTAATATTAAGTTTTTCTTTCGATTATCAATATTATTCGCTGTAGTATCTATAGATAAAATCTCGAAATTATAAATTTATATGCTAAGTATAAGATGTTAATAAAGATGAATTTATGAAATGAAAAAAATATACAATCCGAATTTGATTTTAGATGTTGTAAACTGTTTTTATTTTTACCACTACTTCGGCTAAAATAGCAATAAACTGCGATACAATTTAGAGAATATTATCATTTATTCGTGTTACGTAAGCAGAATCTTAAAATAGCATGCTTCGCTCTTTAAGACACGATTGAATTGCAAAGCTCGTATCAGAGACCAAATGAACCAGTGTTGCCATATATGAAGTTTTTCGTGAGGTAAAAAAAAAATTATTTCTATGCTGCAGAAAAGAAATTTTAACACGTACCTACATATATGAAAATATTTCATTATACTCTCGCAGTTAAACAACGATTTCAATTTTATACGATATATTTATTTTAAGTGGTTTATTTTCAAAATTCGGTTGTAAAAGCTTTCACTTTTGTAAAAGCTTTTCACTGAACACAATTTTGACAGTGTTGCATTATAAATTTTACTCATTATTAAAATAATTATCTCTTAATTGCCAATAAGTTAATTGTAATTTTTTTATGAAAGTATAGTCTCAATAACGGCCTTAATTGTTATAATTTGAATATTGTTTTATATGTGAAGACCATATAACTGTCACCCTATTCGAAAACATATGCTTTTGATTTGCCATGTAACTCACAGCCTAGTATGAAATTATTACATCCAATATGAGTATGCGATTGTTGCCTGATGAAAACGGTTCTGAAAACCCAAAATTGTCCTTTAATTAAATATACCAACTCACGAGCCAAATATGACTATAAGATCAGACATCAATCACTACTTGTAGGCGATTCCTTATTGTATAATGACTATACAACTCCATTGGAGAAAAATATCAGTTGTTTCTCCTAAAATTATACCATACAATTTATCGTATGCCGGTCATGGCAACTTCAATAATACAAACCTTCCGTTAAAATTATATTACATTGGGTTAAAATAAAGTTGTCCGATAAAATCCTGCCTTTAATTAAGGCCAAGTTGAAATAATGTCCGTTGGTTTGTTAGTCAACTTGAATTTTACGCGCATTGATTATTCTCGCCTAAATTGTATAACATGAACCCTCATGCAAATTCTTGACGTTGTTTAGATCGATTGAAAATCTATATATTTGTCGTGTCTTGGGCGTAATAAATTGAATTTCATCTTAAAGAAGATTTTTGAATTTTTAAATAAAAATTTTAATTTAGAACAAAAAATTCTGAAAATTGAACATAGAGAAACTAATGAATGGACAATACAGATATTGAAAGTGTGTTACGATCGGTTTAAAGCGACTCTCGTGTCTACGCAATTTCCTAATAAAATGTGGACATTCACACCTAAGCCACCTACTAAAAAAAAGCACACATGAATACTGATGATGAAAGTGTAGCGGCTTTCGAAAACAGCTGTGCTACTCTGCTACGTAAGTTAGATATCTAAAATAAAAGTTTAGAATATTTATTATGTACTTCAAAATTCAAAAACATGTTTTCAAACAATTAGGCTAATTGAATTTAATAAAAATTTTAAGGTTTTATTCATATTTTATGAATCTTGATTTATAAAAGGTTTATAAAACAAATTTTTACACCATTTTTTTTTTAAACTCTTTATAAAACAATAATAGCTGTTATGAATAGCGCAAAATTATGCTTTAAAATTATTTTTTTTTTAAATCTTTTTTAAGTTGAAATTTAATTTTTTAATATAATGTTCAGACATGCATTTTTAATTGAGTCAATTATTGCCATAATTATCTCCCTTTTCACATATACAAAATTTTAATCAATTCAATTAACGTATGAAAATTGAAAGTAAAATTTTTTCATATTCATGAGGACCTAAAGTTCAAATTTGGGATTTTTTTTTTTAATTTTCTAATTAATAACACTGCTCAGCAGCAAATTACCGCAGGTATTCTGGTGTTTTACTTTTGAAAATCGGATGACTGGTTCTCGAGTTAGGGTGAAATATGTCTCCGTACCTGACTTATTTAGGTTAATAAGTTTGCCACGCCTATAAAAAAAAAAATCCCGATCTGCTGGAGAAAAAAACCGAAAACGGATTTGAGTTTAGCGCATCAAAATCCATATAGTCCACATAGTTTTATTTAAAGGAGAGACAACAGATAATTTTTTGCTGAGCAGTGTAATAAATTTAATGCCAATAATTTAACTTCAACATGACTTGACATATTTTATTTATGTATTTTTTTTTTTACTTAATCCACATTTTAGGTGCTAAGTCTCCACTAACTTTGTGCAGTGAGTTGCGTTACGCCGACAAGTCACAGACAATTGACGCTTTAAAGGACAATATTCGTGACGCCATTGGTGAAATACAGCTGCACACAATCGATAATGTGCTTAAAAAATGGACCGATCGTGTAGGCTACTGCATGGCCAGCCGAGCTAGCCATTTGAATGAAAGGAGGAAGGATTGTACTTTCAAATAAAAAAAGAAATTTGAGAAAATATTCAGTAGTTTTTTTATAGCATTTTCAAAAAAAAGTTATTTGGCGGACCCTGTAAAAGGTTTATAAAACAAATTTTCATACCAGAGTTGTTTTATAAACTCTTTATAAAACAATAATAGCTTTTATGATTACGTCAGTTAATTTTTAATTTAAAAATTTTGAGAAAAAATATATGGCAACACTTGGTGGGGAACAAAGCAATAAATATGGCTTAATAATACGAGTTTTTGGTTTGTATTTTCTTTTTTTATCACTGCTGAACATTATCAAAAACCCCTTCTTATGGCAGCCACCTTTAAACCTAGAACATTTTTTTCTTTTTTCTCCCAACATTTATTTTTTATAAAAGTACGAATATTGTGTGTTATTTTTATTAACGAATAATAGTGTGATAATGTGCTTTGGAAATATAGTAGATCTCAAAAAGTTTTACTTGAAATTCATCTCAAACACTGAGCACATACGAGTATATTCCTAAAAATATGCTACACATTTTGTTGCCTTATTTGTATGTATCTTATTTCGTTTCCAGCGATTTACAGCTATTTTTCATCAAGTGTCAAATAAGTGCAAGAGGAGGAAAAAATTGAGTAAAAAATTTCTACAGCAGCCATGACACCAACTCCTTAAACATGGATGTGTTAAACTTTAATCGTGAACACAAAAAATAAAATGTATTTTTTTTTCTTTTTTTTTGTCGTTTCAAAGGAGTTGGTGAAATAAACGAATGAATCTCACACATACGATAACTTTTGACATTAAATCCAGGATGTGTTGATTTCTGTTAAGAGATGCTATTATGCAACATACATAATGATTTGATGGTGGCCATGTAAGTTTATATACCGAAATACAAGAAACTTTTACGACCTGCGATTTTCTACAAATTTAAGCTCTTAAAGATGATATTAGAATCTCTGCTGTTTAGTGTAACGACGCGTCGTTCGTTGATTTCCCTAGAGGTTGGGCCAGGCATCTGATGAGAAATGTTTCTAACGGAAACAGTAGGTAAAATGTAATAAAATTGAGGAGAATAATACTCCTATATACACATGTACATACATATGTATGTATGTGTGTGTGTGTGTGTTTGTATATTATAAAAAAAACTGTAAAACTGTTTTAGCGTTTTTCTTTTTTTTCGGTTGTTGGCTGGTTGATTGTGTTAAACCATTTTACCTTTTCCAAACATGTTTTTGTGGTTTGTTTTTTATTTATTTTGTTTGTTAATGTGCTAAAACACGATCTTCAACCACATCTACTATTAGTATATGTAAGACATGATATGTTGATGTGTTAAGCCAAATGTGAAGCAAGAACGGTAAACAAATTCGTTTAGGCAGCCATTTGAAAAACTTGGAAAACGTTTAAACAAAAATGCTTTAATAAATGAAATTCCTGAAATATCATATTCTAGATATCGCGCTTCTACGAGGGTTGCTTTTGAATCTTGTCAATATGCTGTTAATCTATTGAATACAGCAAATTTGTTGAAAATATATTTTTTTTAATTTTTAACATGCAGTTAATGTATCTTCACATCAGTGTTGCCATGTATTTTTTAAAAAATATTCATAATATGCATCCAAAAATGTTACTTTTTTATTGAAAATCTTTTTTGAGTTGAAATTTAATTTGTTAATATAATTTTCAGGCATGCATTTTTAATTGAGCCAATATTTACTTTGTTGCCATAATTATCTTCCTGTTCACATATAAAAACTTTAGTCAATTCAATTAACGTATGGCAACTGAGAGCAAATGCTTTTCATATTCATGAGTACCTTTTTTTAAATTTTCTAATTAATAATAAATTTAATGTCAATAATTTAACTTCAAGGTGTCTCGATATATTTTGTTTAAGGTTTTTTTACTTAATCCACATTTTAGGTGCTAAGTCTCGACTAACTTTGTTCAGTGAGTTGTGTTTTGCTCACTAAACACACTTTTTAGCAGTGCTGCATATGTAATTTCACTCGATTTTATAGCAATTAAGTGTTAATTGAGCAATCACTTAATTAACATTTTTATGGTTAATTGAGCTCAATAATAACATTAATTGCGATAAGCTCAATTAAGGTGTATGTCTGAACAGCGTATAAGCTAAAGACATGATAAACAGATTAATTTTATAATAGAAATGTAATGCATGGCCTAATATTAAGGCAAGCATATTCAGCGCGAATAAAATGCTAACGGAAACTACTACAATTTATTAAAATTTTTAAATTTAATTGACAGAAGGGAACTTATCCAAGAATAGTTTTGAAAAATCCTTGTCATATATATTCATTTGCTCTTTATCTGCGATTGAACGCCGTCTATTTGAAAACATTTTATTTACCGAATTCCGAAAATAAACCACTTAAAATAAATAAATCGTATAAAATTTAAATCGTTGTTTAACTGCGAGAGTATAATTAAATATATTCATATATATTTAGGTACATATTAAAATTTCTTTCTACAGCATAGAAATAATTTTTTTTACCTCAGGAAAAACTTCATATATGGCAACACTGGTTCATTTGGTCTCTGATACGAGCTTTGCAATTCAATCGTGTCTTAAAGAGCGAAGCATGCTATTTTAAGATTCTGCTTACGTAACACGAATAAATGATAATATTCTCTAAATTGTATCGCAATTTATTGCTATTTTAGCCGAAGTAGTGGTAAAACTAAAAACAGTTTACAACATCTAAAATCAAATTCGGATTGTATATAAATTGAATTGAATTGAGAGGTTAATATGGTGTTCACATATAAATCAATATTCAAATTATAACAATTAAGGCCATTATTGAAACTAAATGTTCATATAGAAATTACAATTAACTTATTGGCAATTAAGAGATAATTGATTAAATAATGAGTAAAATTTATAATGCAACACTGTCAGAATTGTGTTCAGTGAAAAGGTTTTACAAAAGTGAAAGCTTTTACAACGAAAGTACTTATTGAATACATTTTGTTGAAATTTGACTAATGCTGTTGGCTGAAGTAGTAGAACGCGAGACTATGAAGCGGAGGGTCCTGAGTTCAACCCCGAGCTAAGTCATGTGAAAAGTGAAAAAACTTTTTTCAGTTTTTTTTTTTTCAGTTGTCAAATGCTAATTGTCGTAGCAATATTGAGTATGCATGAACACCAAAAAGATATTGTCAATTAACTGAATAATGTTTCAATTAAAAACGTATATATGAACACAGTATTATCCAAAAATAATAATAAATATTCATTTACCGAATTTCGAAAATAAGTCATTTAAAATTGCAGTAGTTATTCAACTACGAGAGTATAAGGCAATTTTTTCATATATTACAATATCTTTTCTACAGCTTAAAAATCTTTTTATTTTTTCGGCCCCACGAAAAACTTTAAAAATAAGAAAATTTTTATATATGGCAACACTGGTTCAGGCGGACTTGTAGGCCCGTTGTTTGGTCTCTGATACGAGCATCGCAATCCAATTATATATTAAACATCGACGTATCTTATTTTAAAATTCTGCTTGCGAAGCAAAAATAAATTAAAATCTTCTAGCGGTAAAAATAAAAATTGTGTACCACATCTAAAATCAAATTCGGAATCTATATAAATTTAATTGAATTGAAAGGCGAACTGTTGAATTTGAAAGCATTTGCTTTCGAATCGAGTTACACAGTAACACCGTCCTGTCATGTAGCAAAAATAATTCACAGCATCAATGCCAATAAATCTGTTGGATTATCTCTTCAGATCATAGAGTAAAAATTTGGTTATTATAAATGCAAATGAGTGTGAAAAAAAATTAAAAATTTAAATTCATAAAGAAATGTTTGCTTGCAGGCGTGTTGTACACCTGCTTGTGTTTCAGAACATTTTCTAATTAGTTGCCATAAAATTAACAATTCTCATGCACATGATCTGTGTGTTAACAATTTCTTTTCTCTTTGTATCATGTACACATAAAATGCTACAATATCATTTTTATATATTTTCAATAAATTATTTCCCAAAGAAATGCAAACGAAAAAAAAATCAAAAATCAATTCAATTAAAAATATTTAATGTCATCTTGCGTAAACGAGGTAGTTGGGGCCACATACAATGTGTCCCATATTTTAGGCACTACTAATGAGACATGCACAAGATCTGATAAAGAGCAGAGAAAAATAAATCGATGTAAATGCATAAATTTCTAACAAAATAATTTCAAAATTAATGGCGCAGTAGATTATGGTTTTCTTCTTCTCCTTTTGGTCGTCTATTCAATTATTTCAATTGCCACCATGATCAAGATTAATTAATTAGAAGATTTTGAAATTTAGAAGCATAAAACTAATATTTGAAATATTGTAAAGGAAAATGTTGCATGCAACAAATACGAGTATATTTGTGTTAGGAAAATAACAAGCCAACTGTCATATCCATCAGAATAACAATGTTCGCCAAGACAGCAATCGAGATTTAACCACCACTATATGCCAAATGGAATGAATAACTTAAATTTTCTGGATGTACGAGGTGTGTTCATATAAGAAATTTAATTTTTAAATATCGCAACCTACTGACATTTGATTAGTGGCTTGAACTATTGACAGTGATACAGGTCGATTCTACTGAGCAAGGAAAATGTTTAAAAGTTCAGCAAACTTTTCAAACTTTTCACTTTGAGAAAGTGAACAAGGAAAAATTACAGAAGTTACTGAGTTGATGTCGGTATATCAATGCCGACAATGCAATTTTACGGAAATTTTGGTCATGAAGCAGAATGAATAGAATTTTGGACATAAAAAAGTCGCAGCAAAAAAAAAAGTCCGAAATTGTGACTCATCTACTGTTTCCATCAGATTAGGACTGCTACAATTTATCCTGTTGTCAATATTAAAGAGGACCGTGAAAGGACGCCATTATGTGATGAAATCTAAACCACAGGACGATTCATTTTTTTTTTTTTGAATATTTACAAATTGATTTTTTATCAATACTTGTGTTAAATTGAACATGGAGATTTAATTTGGGTTAACAGCCGTTCAGTTCTTCTGATTTTTTTAATCCTTTGTTTTTTTTTACTATTTTTCGATGTTAATAATATCTAATATTTTTTAACTCAAAGTATTTTTATTTTTTATATAAAAACTTTTTTCCCTTATAAATTAATACAGCAAAAACAAAAAAACATTCATGAATAATTTTTCCCTTTTCCCTAAAATTGCAATCATGAAAAAATTCCCCGTGAATGATTTCACGCTAAAATTAAATTCCCCTGATCGTGAATGATTTTGTTCCCGAGAGTTTTTCACTTTTCCCTTTAATTTATTCACTTAGTTTTTGATGGGGAATAGAGTAGAAAATGTAAGTATTTTCTATAATAATTCGAACATTAGAGTTCACAAATTTTATTATAGTGGCAAGATCTGTTAATAAGACACAAAATGATATTTTTTGCAACAAATCCATTGCCTGCGTTTTTGTAACACTTGTTGCTTAACTTCTAAAGATTAAGAATATTTTTAATTTGTTTTGTCCGGTTTTCAAAATGTATCCAAATTATTTCACTACTAAATATTTAGTCATACTTTTTTTAAATTTCTTTAAATTATTGCGCATAAAGTTAAATTTTTAAACACAAATTCTTTGATTTTGCATGTTGTTTTCGGCATTCACTGAGAACTGGTGGAGGAAATAATTTCCCACGGAAGATTCATACCATTTTTCCCTTCAAGTGGAATAAAAATTTCGTGTGAACAAAAATTCCCCTTGTTATTCACGATAGGCGTGATTATGTAAACAAAACATAAACGTAAGAACTGAAGATGGGGAAGTAGCGACTTGCGAAAATAGCGTTGTTCTATTTCGCCGTGTAAGTTGGAAAATTAAATTGATATTGACTTGCCATGTCCTAGAGCCGTAGTCAGTTGGAAATGATGGATTTATTTCCTGGTCTTGCATCTTTACTGGAGCGAAAATCAAATTTTGCTTATCATATAAATTTGACAATAAAACAAGAAATTTGACTTATTTTTGAATGCGGACTAATTATATGGGATTCATACAACATTATATCAATGGCTTAACACTTAACTACATTCGTGGGGTAATTTGTTACCCCACGCCGCACTCTTTACTTTATAACTTACTTTGTACTGAAGCATACATATTCTTTAAAAATCCGTGTATTCTCAGAAATTTTTTAATATGACAAAAATGGTATTTTAATAAAAAATAAACAAATGTAATATTTCACATTAATACTTTATTTTTTTATGTGATGCCCTGCAAAACAGAGAGAATTTTTGTTTGGGGTAGAGAATTACCCCACCAATGTGGTAACGTTAGTTAAAAATAGCGAATGTAGTATAAAAAAGGCGTAACTCGATTTTTGTTACTTTAGAGAAAAAGTAAAAAACTTAATAAAATCCGTAAAATTTATGACACAAAACAAGTTTTGATGCATTTTTAATAAAATGTATTGCTTTTTTTTTATTAAAAATTGCATGAATACTTTTCTTGTGTCAGAAATTTTACGGATTTTATTAAGTCTCTTCCGTCGACTCCAAAGTAATACAAAATCGAGTTACGCCTTTTTTATATTAAGCCATCGATTTATATTGCAATCTTTGCAAAACAAATTCTTAAAGTTCTGTTGATGCAACTTTCAATGGAGCTCATAATCAAATTATTGTTCTTATAACGCCAGCCGTTAATAAAATTATCTCTAAAGTCGCCGCAAGAAGTTAAATGTATCAGTTATGGATAAACCTTATCGGTGGCAAAGTTTTCCAATTATTAAATATTTTTAATAACAGACATAATGAAATAAAATAATTTAAAAAATAATTCGTCTTATCCTGTAATTATATACCAAAGTCATATCAAGACAATATGAAAACTAATCTATTTGCGTACTCTTTTTCTACGGCAGTTGACTAGTTTTAATAGCCTCCTATTTACCCCTATCGTGAATAACAAGTGCAATTTTGTTCACGTGAAATTTTTATAGTGAATCTCCCGTGAGAAATTATTCCCGCTATCAGTTTTCAGTGAATGTAAAAAAGCGAAGAAGCTGAAAACAACATGATAAATCAAAGAAATTTGGATTGAAAAAATTTACATTTATGTATGTAATAATTTTAAATTTTTTTTAAAAAGTTAGGCTAAATATTTAGTAGTCAAATAATTTGGATACATTTGGAAAACTAGACAAAACAAATTAAAAATATTCTTAATGTTTAAAATTGGAGCAACAAGTTTAACAAAGACGCAGGCAATTGATTTGTTGCAAAAAATATCATTTTGTGTCTTATTAACAGATTTTGCCACTAACATAAAATTCGCAAACTCTAATATTCGAAATATAATAGAAAATACTTACATTTTCCACTCTATTCCCCACCAAAAAATAGGTGAATAAATTAAAGGGAAAAAAACTCGCGGGAAAGAAATCATTTGCGATAAGGGGAACATAATTTTAGCATGAAATCATTCACGAGGAAGTTTTTCATGATGGCAATTTTAGGGAAACGGGAAACATTTCGAGGGAAAAATTATTCGCGATAGGGGTGATTATTTTCCAGCTTTAGGGAATAGCCCGAAGTTGTCAACAGTAGCCAGTTTTTATCCACAACGAAAATTTAACTTTCCTATTCATGTTATTCTTCTTTATTGCAAATGGCGAAATCGACGACACATTAGTACGACAGCAAAATATTTTCATTACTCTACTCGTTGTCGACAACAATTGACTGCTATTGTCAAGTAGTAATTAATTTGAAGTATTAACTAGACGTAATTCATGTTGGCAAATTGTTACAGAATAAGGGAAATAGTCTAGCGTCATTGCATTTGCAAAATAATTGTACTCTACACCAACAAAATAGCTTGAAAATGCTCTCAAATACTTTCTCAATTTGCAAATGCAATAGTGCAAGATCATTTGCACAGGATTGTGAATAGGGCTACTGTATTTACAAAAGTTTTGTTTTCGGTTTGTTTTTTCATTTTTTAATATTTAATTCTTTTTCAAATGTTTTTGAATATTCTAGAGTGCCAGTCACAAAGTACTTAAATATTACTGCATTATACATATAAATTGGCAGCATGTTATTAAAGTTGTTTTTATTTTAATTTGTTGCAAAATGTTCGTTTGCAAATTTATTTCTTATGCGCATTAAAATCATTTAAATCATTAACTTAATGCGTTCAAAAAAAAAGAAAAAAAACAGACATAAAAAATTACAAAACAAAACGTTCATTCATGTGTTCAGTAAAATTTAGGTACAGAAAAAATTTGCTAAATAATGTTTTGAACAGAAGATAAATAGACAGAGGGACAGACACGACAAATGTCATCATTTGGTTGAATTCGTCAATGAAGAAAAAGAATGGCATGAAGGAAAGTGCAACAAAAAACAAAAACATTTATATAATATATTATGCGAATAAAAAATTATACTTAAACGAACTTAAGGCACGGTCCTAAGACTTATGAAAGCTTTTGCGTAGCGATAAGCATTGTCTATAAGCCTACAACTCTAAATGGATTTGAAAGCATATAGATGGGAGATGTTCCTTTTATTAAACTCTTCTATGAATTTTTCAATTTCCTAAATTTACTTAAAGTAATTGTGTTTCCTCTAGGGATACATTAATTTGCAATAATGCAAATTAATTTCCAAATCATTCAAATTTTTTACACCATTTTCCTCAATATACTTATGAAATCATCTCAGTTTTCAAAATATACTTGAGTATAAATTTGAATAAAATAATATATTTTAATGATATAAACAATTTAAGTTTTTAAAAATGTCTGGTACAGCGACAAAAATTTATAATGAAGCCAAAGTCGACTACAGCCTCTCTCCCACAAGTAGCATGAATGTGTACAAACACACACACACACTCAGAAAATGTTAATTTGCGAAATTAAAACAAAATACTTTTTAACAAAGTTTTTAGTAGTTGTTAACATTATATCTAATTTAATTTAATGTTTTAATTACACACTCATTTGTTAAACATTATTTAAAATTTTATTTAAAGAAAGAAAAAATTTGTTTAAACATGCTCATGACAAACGACGTATTTATGTCAAATTTAAAAATTTTAAATTCAAATCATTTATTTGCCAAGCAAAAACAAATAACAGCAAAATTAATTTGAATTATAATTTACACAACTATTTCTGAAACATATGATATTTTTCAAAAATAAAAAAAAAAATATATATATATATATATATATATATATATATATATATATATATATATATATATATATATATATATAATTAGAATGTGGTTAAAGTTAACAACGATGTGGTTCATGTTAAATTTGTTTAATTTTAAATTTATTAAGCAGCTTTCAAGTCCCTTAACATGTTCTTGAGGAAAAAAAAAATACTTTACAAAACAATTTTGATTTTAAAACAATTACAAATCCCCTTTATTCTGTAACTATTAGACAATACCCCTTATTCTGTAACTCTTTATTAACGTCACGTACACTTACTTACACATTGTTTACAACAATTGACTACTGCTGACAGCCGTTGACTGATTCTTAATCACCCCTATCATGAATAATTTTTCCCTTTTCCCTAAAATTGCAACCATGAAAAAATTCCCCGTAAATGATTTCACGTTAAATTTAAATTCCCCTGATCGTGAATGATTTGTTCCAGAGAGTTTTTTTCACTTTTCCCTTTAATTTATTCACTTAGTTTTTGGGGGGGAATAGAGTAGAAAATTGAAGTATTTTCTATAATAATTCGAATATTTGAGATTGTAAATTTTATTTTAGTGGCAAGATCTGTTAATAACACACAAACTGATATTTTTTGCAACAAATCAATTGCCTGCGTCTTTGTAAAACTTTTTGCTCCAATTCTAAAGATTAAGAATATTTTTAATTTGTTTTGTCTGTTTTTAAAAATGTATACAAATTATTTGACTATTAAATATTTAGTCATACTTTTTTCTTAAATTTTTTTCAAATTATTGCATAAACATAAACTTTTCAACACAAATTCTTTGATTTTTCATGTCGTTTTCCGCCTCTTCTCTTTTTTTGCATTCACTGAGAACTGATAGCGGGAATAATTTCTCACGGGAGATTCACGATACCATTTTTCCTTTCAAGTGGAATAAAAATTTCACGCGAACAGAAATTCCCCTTGTTATTCACGATAGGAATGGATGTGTAGAAAATCGACAGAGGCTGCTAGAAGCAATCAGAGTTCGTAAATAGTCCCCCTTATTCTCTAACTATTTGTCAACATCACGTGAAGACAATATCAAAAATAAGGCACATACATTATGCTGGCGGACAACAACTGGTTACTACTGACAGTTTCTTATTATTCGCTAAGGCGTACAGAACAATAAGAGACAGTTTAAAGTGAAAAAGGAAAAATAGTATGTAAATGTTTTAGTTTTGATTTTGTCTCGATGTGGCGTTGATTGATGGAGATTATCAAGAACAGAATATTCTTTGTGAATAACAATTAATTACTGCCTGTTATTGCCCTCTCAAGAGGCTATTAAAAATTGTCAATCAACAATCAAAAGAAAAGAAGTACGGAAGTGTCTGATATTTAATACTTCTCCTTATCCTACAACTACTTGTCAACGTCGCGTCAAGACTATACCTCTTATTCCGTAGCTACTGTCAACGTCACGTCAAGACAATATCAAAAAGAAGACACTTACAAAGTCCTTGCGGACAACAATTAACTACTTCTGAGGGCGTCTGGCTACACTCTTTGGCGTTGAATACAGCAAGCTGTTGCCAGAAATTAAAAATTGTTGAAGAGAATGAGTACAGACTTCTTAAAGAGAATGAGTACAGAACTGTTTGTCAACATGACAAGCAGTTACAGAATAAGGGGGAATATAAAAAACAGGCTAGTTACATTCTGGATTTGGGAAACCACTGATTTTTGCTGACAGCCTCCGACTATTCTTTAAAATGTAACAAATAACAAGAGACTGTTAAAATTAATTAATTAGTTTTGATATTGTCTTGACGTGATGTCGACAAATAGTTATAGAATAAGGGTGATTGTCTGGAAGTGACCTTAATAGTTACGGAATAAGGGGAACTGATTTTTTTATATTTTTTTAATGCTTTTAATTTTCAAGTTTTGCACTAGTTTAACACTTACTGAATAAATTCTATAAGGAAAAATATTAAATTTTATTACAAAATTGCTAACATGTGGCAACTCTTTTTAAACAATTTACATTTGGGTCGTTTGATTTTGATTATGACAACCGTTTTTTAACTGAGACTTATTCCACTTATATCCTACGTAATCATCAAGTAAACAATTTCAAAACAAATTAAAAAAAAACGCAAACACAAACAATTCATTCCTATTCTGTAAATTTACCCCATAAATCTAGTTTCACTACACGCGGGTCAGTCTCACAATTGCCATTTATCTCTGTTCAGAAATATTACTAAAATACATTTACAGATAGAATTTTTATTCATTTCAAGCCTACTTTCTTCGCATCACAGCCTACAGTTTTGCAAACCAAAATTTGCGATAAATTTCAATATAAATATCACCCACATGTAGAGATCAAATAACGAAAAATAAAAGAACAAATCATAATTAAAATTTATTGAGCTTTTTCTCCGACCACTTAAGTATTTCACTCCCTTGATTTTACATTTTCTACACAATTTCCATAATAACGTGACAATTACAATTGAAATTAAAGAAGTCATTAAGCCAAATCGTAGGGTGAAGGGGGGGCGATGAATTATAATTAAACGTCTGTGGATAAGTTAGATACTGAGACGTGGGGTGTTAAGGGAGAGTAATAATGAAAAAAGAGAGCATTTTCTCTTTAAGCCTAGTACTCTGTTTCAAATTTCATGTGAAATTCTGACAGAACCCATACAAAAAATATTCAATCGAATTGTTTGTGGAAAAATGTTGCTAGACTCGTACTCTGTTTTAATTATGAAAAACATGTGAAATAACATGAATGTTATTTATTTCGTACGATAATTTTTTGAAACTAAAAATTTTCTCATTGAAAATGAAAAACATAATTTCAATTAAAAAGGAAAAATACTGAAACTGAAATTACTGATGTTGCGCAACATATTCCACAAATTCAAACAGAGTACTAGGCTTTAGTCGGGGATATAGCGGTTACGCCAAAAGTGATACAATTGTACGACTTTCAGTGCTACTCTAACTTTAGGAAAACTGTTTATTTGGTAGAAACTGGCCGTATGTGCAATAAACTGCCACCGAAGTTATTTCCAGTCAATATGATACAACTTTACTTCCTTTCCACAAATACTTTTCTAGTTCCGGTAATGCATCGCATGACCAAGGGTCTTCCCCTGAGCGTGGCTCTTAGAAAAATATATGAAAAACGATTGATCTAAAAGCCATCCTTACAATTTCCTGCTAATTTTAAACGCAAAGTAAACTACGTGATTTTTGTTCTGTTCTACGCTTCTAAGCTTTTCAAGCTCAACAGTCTAATAGCAGTTTAATAAGAGTCTGATAAAACACCATTAATTTAGTTCTCAAACTGCTATAACTTTTGAATGAATCAAGCGATTCTCAAGCGTTTTTCGAGTCCTATAGAAGAATGGAGAACAATAACACTGTACAACACAAAAAAAAATTACAGGGTCCGATCTATACATTTTGATAGAGGAGACAAAAAAAGAGACGTTATCGACGTTTTGAAAGCTTACATCTGAATTTCATTTGAGGGGGCAATAATTAAAGTTTCCCAGCTCTCTCTGATTGTTAATCGACATAAGAATCAATGTGATCGTTACATTTTAGGTATAAAATGTGTTCAGCAAATTTATGTAAAATGGTACGGAGAACATTTTTGTAGAATATGGAAAAAATTTGATTTTGTTGTACAGTGTAATTGGCCAGATACGTATTTTCGGAGTTTTTAAAAATATTATAACTTTTTTCGAATTTTCTCCATCACGAAATCTCGTAAACAAATCAACCGATTTTGATCGTTTTTGGTACCGATCGACGTGGTTTTCCAAGGCCAAGTGTTTATTACTCTGCAGAAGCCTTTTAAAAGTTAAAAAAAACACACACACACACATTTGAAAAATATGGTTCCTAAATTTTTTTTTTGAGATTTCTCGAAATCGATATTTTTTAATCACTATCGATAATCACAGGCAAACAGTGCTGCAAAAGATGTTTTCAAATACAGGAGCAGAAAATCGTTAATAAGTGGTGACAAATACAATACACATGAGCACTGATGATGTAGGTGTTGCGGCTTTCGAAAACAGCTGTTCTGCTCTGCAGTGTAAGTTGAATAACTAAAAACTGATGTTGACTTTCCTTTGTGCCTTGGAATATTTAGCATGTCTTTCTGAATTTAAAAACAAAAAATTTCGAACAATGAAAATCGTTAAATTTAATTAAATATAAAATGCAATTCATTGCAATTGCAATTACAATTACAGCGAGGCTGGAGAAATAATTACAACATTCGATATCAATTAAAAGTTTCAATACAATTGCAATCGGTAGAGAATGTTGCGATTTGTGCTCTATTTTGTTTTGTTAAAAAAATAATTTATTTTCTAGTTTAAGTGCAAATAAATGCAATCTGTGAGAAGCAAAAAGTTTAGTTACTATCACGATATTACCATCGGCATTTAAATACTTTTTCTAAAATTTTATAGTCTAGAATCGATATACAGTCGAATCCGCTTTAGCGCAACACGCTTTACGAAAAAAAAACCGGATTACTGAAAGCGATACAAGTCCCCGCACTGATTTTAAACGCAGCTAGTCTTATTCACTTCGCTTTAGCGAAACATCGCTTTACTGAAAATATCGTATTACTGAAATCCAAAAGCAAGCCCACTACTACGTTTTGTATGAATCTTACTTCGCTTTCGTGACAAAATAAACAATGACAAATTTATTTATTAGAAATCGATTGCATAACTTAAGGCTGAAAAAATTTTGCATGTTTTGTCCGTTAAAATATTAAATGGCAAAATGTATTTGTCCTTTTCGCTCTTACGTGCTTTATTGTATTTTTTTTATTATATTGTCAATGCAAGTGGCTAGACATTTTCGAGGAATTCGTGAAAAATTTCAACAACAAAATATGCACATATGCATGTGATTTTAAGCAGTACGCTTAATTGTAACAAATTTCAGTAATCCGAACGGGTTTTGGTTATTTCCAGTAAAGCGGAGTCGACTGTATTTTTCAAACTATTGAAATATTTCGATGGTAATACAATTGATAGTTTTCCATCTCTATATCACAGTGATTTTCGGATGACAGTCATTTAAAAAAATCTAATTTTTAACAAACTTAGATTCAAGAAAATCAAACTAAGGGCCATTATTACAACTTAAAGTTAGTTAAAAGTAAGATTTTATCAGTCGCATAAAAAGCTCTCCATTATTGCAAATTGGATTTAACTTACCAGGTAGGATACAGTTACCTGTAATTTATCGCTCACTTTAGGTTAAAATAAAATTTTGCAAATGATCAAGTTTTTATACGTCCGATAAAATCCTACTTTTAACTAACTTTAAGTTGTAATAATGGCCCTAAGTGTTTTTTGTATTTAATTGTTAGCTTTATAGAACCAAAGAGGGTAACAGCATAAATTGAATAGCATGGAATGGTGGGAGAACAATAAATAAAAGAAAAAATATCAATTATTATCTGTTAAAAATCTTTTAAAGCAGTGGGAGTTGTGAACAATTTGTTTATTGGGGAGCTGTCATGAGCCATTCTTTATGGCCTGGACTGGTCGCCGGCCACTTCAGCTGCATGTAGAAAAAAGAATTATTTTTTTTGTAATTCTGAGACTGTTTTTTCGTATTTTCATATAAAGTTTGTAGAGTGTATATGAAATAAAAAAATAAAATCTGTTTCGAGTTAAATGCATTACTGAGAGCTGAGAAATTCATTTTGTACCCCCATACTTACATACACACACACACATACATACATTCTTTATATAAATTTATATGTTCGATTCATATTGAATGAGGGATAAATTAAATTAAGTAATCAACGTTTACTTTTCTGTATTTATGTGTGTGTGTGTGTATGTTTGTGACAATGCTGACAATTTGCATGGGGAGATTTTCTTTACTTTATAGCAAAGCAAGCGTATGTGTGTTGTTTAAATTTTCTGTACTTTTTTTTTCTTTGTATATGAAACGGATGTGATTTCATTTTAATTATAAATATATATGTAAAATTTTGTCCATGGGGGTATTTAAATGTGTGACTGACAGCCAGAGTGGCTGCATTTTTCTTATGTAACCTGTTAAAAGGTTTGAAGCAATAAGCCGGCTTAATTTCAGCCATCAATCAAAAATGTTTGATTTTGTTATGGGCAAGTGACAGAGGGAGTGCTTTTGGTTTGTAAAAATATTTTGTTACGATGGGCATAGATTTCGAAAATTTGATGTGGGCAGGAGTTTTCCTAAATACCAAAACTCTTGCTATTTGTTTTTTGGCAAACAACATTTCTTTCACAAATTTATATTGAAAATAATTATATTACAGGATGTTAATTTTTTCAACGGGGACTCAAGTTCAAATATGCGAAACTGAAATTTATTTTTTTATTTTCATTTTAATACATGAATTTGTTCAAATTCTATTTATTTATATTAAAAGTGGAATATTGAAAATAACAAAAATTTAATTTCATTTTCAGTATTTGCTTTCATTTCAGTATTAACGGGCAAAAGAATTTTTTTTTTGTATTTTTTTAGAAATACTCTAAGAATAAGAATTTTACACATTATTTTGTGGTACACTTTTAGGTATGTTATTGTCCATAAATATTGATGAAACCTGTATGCTTTGAAAGGCATTTTAGTGTAGATATTCACAATACATATAAATAATGGTTCAAAATATTTAGCAAACAATTTGTAAAAACGGTTTAACTTTACACAAAATTAAGCCACATCTTTTTTCCCCCCCATTTTTATTTTGTACTTTTAGCCGTGAAATCGCAATATTTATTTCAAACGGAAATGCCACTACACACTTTTTCTTAAAAAATATATTAAAAAAATTTCATTTTCATAATTGAGAGAGGAATCGTATTCATGGTCCTCGGCTTCGTAGACTACGCATTAGCTACTTCAGCCAACAGTACATACTTAGTAGGTCCTTCAACAAATCGATGGCTTAATATAAAAAGGCCTAACTCGATTTTTCTTTTGTTACTTTATAGGAGAAGAAAAAAAACTTAATAAAATCCGTAAAATTTATGATACAAAAGTTTCGATGGTTTTTTTAATAATATGTTTTGCATGTTTTTATTAAAAACTGCATCAAAACTTATCTTGCGTCAGAAATTTTAAGTTTTAAGTTTTTTCCGTCTACTGTAAAGTAACAAAAAATCGAGTTAGACCTTTTTTATATTGAGCTAAATCTAGTGCTTCTTGCTGTTTTTACAAAATAAATATTATCCTTATTTGTTGTTATAAGTGTTGATTGTTTTGTTTTAAATTAGCTCATCATTCCAATTATTTTCTATTTCCTCTTCTATTCAAAAAAAAAAAAATAATCATAAAAGTGAACAAAATAAATGCACACACTCGTCCGGCACATGCACATGAACATGATATTCAATTCGTAGTGTGCTGAAGAGTAAAAATAAATTTATAGTTTTAAATTGAATTATAAAATCTGTCTGTCATACAATGAAAAATTAACTGGAAGCCCCTTAACCTCATCAATGGAAAAAATGTAAAAAAAAAATTCTTAATTGTATAGAAGGTCGGTATGAATTGTAAAACCTAAAGTTAAATACGGGGAGACTAATTGAAACTTTAAATCGTATTTGTCTTTCATCTATCACATGTTTTGTCCGACTTTTATTTATTCCATTAAGATGTTTCTCTGCGTCTGTCAAACTGTCTGTCTGTCTTTTTATCAAGCTGACCAGCGTTTCAGCAGTTGACTACGGCCAGTGTGTGCAAGTATCATTGGCGATTTCAGCCAGTTAGACTCCATATTTGACAAAGTCATCATTATATCCATTCATTCCTTCTTCATTCATTCACTTTGATTGAATTTAATTAACTTTTATTAAGTTTTGTCACCCTCTGCTAAATGAAATTGAAAAATTACATTCGAAATCATGACAATGATGATGACGATCACTTTTGAAAAATTATAAACAAGAACAACAACAAAATGTTTGTTTAAATTTATAAGAGCATGAGAAGACGACAAATGTCTGTGTTTTTTTTTATCTTTCAACTCTACACAATAATGTTTGTTTATTTTAAATATATATGTATACTATTTTTTATATCTTTTTTATTTTTAATAATATGTACACAAAATTTTTTATTGCCGAGCTTTTTGTATGGCCAGTAAATCACATGAAGAGGAAAAAAGTACTTGAAGGTATAAAATGAGTTTTTAATTTGATATAGAAAATGTTGTTGATATGAGATGCAAAACGAAATCATTATACTCGTACAATCAACAATAAAAGAACTAATTGCAAATTTGGAAAAAAGAAACAGCACGAATAAAATAAAAATAAAAATTAAATAAAAGAACATTTTTAAATGATTTCGATTAAAGAAATTTGTTTACGCGTGGCAATTCCATATATGAATTTTTTTCACAAGGATGCAAAAAAGTGCAGTGGCCAAATTACCTTCTTCGATGTATAGCGAAATTTCCATGTAAATTATATACAAACTTCGATCGCTTCCAATGCTATAATTTGTCCCCAGGTAGAAAAGGCATCAGTGATCCATTTCGAGGTTCCCTACTTGTTAAAAAAACCCCCAGAAGATTCAAATTTAATGGAGAATGTTTATTATCATTTGAGAGAACATTCTTTGGCATTTATTTTTTGAAGATTATGTCTATCAAATATTGGCCGTTGCTACGTGGCAGATGGTCCATCCGTTGAGTCCAATTCTCGATGACTCGTTCGAGCATTTCGACTGGTAACTGGCGAATGACACGCGTGATGTGCTCCTCCAAGGCCTGAATCGAAGCGGGTTTGTGCACATAAGGTTTAGATTTTACACATCACACATCATAGGAAAAACTCTAACGGTGTGATATCACACGATCTTGGTGGCCAATCGACCGGCCCAAAACGTGAAATTATGTGCTCACCGAAATGTTCTCTCAATAAATCCGTTGATTGATGCGATGTGTAGGAAGTGGCGCCGTCTTGCTGAAACCAAATGTCGCCGAGATCACGAGCTTTAATTTCAGGCATCAAATGGTCGGTTATCATGTCCGAGTTGCTGCGAACGGCGCCGAATCGACTCTCCACGGTCTTCGTGTACACTCTCAGCTACGGCCGCTATATTTTCTTCACAGCGTGCTGGACGTGGTCCATTCGGTCGAATATTATCCAATAATGAATACTGGGTCCCAAAATGGGTGATGGTGTTGCGAATAGTACGTTCAGTAGGTCGATTATGTTGACCATAAGTTGAGCGAAGTGCACGAAACACATTCCTCACAGAACGTGAATTTTCGTAATAAAGTTGAACGATTTGTAAACGTTGTTCTTCCATTATCAAATGCCAAACAATACTAAACAAAAATATCATGACAGCATGACACGACTCACACGTGATCTATCAAAAAAAAAAAAGGCTATTGAAAAAAGTATCTCTACTTGAATCACCCATTATTTGAAAATATTTTTGAAGAGAAACGAAAAATTGCTAATGCACTTTCAAATTAGAATTTATAAAAAATGTTTCTTGTTAATTTTATCAACGGGCTTAAGTTCGAATACGCTGATGAGATGGCGTAGCGGCCTCGAAATCAGTACTGATCCGTTCTGCTGGTTTGATGATAATTGAAAAATATTCTTAATATTCCAATCTTAATATAAATTAATAAAAACAGAATTTGAACAAATTCATTTATTAATAACATTATAAAAAATGGTTTGTAGTCTTGCAGATTCGAACTTAAGCCCGTTGATAAAATTAACAATTTATGTACATAAGAAAGTTCGACTAATAAAAATTCATAGATAATTTAAAAATGTTTCTTCTAATTTCTATAGAATTTGTCAAAGGATGCCATACTCCGTTCACCATTAGCAGATTAGCATTTAAGCCACGACGCCAAATTTTATATTCGCCTTCACAGCAATGATTTCATTTTCCCAGTGAGCTGACATTTGTGGCTTGAACACCACCTCTAAACTAACATAAAAAAATGAAATTTGTATCAGCCTAAACAGAATCTACTTGGAATCTGAGATATTTAAAATAAATTATTAATCTCTGACTATTTGGAATACCCACATTTTCGTTTTCCAACCTAAAGCGAAGCAAGTTTTCATTAAAAATTTTGTCTAAATGCAAAAACAAAATATATACCAGTAATCTTTTAACGTGCTCGTCATCTGATTTTCATTTATTTATTATTTTTTTATAATAAGCCTGTCTGATTTTAATGAAAATATTTTTCTTTGGCCAAATTTTAAATAGATTTTATTTTGTTTTTTTTTCTGCGTTTTTTTTTTATTAATATTTCTCGCCTTTTGCGCAAAAAGAATTTTTCTGTAAGCAACAGCAGCAAAAAAATATGGTATATTTTCATCTCATTTATAAGTTACTCATGCTGATATTGACTAAAAATAAAACTTACGAAATAAAAATATACACAAAAATATATTTAGAATCTAAGGCAAATTTACCTGAATTGTGTGGAACGAAAATATTCAAATATATTTCTGAGAATATCAACTAAACATACTTTTGAAAATATAATGAAAAGAAATATCTGTTTAAATTAAGGGATAAGAGATGTCACAGTTTGCACAGTAACTGGAAAGAAGAGAAATGAATGTCATGATGTCTAAGCAGGGACATCACTGGGGAGTTCAGCACAATTCTAACATCACAGACATTGAACTGCAACTTATTATGGGATTAATAACGAGTTCAAGCAGTATCTGCAGTTGGACTCTAGACAACAAAAAAAGCCTTAAACGAGTTCGACTCCATTCAGAATGCATTACTGAATACATTATTTTAATTTCCAGCACAAGAATTTATAATCTCTTCAACTGACTTGTTTTGCACATTTACTTTATCTTTCTCGCAAACTGCGACTGCCCTAAATGTGCAAAAAAAAAAAACATGTGCACTTTGAGTGTATTTAAAAGTAAACAGAAGCATTTTCAAAAGAACGTATCCAAGTGTGTTTGATGTTAAAGTAAGTGTTTATTTTAGAAAATAACAAAGATGTATTAAGTTAAATAAATGAGCTTTTACGTTTGGAGAAAATGCTAGAAAAAAATAAATAAAATGTATATAATGGATTTAAAAATACAATTTTAGGTAAGCAAAAATGGTATCAAAAGTATACAGAAAATAAAAATGAAACAAATATTTCAAATACTTAAAATATAATATATTTTAGGCAAATTACGTTATCTTTTTTAATAAAGCTCACGCAGCCAAATAATGCTTACATACACAGAAAGAAAGCATAAATTAGAATCAATGGCGAAATCTTATTTTAAACAAAGAGATGGAATTTTCGGCTTAACATATTCGCCTGTACTCGATTAGAAAAGTTGAGAAAAATTATTTATTTATATGCGCAAAATTGGGCAGACACCTGATGTATGTAGCCAACGATTTTTTTTAAATTTGGTCGCTTTTATTGCCTGAATGTATGCTATAATGTTTCACTGTGTAAACAAACGGAAACCATATGGTTCCGTGTGAAAGAAACTTTTTCCTCAGATGTTTTAACCTTCGTTGAAACTTATTAAAAGTACATCTAAATAGATAGAAGTACCTATTTTTAAAAAGTACCCTTTATTTTTAATAAAAAGTACTTTTTATTAAAAGTACCATTTAGCAACCGTACATTTTATTAAAAGTACCTTTCATTAAAAGTACTGTTTATTAAAAGTACCTTTCATTAAAAGTACCTTTTATTACAAGTACCTTTTATTAAAAGTACCTTTTAATAAAAGTACCTTTTATTAAAAGTACCTTTTATTTAAAGTAGCCTTTACTCTTAGCAAATAGTACTTTTTATTAAAATACCACTTAGCAACCGTACATTTTATTAAAAGTACCTTTCATTAAAAGTACTGTTTATTAAAAGTACCTTTTATTAAAAGCACCTTTCATTAAAAGTACCTTTTATTACAAGTACCTTTTATTAAAAGTACCTTTTATTAAAAGTACCTTTATTAAAAGTACCTTTTATTTAAAGTACGTTTTATTTATAGTACCTTTTTTTAAAGCACCCCTTACTCTTAGTAAAAAGTACTTTTTATTAAAAGTACCATTTAGCAACCGTACATTTTATTAAAAGTACCGTTAATTAGGAGTACTTTTTTATCAAAAAGTACCTTTTATTAAAAATACCTTTTATTAAAAGTACCTTTTATTAGAAGTACCTTTTATTAAAATTACCTTTTATTAAAATTACCTTTTATTAAAAGTACCTTTTATTGAAGGTACCTTTTCCTAAAAGTACCTTAAGTACCATTTACTTTTAATAAAAAGTACCATTTAGCAACCATACATTTTATTAAAAGTACCTTTTATTAAAAGTACCTTTTATTAAAAGTACCTTTTATTAAAAGTACCTTTTATTAAAAGTACCTTTTATTAAAAGTACATTTTATTAAAAAGCAGAAGAACAGCATCCTCCTTCTTCGGGCTTGTAGAAGAAAATTAGCCGGCGAAGTAAAAATAAGTTCTATTAGCTACAAAAAATGTTCTATCTTCTCATCTTTCTTCATCTGTCCCCTAAATACAATGTCCCGCAATGCACTGCATATGTAGGTGGCATTCCTGAGTGCTGGTCCGAGTTAAAAAAAAAGTACTTTACGTCATACGCAAAAGATGTATTCTGACATTTAAAGTTGAATAATTAAAATCCTTACGCAATAAGGTGTAAAACTACATTAGGAATAGTTACATTTATTTCAAAATTAAAATTTAAGTGTAAAATATATGAAAGTTTTGCAGGGGAAACAATATTAAAATTTACCCCGCTTTAAAAAGTACTTTTACTTTCCTATGATGAAAAAATGCTGTTCATAATGTTCTTCAACGAAAGAAGATGACGTGGGTAACCATATTTTGACAATAAAAGGATATTGAAATAAGATAGCAGAAAGTTTTTAGACCAGCTGTCGAGGTTACCTGTTATTAATTGGCTTTATCACCAGCCTTTAGGCAGAAAATTTTGTAATTTATACTCGTATAATGAAAACAACAAATAAGAGTTGTTCTCCGGTCTTGAAAATAGCAATAGACTGTTACAGGTAATCGTAAAATATATTTCACATAGTGAAAGATTTTTGTCATATTAAATATGAAATGGAAAACAACTTTATTTTCGAAAATTTTGTTTAAAATATGGATATTCAAGTTTTTATAAATAAGATGCACTAAAGAATTATTGAAGGTGGTTTTAATATTTTCTTAGTAGATATTAAAAAAAATATCATTCGAAAAATTTGTATTTAAAACAAAAACAAAATTTTAAAATCAAAAATATTCAACTACCTGTGGCTGAATAACGTGGAAAAAAATTTCATTTGTAAAATTTATATTAAAAATAAAAACAAATTTTAAAATTTATTAGATTTTAATAAGGCCGAATAAAATATATAATAACTAATAAATTCGTTAGTTTTCGTTTAAAATAAAAAATATTCTGGGTCAGGTATTTTTAATTTTTTGGTAGGAAAATAACAAAATTTATTTCATAAAGATGTACAATTTTTATTAAATAAAATTCTTAATTGCATTGAAGCAAAAATACCAGTAATATATTTAAGTAATAACTGATTCAATTACAAAATTAATTGCGAACATTGTAGATTTCTTTTAACTAAAATGTTTAAAATTTTGAAGTAGGAAACCCTTATAGTTGAAAACACAAGTGTTTTTAATCACTTATATGATTTAAAAAAATTTCAATTACACCTGATTTGAAAAAAATATACATATAAGAAATCAGTTTTTCAAAATAATTAATTTTAAATTCAATTGAACAACAAATCAATCTTAAAACTGAAGAATATTGTATTGCAACACTTAACATTGTACAGTCATTATAATGGATTTTGATCATAAATTTTAAATAAATATTGTTTGCCTTTTAATCTTACACAATAAAGAACAAAAAAAAAGTTTCTCGAACAACATTTATTTGTTGAGCTGTTATTATAAAACTATAAGAAATTCATTTTATATTTACGTATATCTGTCTCTGGTGTATAATAAATCCATAACATTTTCATAAATTGTTTTAAGTTTTTTTCTTTTTTTTTTACTATAAAAAAAACTTAAAAACACGCCAACACACACGTCACTCCAAAAGAACACTTACCTGTAAAGAAACAAGAGAAAGAAAAAGATTAGTTGGAATTTATTATTAAAATTAATATAAGAAAAACATCAAAACACGAGAATGTATACAAAAAAACCAGATTGAACAATTTACGACTTTTTTTGGGTAAATTTTAGAATTAACAACTTTTCTTAAGACTCGGTCAGACGGGTCAAATGTTTGGGGGAGGAAAAATAAGAAACACAAAAACATGATACAGTAGTTTTCGTATGCAATTTGCTAATAAAATTTTTGTTTGTTACCAGATTCAACAAAGCCGGTTAAAAAGTAGTGATAAAATAGAAATACACATGAGTACTGATGATGAAAGTGTAGGAATTTTCGAAAACAGCTGTTCAGTTTTGTTGTGTGAGTTGGGTAATTACATTGATATTAACTTTATTTGAATTAAAAATACATTACAAACAATAGGCCTGTGAATTTTAATAGAATTTAATATAAAAACAATTTGGGGGATTCACACTGTAGTCATAAAGTTATAAGTCATAAGTCATAAAATAATAGCACGAAAAATATAACTAGCTTTTATGAGCTTTTATGACAAAACAAAAACATACCTGAAACAGTGCTATTATTTGATGACTTTTTTGTATGCAGCACAACAATATGACAATATGACTAAATAGCACATAGTGTGAATACCCCAAATATATTCATCTTGATGATTTTAAGTAAATTCTATTTTGTACAAAAAAAAATAAAATTAATCATCCATTCAACCAGAAATTAGCACGATGCAGATTTTTAACCGGGCATGAATTTTTAAACTACAATTGAATTATATGCCACCGTTGTTACTCGTAGTTTGTAAGTCGTTGGACCGAACTAAACGTGTTTAACCGTAACACGTAAACAGCTGAGCTACCAAAAACAGTGTTGTCAAAAAGAAATCTGCTAAAAAAAATCACTCTTTTTAACACATGCAATAAAGAAATTATGAAACAACCAAAATACACTGATTTGTTTTTTAAGGCATTTGGGAATCCGTTCTAATTATCGACGTATTCAAATTAACGATTTAAAAATGATCAAGACTAGTTTATTGCATTATTTATTTTATTGAATAATAAAAGAAAACTGAAATAATTTTATATGAAAAAAAAGAACTCGAGCTTAAGAAATAATACAATAAATTAGCAAAAATAAAAGTCAAAAAGTTAAAAGCAATTATCAAGACTATTTAAATAAAAATTTTAATTTGACAAAATTATTACAAAAAATTTTACTCTCATTATTCCATTAAATAAACTAAATTACTCGAATCAATTATTATTTGCAATGCCAAATTTTTGTTTTCTATTAAATTGTTTGATTTCTATTTTATGATAAAAATCTATAGAAATCTATTTCGAGTGAAACCCCCCCTAATATTTACAAAAATATTGTTTATGACTTTTATTATGAAAACATTTTTTTGCCTTAATTTTTAGACATGAAACTTATATTGATCATTATTTACGGCAGACGTTAAACTTTGATTTACCTTTCAAAATGTATTTCAAAACTATAAATAAGTGTTGCGATATTGTCATTTGAATGTGTGATAAGAACCATATGGAAATATCAAATATCTGAAAATTCATTTGCCATAATTACACAACACATACACACGGGTACAATCATACATACGAGTAGACATAATAAGAAGGACACAAATAGCTGAGAATATGTAAATAAATAATTTTATATTAAC
Source organism: Linnaemya tessellans (assembly GCA_951800035.1). Classification (NCBI taxonomy): domain Eukaryota; kingdom Metazoa; phylum Arthropoda; class Insecta; order Diptera; family Tachinidae; genus Linnaemya; species Linnaemya tessellans. The sequence goes on along the minus strand of OX637532.1, from coordinate 31,698,645 downwards.
AAAAACATATAAAATAAAATAATTTTTATATATGTATTCCAATTTACAGCATAATATTGAAATTATTGTTGATTTTATATCTTTGAAAAACATAACTTTTAATTTTGATCATACTAGAAAAGACATGCTTGTGCATGATTACGACACCAATGCCATACTATTAAGAGTAATTTACGGTTGCCGCAAAAAAGTAATTAATGTTATAATTAATATTTTATTTAAATACAAGACAGAAATCATGTTGGAAATGATTTTTTTTTCTTAATCTGTTAGATAATTTCTAGGCATTTAGATATGATTTCTGACGCGATCAGTCAAATTCGTGCCTACTTTTTGCAATAAAACTGGCAGTATGGCTTCAATAATGGCTCCCTAGGCGATAGTGCTACAGAAGTGGTTCCTTGCCGTCATTTAAGAAGTACAGTCGAATCGGCTTTAGCGCAACACGCTTTACTAAAAAAATCAGATTGATTTTAAACGCAGCTAGTCTTATTCACTTCGCTTTAGCGAAACATCGCTTTACTGAAAATATCGTATTACTGAAAACCAAAAGCAAGCCCACAACTACGTTTTGTATGAAACTTACTTCGTTTTAGTGAAAAAATAAACAATGACAAATTTATTTATTAGAAATCGATTGCATACCTTAAGGCTGAAAAAAAATTGTGCATGTTTTGACCGTTAAAAAATTAAATGCCAAAAAGTGTTTGTCCTTTTCGCTCTTACGTACTTTATTGTATTTTTCTATTATATTGTCAATGCAAGTGGCTGGACATTTTCGAGGAATTCGTGAAAAATATTAAGAAAAAAATGAATAATTCTATGAATAATTTTTTTTATATAAAATTTTCACGTTAAATTGACGTAAAAAAATATACAGATTTGATATAAAAAAAAACTTTGTTTTACTGATTTTAAGCAGTACGCTTAACTGTAAAAATTTCAGTAATCCGAACTACGTTTTAGAGAAAAAAATCGGATAACTGAAAAATTATTGAGTTTTGGTTATTTCCAGTAAAGCGAAGTCAACTGCACAAACATGTTGGCACATTTACGGTATGACAGTTTTAAAGTGCACATCTCACATTTTTGGTAATGACATTTTTGGTTTGATTGAAATGCAATCAGCATTTTATTTTGTCCACTAAATTTTAGGACACGAAAAAGTTGCTCTACCATTTTCTTTGTTTAATTTTAATTACAATTATTTTAATTTCCCAAAGTTGCAAGATAAACTTTTACTGTGTTTAAGACGCAGCAAACCACCAAGTGGAAAACCAAAATGTCTGTCTGTCTGTCTGCTTTATCAGTTAAGCTTTTCCATTTAATACATTCTTTATAATCGGAAAAAAAAAACATTTAATAATTAATTTATAACTTTTGATCTCTGGCAGACAGTTTTTGTAAATGTTGATGAAGTTAACGTGACTACAAGCGGATTTATTTTTAATCACTTAACACAATTAATTCTCTCTCCACATTTTCCGCTTTCATTTATTTTTTCATTGTAATTTTTTGTTGCAGGGAAATTATTTTCATAAATATGAAATGAAGTAATCAATTACACATAAGAGTACAGACCCAAGCATACACACACACACACACACAGTGATTTGAAAGTAAAACGGACACCAATCAGCCATCATTGATGACAGTCCAATGTCAGCAACAACCCGATATGTTGTTTGATATTTAACCAAAAGCATGTTTAAACAATAAACCACTTTTTTTGTGACGCAAACTCTTTGTATTACTCATCCTTCTTTTTGTGTGTGTGTGCGTGTGTTTTTGCATAAAGTTGTTTGTGTGCAGATGTGGTAGATTAACTCGTTCACAAACATAAAGCAGCACAGCAAAAATGTTTTTAATCAAAATTCTTGTTAATAATTCATAAAGAAAAATTATTGTCATAAACAAAATTACTTTCAAACACATGCTCGTACGCTCAACTGGATGCATCAGCATAAGATAAACAGCAAATGTAAAAATATATGTAGCATACTTCTGAGGGTGGGTTCTTGTGATTTTCAGAAAAGCATACTTTCGTTAAGTCACGGGTTTTCAAAGAGGCCTGCTTAAGATTGTGTACTTTTTCAATATTTTTGTCCTCTTTGTACACGATATTTTCAGTAAAGTTGCACAATGATAATATATTGATTGATAATGAAATTGAATTAAAGATAAAAAGGCATACATTAGCAGCAGTGTATAGAAGATATCCAAGTGAAAAGGGAAACACATGTTCGATGTTTTTTTTTCATCTATTAACATTAAATGGACTTTTGGATATTATTAAATGAATACATTGCATTTATAATGCAATTATAATTAAAATGTTGGACATATCCAGTTGGAAAATATAGAGCGCTATAATTGTTGAATGTCCTAACACATTTTAATATATTTTCTTACATATTAATACGTCACACATTTTTCTTGTTGTGCATTTTTAGCGGTTTTCTCTTCCACACATATTGATGAAATCTATTCAATTTGTAAGGTATTCTTGTGTAGATATACAGAGTAGAAATAATTTTTAAATATTTTCAGAAGAAGCGATTAAAAAGTTGCTTCAAGTCTACGTCTTGTACTTGCAAAGATACGAGGGAGGATTGATATTGAAGCTACCTAGCGCTAGCAGCACAAACACAAAAACTTGTTTTTTTTTAGAAATTGCGATCTGTCAAACGTCAGCTGTTAAAATTTCACCCAAATTAATCGCTTAGTTTATTTGTTGTAGTCGTTTGAAGTAAACAACTTTTGTGTTTCTTGAAAATAGGGAAAAAGTGAATTTCGTGCAGTGATTAAACACTATTACGAGTATTTGAAAGGGAAAACAGCGAAAGAGACAAAAGAAAAGCTCGATAAACATTACAGTGAGTCTGCTACGTCAGATTACATGGTAAAATATTGGATTGCTGAATTTAAACGCGGTCGAACAAGCACTGCAACAATACCATCAACAAACAGGAAGGCCAAAAGAGGTGGTTACTGAAGAAGATATCAAGAAAATCCTCGATATCGTCGTTATGAATGAAAGCTACGTGAGATTGTTGAAATGGTAAACATTCGAGTACCATATGAACGTGTGTTCAACATTTTGCATGAACATTTGCTTATGAAAAAGCTATCGGCAAGATGGGTGCCGCGTTTGCTCAGTGCCGAACAAAAACGATTTCGACAGACCACTTCACAGCCGTGTTTGGACATGATAAAGCGTAATCCTGCTGTATAGCTGTTGATGAAACGTGGGTCCACTACAACACACCTGAAACCAAAAATCAATCGAAACAATGGGTGGAAGCTGGTGGAAGTGCTTCGAGGAAGGCGAAGACAGTGAACGTTACGGCCACTGTATTTTGGAATGCAAACAGAATATTGCTCATCGATTATCTTGAAAAGGGACCCACAATCACAGGAAAGTATTATCGTGCATTAATGGATCAATTGATTGATGCGATCAAGAAAAAACGACCACATTTAAAGAAGAAAAAAGTGCTCTTTCTTCAAGACAACGCACCGGTTCACACAGCATTGGATACGATGCTAAAATTACGTGAAATACGAATGGAAAGACTTAAGGAAGTACATTGAAGAAACTCGGTTCTTGACGTAATCAAACTCAGAGGTTTCCATCGTATCGTTGGAGGTTACCTACAGTGGAACGGGAACTCCTTATTATAGAGCGCACAACAGGCCTATGAGGCCTAAGTGTAATCCCGAACGGATTGGGATAGATTATGCCCCTCTCTTCAACCTAACCTAACTTACGTGAAATACACTTCGAATTGGTTGATCATCCACCTTAAAGTCCAGGGGGCAAAATACGGCCCTCGATATCGAACGAAATTTGTATTTGAATTGTATGGAAATTTCGCTCGATATCGAATGCGGTTATTTGGCAGCAGATTTAGCTCCTAGTAACTTTTTCCTGTTTCCAAACTTGAAAAAAATGGCTCGCAGGAAAAAGATTCATCTCAAACGAAGAAGTGATTACCGAAACTAACACGTATTTTGAGGTGTTCCCAAAATCGTATTAGTCACATGGTATAAAGAAGTTGGAATATCGTCTTACTAAGTGTATTGAGCTGAAAGAAGACCATGTTGAGAAATAAATGGTTTTTGAAAAACAAATGTTTTTCTTCTACTTAGGTAGCTTCCATATCAATCCGCCCTCGTATATATATGTTTTTTTATGTATCATAAAAATGGTAAAAAGCATCTTAATTTTGAAAAATCCCAACAAAGATTTCGCTTTTATTATACAGGCACATATAAACGGTCAAAGGTCTGTGCAGAATTTTTTTTACTGGTTTGCAGTAAGAGAGCGATTGCTTTCTGTTGTTCTCTTAAAATTGTTTATGAATGACCCTAACGCAAGCAATGCAATATACCAAAACTATGAAAAGAGGGGATATTATTGAGAGGACAAGTAAAAGGATAAAGAATTTAGTGTATTCAGAATTGTTCGTACCGTAACGACAAGCAAGGGTGCCATTGCATTCTTTAGTACATGATAGCGTCAAACGTTGTCGGTAATGTCAAGTGGCTGACATAAGCGAGAAAAAAGCTAAGTTGACACCACCGAATGCACACTCCAGGTGTAAGCAGGACTTTTATGTAGCACCAGCTCTCAAGGGATCGCATATGAAGATAATTTTTTTTTATCTATTTCAACTTTTATATCCGGCTAGTTCTTGCTACAGGGCTGATGATGTTGCAATAATTCCCATTTACTTCTTACAAAATTTTAATAGTACACACAACAATTAATTGTATAATTAATATTAGAAAGCTGTACTCTTATTACGTCTATTTCAAATACAATTAATTTACGGTCATTTACACTTCACGTATTTAGCATATGGAATATGTAACGGTCTTCTCACGCAAATAACTTTTTAAATTAATTATTAAAGTTTTTTTTTCTTCCCTTGCTTTCTTTTAGTATTTCAAATGAAAGGAAAACTAATTTTTGCTACCAAATACTTGCAACGCAAACTGAAAAATCATGTGTTACAACTAAAAAGAAAATTATTACCTTAAAGACAACAAAATTTGCAACACCTATGGCTGAAAATAAATATACTTAAAAACTATTTAAGCGTAAATAAATAAACTAACTTTTTACTTTCATATTTAAACTTAAAATAGAAAGAAAAACTTATAATAACAAACCAATCTTTTTTCCACTCTGAACTAATTAGATATTCCAAACACTACGTCTGTCTGTCCTCTACCACCCGATTACACAAAATGGTAAAAGTTCAGTGAACTCTTTCTAAGCCAAGCTTAACAGCTTGCACTGATCCAAACAATAAAAATCACAATATGAAAAATAGCACATTGTATTTAATAAAGAGTAGAAATAATAAAAAATTGTTGAATAATTTGTGGTAAATAATCAATTTCTTTTCAAAATAAACTTTATTAATCACGGCAAAAATACCGCAAACAAATAAATGGTAAAGCAACATGATGTTGTTGATGGGCTGGCTTGGCAAGGCAAATGAATGAATTTTATTACATCATTTCGTTAATAATTTTTATTTGTATTAAGGCAAAAGAAAACAGCTCTCAAAGCCTCTTAAAGAAAGGGGGAAGTGGAAAAACATTAAAAATCGACTGCGTAGTACAGAATACGGGTGAAGATCTCCTAATGAGACACATCATACGAGTATTTGTTTTAACACGAATGCGATAGATGGACGGTCTTTTAAATTTTTATTATCTTCTTTTGTATGTCATCTTTGATCTTTTATTTGTTGAACGATAGTAAGTCGCCGTTATTTTTAATGAATTAACATTTTTTTTTTTAATGAACATAAAACTGAGTTTGATGATTTTAACCTTTAGGAAAGAAATTAAAGTATTTCTATTCTACCTAAAGAATTTAAATTAACTAATACAAAAATTAATTCACTATAAACTTATTAATACAAATCCATAACACTAGCCAAGACTAAAAAAGATTTAATTTTTTTAATTTATATATTCTCATACGTTGTTACGACCCACGAATACAACAAAAAGTACAACTAAGAAATTTGAAAACAAACCAGTTTGGAGCTAAATTTTTGTGGTGTAAATTAAAAAAATTTATTGGGTTAAATAGCTTTCAAGTCCGTTATTTACAAAGCAGACAGACATCGGCATTTATTGCTTTTTTTATATCCCAAAGGCCTTTAAACCCACGTACACCGTATTCAACTCGAAATATGAATGCTGTTAGCTGAAGTAGTAGAACACGAGACTATGAGGGTCGTGAGTTCGAGCCCGCGCTGAGTCATGAAATATTGTGTTGAATTCTTCTGATCAGCATTAGTGCGTGGTTGTGTTAGTTGTTGCCAGCCTGTTTCAATGATGAAGGCATAGTCACTGGTCACTGAACATAATTGGTGGCGACTGACACTGTCATGTACTAAATAGCAGACTAACAGCACCCACCTTCGTCGGCCCTGTAGCAAAAATTAGCCGGCGAAGTAAAAGGTTGAAATAGCTACAAAAAAAAAAAAAAAAAAAAAAAAAAAAAACTGTCTATCTTCTCATCTTTCCTCATTTGTCCCCTTAATACTCTCCCCTCGTTTTCAGTTCCGGCGCAATGCATTTCATATGTAGGGGTCATCCCCTGAGTGCTAGTCCTACTCCTAACAAAAAAAAAAAAAAAAAAAAAAAAAAAAAAGACATCATCAATGCCTCAATTCTGAGGTGTGAATGCAAAATGGGATAAAAGTTAAGTTAAAATTTATTGAGACTTTTTTTTTACAGTGTTAAAAACTATAATTTTTTTTACAGTAGCAGACTTGATCGATGAGATGAGAATACAATTTCAATAAAATTATTTATATGATTATATGCCTTTGCTCCCGAGGCTAACATAACTCTTAGAATATACTTAAATCTAAACATATAAAATAAAAAGCGAAAGCAAGAAAGAAAAAAAAATTAATCACAAAATTCCCAAAAAAGATACTAACGCCTATGAGTACCAGGTGTAGTTTTTATATAAAAACAATGTCTTCTGTTATTATTTCCATGTGAGTGAATAATTTCTTCATTACAAAACCCAATAGGTGAGAGATAATTAATGTTACTCAAAGAGAAAACTTTCTGTTCATTAAAAATTTCTCTTATAAGACAATTTTCATGAGTTTTTAGTCTAATTATAATTTTTTTTAAAAGATCGAATAAATATATTCCTATTGGAGTTATATTCGAATTACTGTATATAAATGAATTTGAATACCTTCTATTTAATGATTCGAAATTTTTCTGAATACAACACCTTAAAATCATTCGTTCAAATACTTCCATCTCTTTAACGATAATAGGTGAGACACTGAACCATATTGCAAACCCGTATAAGAAAATTGGTCTGATACTAGTTTTGTACAAGAGTAGTTTAAGTTCTTTCCGGGAGGTTTTTATTATAAAAAATTCTTGAAAAAGAACCCATTACTGAAACGCTTTCTTTAAAACAATTCTCGCATGTCCATTAAATTTACAAAAATTATTAAAAGTAACTCCAAGATATCTCAGATTATCTACGAATGGTATCTCTATTCCATCAACGAAACGTGAAAGCCTTTTACTTTCGGGAATAACAGTGTATTTACACTTTCCCGAAGCATTCCGGATACAAATTGCTTTAAAAAATGGCATATAAAAAACTATACATTTTAAATTAAATTAATTAAGTTCACAAGGCATTTCACAAGGCATTTCACTTACTAATTGAGGATATATTTTACTTTTTGTATACAACTTTGATCAATTAACAATTTTATAAAAATTTAAATTTTAAAAATAATCAAAGTGAACACTGAACGTTTTTTTAGCCAGTTCTGAAGTGAATGTCACTTCGCCTAATGCGTATCATCTGGAAATCAATTCCCTCCCTTTAACAAAAATATATTAGAATAACTAAAGATATTACTTTAAACTTCTTCTTAAGTGGATCGGGTGGAGGTTTCTGTGAAATGGGTCGTAACTTTAGCAAGTACTTCCGCCTGCAGGATCATAGCACGGTATTTCAGAGTGAGATCGTGGCTATTACGGAAGGGATAAAATGGTTGAAGGAAATCGATAACAGACTACCGATTAGTATATTCACGGATAGTAGGAAGGTCATCGAGGCCCTGAGGAATCATGTGGTTCAATCTCGGTGTGTACTACAGTGCAAGGGTGAGATTAACTCATACACGCAATGTGGGGGCATAGAGATAATATGGACTCCAGGACATCAGGGGATACCTAGAAATGTTGAGGCAGATAGGCTAGCAAAGATGGGAGCATTAATGGCGAACATCACACTAGATAGTCCGAAGCCATTTCAGGTTTTTAAGAACTAAAGCGATGGGCTATAGAATTGCATACAAGAGATTGAAAGCACTCTACCGTAGGTAGGGTGACTAGAATTCTATGGGGGGACCCAGATGGTAGTAGGACAAAGGAGGTCCTAACATTGAGTAGGCCAACACTACGGAGGTTGGTTTATTGAATAACAGGACATACAGAGTTAAGGATTCACCTGGCACGAATGGGAATCGTTGGCGATATAACTTGCAGGGCCTGCCAGGAAGAGGACGAGACACTGGAGCACTACTTGTGCAACTGTCCAGCTTTTAGTCAAATTAGAAGACAAACATTTAATCAGGAGATTATACAGGAGATGGAATTTTTTAGGGGCTCTAATTGGAACGACTTAAGGAAGTACATTGAAGAAACTAGGTTCTTGACGTAATCAAACTCAGAGGTTTCCATGGTATCGGTGGAGGCTCCCTACAGTGGAATGGGAACTCCTTACTATAGAACGCACAGCAGGCCTATGAGGTCTAAGTGTAATCCAGGATGGATTGGGATGCTTATGCCCCTCTTTTTCAACCTAACCTAACCTAACACACAAATGTTAATTGTCCTTTTTATTATCTTATGGGCATTATTACAACTTTTCTTTAATGCAGCTGATAGTAAAAGGTAACCATAGCTAAAGTAGGGAATAAAGTGAACTTTACAATTTTTCATTATCACAACTTCCTTATAAAATAAAATTAATCTTTTCAAATATATGGCAGTACCACAGAAAAAACCGATTACTTTTGACAAGTTGACATTACATAGTGGCATCAGTAAGTACATAAGTAGTGACAATGACTGTCTTGCTTGTTTATGTATTTGAATCGTCAAGATTTGTGAATAATATTAATAAAACAAAAATGTCGCTGAAAAATGACAAAAATTCAAGAAAGCGGGCAAAAAATTATGCGACTGAAGAAGAGGTACTGTTTCTTTCACAGACCAGAATATATGGCAACTTCAAATTCATAAAACTTACGTTAAAAATTAAAGTTCAAATCGGGTTCACTTTAGCTTATTAGCCAGTTTTAGCTTAAAGTGTACTCACGATAATGAAAAACGAATTATCTGTCCGACAACACACTAACTTTAACAATTGGCAAGTTGTAATAATGGCCCTTATTGCATCAGTCTCTATCGTATAGCTTTTTTCCAACTCCAACTGTAGTTCCAAGAGATGAAGAAAACAACAACGGCCATGCAATTTGTAAGCCGAGTCCTACGGCAGCACTCCAAACCATGATTTTGTATACCCCCCAAAAAAGAATTGGAGAATTGTCATTTCGTTTGTAACGCAACGAAATAGCCATCTGAGACCCCATGATATATATATATATTCTTGATCAGTGATGAAATCTAAGATGAACTGGGGATGTACGTCCGTCCGTCTGTGGAAATCACGATTCAGTCCAAACGAAAAGGGCCAAACTCTTGAAATTTGGTGTAAATATATTCTGAACGATAGCACAGGTTAAGTTCGGAGATGGGCTAAGTCGGGCAAGAGGGAAAAAAGTTCCTCTAAGAAGAACAAAACCAACTTCTAAAAACAACATAATTTTTAAAGTTTTTTTTGCGTAATTTTGTTAAGCAAATGATATATTTTTATATTAAAGAAGGTCCAACTCGTTAAACTTGGAGCCATAAAATACAAAAAAAATTATTTTTGGACCCCGCCCTCTTTAGTGGGCGTTATTATATATTATATAAATAGTGTAAATTTAAGAAATTGTTTTACTTAAGCCTACATCCCTTAAAAATAACATTTTTAAGCTTTAATAACGAAGCTGAGGCGTGACCTGGTACTCCTTTGCCTCCTAAATGACCCTTTAAAAAAATTAAAAAATTAAAAATAAATTTATGTCTGTAAAGATAATTATGCCGAGTTAAATATGTTTTGACGTAAGCAGTTACGAAGTGAAGTAAAATATGTTATGAGCTAAATACGTTGTTTCGTAACTGCTTACGTCAAAACATGTTTAACTCGGCATATTTATATTCACTCACATAATAAATTTTACATTTAATTATCCCAAATATTTATTTTTAGAGTCTAATGGCAAAGGTGATATGCCTCCCCCACGGCCCTTGCCAGAGAGACCCCAAAAAATACAGATTTAATGCTCCCCAAAAAGAATTAGACCGCATAAAGTATACATATTGTTGTTCAGTGATGAAGTCAGAGACGATCTAGCAATGCCCGTCTGTGGAAAACATATACATATAGTATATATTTTTGGGTCCCGCCCCCTTTAGTGGGCGTTGACGTACGATATTATATGCAAAAATAGTGTAAATATACAACAATTTGTATTCCTTAAGCCCATAAGAAGCTGAGATGTTCTCAGATCTTGCCGAGTTGAAACGTTTCACCCGCCGCCCTTCCCGGAATGACTCTGTCAAAATAGAGATTTAAAATTGGGCAGTGGAATATCTTAAAGGAACTCTGTCCCACCAAGTTAAACATTTTAGATTTACTTACTAAATATTTGGAGGGTATTTAAGATTCGACCCGGTCGAATATAACATTTTTACTTGTTTTAAACTATGTATATTTATATCAGAACTCCGAAATCTTCGCTCGAATTCGAGTAGAGAGTGAAACTCGCTCGAATTCGAGCTTGAGTACTCCTGCGAGTGAAAAAAAAAATATCGAGTGTACTCTATTTTTCTATGCCACTCGAATAAGAGCGCATATGCTTTGCTCGATTTCGAGTGCTGGTAGAATACGCTCGAAACCGAGCAGATTATACTCTTGCCGAGTACTCTTTCAGTCTTTATCATACAGTGGAAAAATAGAAACTGTTTGTTTTTGCCGATTTGTGTGTGTGCGTGTGTGTGTAGTAGCAAGTATAGTATTATTTATGTCTTTATTGTTCATTATAATACAAAAAATATAAGTAAACTTTTAAAAATATAATAAAACTTTTTTTATAAAACCACCTAATTGCTCCGCACACGCGCACTGTATGGAAAGACTGCAAGAGTACACAAAAACCACACGCACACACAAGTCAGCAAAGACAAACAGTTTCTATTTTTCCACTCGATTTTACTCTTAAGAGTAAACTCTCACACTATTTCGAAGATTTTTACTCCCACTCTTACTTTTTAAAAAGGAATACTCGCGAGTACTCCCACCTAAAACAAACGAGTGGAGAGTAAACTTTTTGTAACACTCGTAATCTTTGAGTACCCTTCTTCGCGAGTATTTTTCACTCGCGAGTAAAATCGAGTAAATCTGAGCTCTGATTTATATTAGTTAATAATAAAAAAATAACAAACCAATAAAATAATATAAAAAAATTTTTTTGTCATACAAAATCCTATCAAAAAATTTTAAATTAATACTGAATAATATTGTTTTTTTTTTAATTTTTTATATGATTATAAATTTTATGGAAAAAATTTTTATAATTTGATTATTATTTGGAAAAGCAGTAATACTTTACTGCAGAGGCCACCCATAGGATTGGGAGTATTTTAAAAATATAAGTACATAAATATTAAAGTGAAAATTTTTACATAAAAGGACTTTAAGAAACAAATAACGTCAGTTTGTTTTTTTTCCAAATTTTTTACTTCTATTATCGGTCACTGGAAGTTAAGAATTTACTTACATATTTGATAACTTTCTACCGGCTTTAACTTAAGCTGGTCTTAAAAGTTTTGCTCTTTCATTAAAAATAATATTTTAAAAATTCGAATAGCAACTCCTTAAAAACTTCAATACAAATTTAAAATTTCAATAAATTTCTTCTTTTTTCTTTGCTTTTCTCTGGTTCCTGTTAAAGTTTTCATGTATTTGCCACATCTTTCCTCATCGAGTATTGATTACTTTTCAGACATGGTAATACTTCTACTATCATGTTGTCTACATGTCTATCAATAAAAGTCTGTTTATTTTCCGTTTTTTTCTGTCTTTTTTTTTCTACTTCTATTCTAAACTTGTAAAAGGTAAATTCAATTTGTACATGTTGTCTTGTGCTACAAAAAAAAAAAAAAAGGTATAAAAGAAGTAAAAAGTTTATTCAACTTCAACTCGCATACAACGAACAGCATTTTTTCACTTTTTGGTGCTGCAACTTATTGTTAACTCAATTAAAAATTCAATTGTCTGTGCTGTTGCTGCTGCTGTTTTGTTCTCTATTGGCAGCATAATAATGATTTCTTTTCTCTTTTATTGAAGGAATATATTTTCACAAGTTATAACTCCTGCTCCTGTAATAGATTTAAAAAAAGAAAAAGGAACTCATAGAGATTTATTTATTTTACTGTCATTTATCATTCGCTTGTTTTTTGCTTAAATGCAACACCGAAAACACAACAAAACCCCGAGTACAAATGATATTGGTTGTTATGTGCCACAATGTCAAAAGATATCGGAAAATTGTATTTTTTGTTGTGCTTCTTTGGCTTTTTATTTTGGCGCAAAACTTACTTTATAATCAATCACAAAATGTAATATTAATTTTCATGCTCCTTTTTTTGCATTTATTTATTTATCGTTCGTGTTGGAGACAAAAACATGGTATGCAAATTGATATGATATATTGAGCGAAATTCTATTAAACTGTCACTTGGTAAAATTCTAACGAAGATTTAATGCTTTAATGAATATTAATTTAAATTTTCCTAAAAGTATGCAATCTTTTTGGATTATCCTATTTATATGCTTTATTTATTTAATATTTTTGTCATAACATATAATTTGGGAAAGTCAATTTTTGTAGTTAATTTGTACAAAATATAAAATATTTACCCGTAACTTGAGCTCTTGCACAGTGGGATAAGTGTTGTTATCCATTTATATGAATTTTAAGTAAATAATCCAAGCCTAAAAAATAAAATTTTGTACTACAAAATACCCTTTTTAAATTGAATCTGTATTTCAAGATTTTTCGCTATGAAAAAAATAATAATAAAACAGAGTCTCAAAGGTTCGCTGATATTCAGAAAGTTTTATTTCAACAAAATAAATAAATTTTTCCGAAAATATTGGAAACCCCATTTTTTAAAAACTCAAAAAATTTTAATTTTTATTCTCAATTCTGATAACTTCATATGTTAAAAATAAAATGAGCCTGACAGCAGTTGTCATATTTTGACACTCGGTAAGCAACAGCAAATATGATAGAAGTGCCACCTTGAAGTTTTAATCCTAAAAGCCGGCAACACTTTTGACTACCACATTGTTATGCATCAAGATTAAACTACTGTTTAATGTTGGCCTTACACTAATATTTCAAATTTATGTTTGGATGCTCATTTTCTTTAAAATATTTTTATATAAATAATTTTTGTTTGCACTTCAGTAACTTCACTTCCTTTCATTAACCCTGGCAAAGCATTGATAATTAAGGTCGCTGTAATCTTGTATCTGTTATAAATTTGAAAATAGTAGATACATACATAATATATGGTGTAGTTTATTTTCATGTCTTTGTGCCATTATCTGTGTGCATTTGAGTGAACATAAATTATTTCTATTATGTGAACGAGCCAAGAAAAGGATATTAATTGAGTTAAATTTTATATAATTGCAAATGTATGTTGTTTGGCTAACTGCTGATGTAGCTAACATTATTTACAGCATATTTTCGGGCTGTATGTGTCCATGATGTTTGTACAAAGATATTGTTATGAACTGCAAAATAGTTTAAAAAAAATTATCAAACGAACAAAGTGTATAAGAAAATACACATTTCATTAAGCAATTATTTATTTAAGGTGGAAAAATTTTTAGACATGTTTGTACTGCAAACAACACAAGACATGTTTAATTTTGCTTTATTACTGTAAAGCAACAGGATTCATTGAAGTGTGGTGCACAAAATACATATATGTTTTTAATTTTTCAATTTAAATATTTTTTAATTTTGTAATTAATATCTAATTTATTTGCTGCTTTATGAATATTCTAATAAAGCAGGTGTGTAGTAATTGATATAATATTTTTCTTACTAAACTAGATATTCGAAAAGCAAATATGCAAAAATAAAATAGAATTGCTATGTAAAATACACAGTTGCATTGCATACTTAAAGGCATATTTAAAAAATTTTACAATAGCATACTTTAAGTTGCCAAATAGCTGTCTAAGACATGTAGCATACTTTACAATTGAAAAAACTTTATATGTAGAAATTTTTAAAGACGCTGCATACTTAAAGGCGTGTTCATATATTGCATACTATTAGTTGCTCAATATTTATTTATTGATTTTGAGGATTAAGCAATAAATATGGCAATTCCCAATTGGTTATTCAACTTATTTTCAATATATTTTTTTATACAAATAAAAATTTAAAAAATTCGCATAGGTTTGGACGACTCAAACCAAATTATAGCATACTTTTAGACACTTAATTCAATTTTCTGTATATTTGAGACATTACAATCCATTAAGTTGCCTAACTTATTGAAGCAAACAATTGCAAGCTTAGCTTAAGATACTCCATCATATTATAAATAAACTATAAACGTCAGTTCTGCATGTCCCAACAAAAAACAAAAAAAGAACTACAAAAATTATATATAAAAATTCCATGTTGTATTAATATTACAATCTTGCTGCTCCTTTTCTGCAGTTAGACGTTTTTGTTACTTCTCAAAAAAAAACAGCATTTAGTTTATATTTTCTATAATAAAATTGCTTGGAAATAAATATAAAGCAATAAAAGTTGCAACGTTGTTAATCATCATCAATCAATGTCATCGTTTGTGTTGTATTACTACAGACACTAACACGACGACTATTTCTGGTACGAAGTAGTACTGCTGCTGTTGCTACTAATATTTCTGAATTAAAATTTTTTTTTCATGTCGTTGTTTAACATGGATTTTTATATAAACTGTTCTTTATCTTGTGATAGTTGGATGCTGACGATGATGATGGTGATGCTTAAGCTACCATTTAACGTTGTTGTGTTTCTTATGGGCTCCACCTACATTTCAGTCATCATCAAAATCTCTCCAGTTTCTCGTTATTCATTTTTTGTTTAATAAAACATTTGCGCTTTTTTTTTAATATTCTCACAACATGACACAATATGGTTTGAATATTATCAAGCTATAAAAGTCGTTTGAAGAGCGTCTATATAACATGCATTTTTTTCTTCTTCTTTTAATATAAGAAGTTTTTTATTTTAAGCATCTTCTTGTTTTATGGTGAAAAGTGTAAAAAATATATATGTACATACATATACACACAGATTTATGTTTTTATAAATATAAAAACTGTTGACAGCTGTCGGGTAATAAAACTGTTGAAAATATCAAACAAAAACCTCAGAGACGAAAAGAACAGGGAGCTCAAAATTTTTTAACGTATTACCTATAACATCTTGCAGTTAAAGAAGAAAAATTCTGATTGAAAACAACAGGTTGATAGATGATTGATATTGAAACAGAAAATAGAAACGAAACCCTAAAATAAGGCAATAAAAATTTTTTTCCAGTGCAAAATTAATTTATTAATTTCAACAGTTCGCCTAAAAATATATGTTACATTTTATGCCCTAAAAGGATTCTTAAATTATGTTTACAGTCGAATGCGCTTTAGCGCAACACGCTTTACTGAAAAAAATCGGATTACTGAAAGCGATACAAATCCCCGCACTCACTGATTTTAAACGCAGCTAGTCTTATTCACTTCGCTTTAGCGAAACATCTCGTTACTGAAAATATCGTTTTACTGAAAACCAAAAGGAAGCCCACAACTACGTTTTGTATGAAACTTACTTCGCTTTTTGAAAAAATAAACAAAGACAAATTTATTTATTAGAAATCGAATGCATAACTTAAGGCCGAAAAAATTGTGCATGTTTTGTCCGTTAAAAAATTAAATGGCAAAATGTATTTGTCCTTTTCGCTCTTACGTACTTTATTGTATTTTTCCTATTATATTATGCAATTCAAGTGGCTAAACATTTTCGAGGAATTCGTGAAAAATTTCAACAACAAAATGAATAGTTCTATGAATAATTTTTTTTTTACATAAAATTTTTTACATAAAATTTTTACGTTAAATTGACGTAAAAAAACATAGATTTGATATACAATATATTGTTTAACTGATTTTAAGCAGTACGCTTAACTGTAACAAATTTCAATAATCCGAACTACGTTTTAGAGAAAAAAATCGGATAACTGAAAAAATTGGGTTTCGGTTATTTACAGTAAAGCGAAGTCGACTGTGCTTTAGCTCACTTCTTCCACAATGACTTGAGTTTTCAAAATTTGCCAACTACGAGTACGAAAAACATTATTTCATTATTATTGAAAGTTAGCTACTAATAATTCGAATCGCTAATAAATTTCTAAGATTTATAACAAACAAAGTCAAATCAATTTAAAACATTTTTAAAGAAACAATAAATTTAAAAAAAGGATATATGTATATTAATTTGTTTAAAATAATATCTTGCAAACCAAAAATGAGCTAAACGATTTTTCACGATTAATTCACCAATAAAATATTTATTTATACTGAAAGTAAAGGATAATAAATTGACTTTCAAAGTCACAAGTGCGGCTTTGGAAGGCCTTTAAAATTCTTTATACAAACTAAACCTTTAAAATTACATTTGAATATTTTTATCCACTATCTCATATATAAAAATGTCAAGGTGAAATAAAATAGCAAAATAGTTTGTATAAACTTAATATTCATAAAGTTAAAAAAGGTAACAACAAATATAACAAAACAAAACAAAATTGATACATAAATAAATGGCAAGACTTCCGTCATCACATTGAAATTTAAATTTAAATTATACAATCAGTCTACGTAATTTTTTAAGCAAAAGAGAGCAATTAATTAAATTTACTTTGAAAAAAAATGTTTACTTTACTTTCCTTTAAAAAAAAAGCAATTTGAAATAATAAAATTAATGAAACTTTAACTTTAGCCACTTATAGAGCATAATTTTAGGATATCAGTGGGAAAAAAATTTATGTTGCATATGGGATGGCGCAGAGAATAGTTTTGTTAGTTTCAGGATTGTAAAAAATATTCTAAATCTCTGTTCCATTCTTAATGAAAAATTCGAATTTAAAACAAATTCTTAAACAAAAACCTTTAATTGAACCTAATACTGTGTTCATATATGCGTTTTTAATTGAAAAAATATTCATTTAATTGACAATATCTTTTTGGTGTTCATACAAACTCAATATTGCTACAACAATTAGCATTTGACAACTGCAAAAAAAACTAATAAAAGTTATTTCAATATTCATGACTTAGCGCGGGGTTGAACTCAGGACCTTCCGCTTCATAGTCTCGTGTTCTACTACTTCAGCCAACAGCATTAGTCAAATTTCAAAAAAGTGTATTCAATAAGTATTTTTGTTGTAAAAGTTTTCACTTTTGTAAAAACTTTTTGCTGAACACAATGCAACACACAGTGTTGCATTATAAATTTTACTCATTATTTAATCAATTATCTCTTAATTGCCAATAATTTAATTGAAATTTTTATATGAAAATTTAGTTTCAATAATGGCCTTAATTGTTATAATTTGAATATTGCTGTATATGTGAACACCATATAAATTAAAATTCTTAGATTAATAATTTGAAAAAAAAAATTTATATATTCAAACAAAGCATTCATTTATAAATTGTTTTTACTGAAAACTAAAAGAATAATACTTCTTGTACTCCACAGTAACTTAGAAAATAAAAGAAAAATATGCTTTGGATTTCCTTCATTCCTTCCTTTCGCCTAAAACGTGGGAATGAAGAAGTTTGATCGTAGTCCAATATTTACTAAATCAAATATGTACTATGCGAAAGTAAATATTGATTTTTCTCACAAAAAAATATATCTACATGAAATTCTATTTTGTTCCTTTCAAAGTAGGCCCCTCAGAAGAAACACACTTATGACCAGCGTTTCGTTTTTTTTATCGTCTAAGCAGTTGTGATATGCAGTTTTACACTAATCACAATTTCTCACTAGAATAACACAACTTCTGAAACAAATAACTGCAAACAACTTTTTATGTATTATTTTGACCAAAATAATAAATAAATAGTTGTTTGCAGTTATTATTTTATAAAAATAAGCCTCAAGCTCAATAATATTACTTATGCTAGGAACACAACTGGGACGAACGACGAATTTCGCTTAGTACGACGAATTCGTTGGTAAAAAATCGCTCTATAAATTCGTCGTATAAAACACAATAACGACGAATAAATTAAAATCATAAGCAAACAAAATTTTAATATTTGTTTTTTAAATCAATGTAATCCTCTGACGCCAGCCAGATTGTTTAGACACTCAATAATTATCCCGGTGTTGTCGATTTTTTTATTCAGAACAAATTCCTTTTTGTAATTATTTTCTGAAAAATTTTTTGTCAGTAAATAAATTATTATTTTCATTTAACAGCTGATGGGGTGACCATCTGAAAAAGTGAGAAATAGAAAGAAAAACTATATCATAAAAAGTGTTCAAAATTAATGAAAAGTCGTCCGAATGATACATTTTTGTGAATTGCTGAATGCTTTTTTAGTGTGTACTGAAAATTTTAGTGCTACATGCAACAATACAGTAGTGAACTATGTTTTTCCACAAAAAACTAGTTTTAGTATATGAAACCTGGTCACTTTATATTGATTTGTTCGTCGTTCGTTGACGAAACAATTAGAAATAAATTTATTTCAACTTTCGCTGAGTATGACGAACTTCGACCAACGCCACGATTGTGAGCATTTTCATACACAACAATGTGTTTTATTTTTGGAGACGAATATTCGCGACCAAAAATTCGTCGTTCGTCGCAGTTGTGTTCCTAGCATTAAAATAAAAAATCAAAGGCTGAAAAATTAGAACAATATATTTCTGAAACAATAGTTTCATAAATTTTTTAATTTCAAACTTTTCAACAAGTGTTTTACTGCCACGGCATATTTTTAGGCTAATAGCCGCATACCGTATATAGGCAAAAAAATCTATGCTCTTAAGACTAAAATTCCAATCCAAGTCTCTGAATTAAAAACACCTTAAATTTTATTTCAAAATCTTTTAAATTCCTGTCTTTTTTGTAATACAGCAAAATTTTATTTAAAATTGAAATATAACATTAAAAGCACGCTAAACATAAACATAAATAAATACAGTCAAGTCAGTCACACTCACAAGTCGAAATAAAGAAAAACAAATCAAAAAAAGGAGTGAAAAAGTAGAAAAAAAAAATTATATTACCACTCAACGGAAGTAAATAGTCATTTATATAAATTTCTCTAGTTTAACCTAGATATTTTCTCCTGTTCTTTTTCGCTTGCCACAACTTTAAGCATGTACATTTGCTACAACGACAAAGACGGCAGAGTGGTTGTCATAAAATGATGACCATAAAAATAAATTCCAACAGCAACACACACGTACGGAGGCATAATAGAAAATTTTATTTTCTCCCAAGTAACAGCGGACTATAAATAACTGTGTATGTTATATGCATGTACATACAAATATTTGTATGTATTTAGCTATGCACGTATATAACTTGAATATCTGTAAGCGCAAGCTACATTTCTTGAATTGATAATAAAGAACTTTTATATATTAGGCCTCATGTACAATATATAAAAGTATAATATGTGGACACTGAACTTGTCACGAAGTGCTTAATTTTCATATGATTTATTTATAGTCTCCTTAGGTTTTATATATTTTTATTTAATATAAAGAAAACACCTGCACTTTGTTTTCGGAATACAGCCCAATATCATAAAGCAGATTTTGATGCTCCTAAAAGTATGCTACAAAGGCTTATTTTATATAGATTTCAAAAGTATTATCCAGTTTTGTATTTAAAGAAGGAACGGAAACCGCTTGCTACATTGTCTTTTGCCATAGAAGTTTTAATTCCGTAGCATAAGGCCAGGGATCAGTTGGTCTTATATTACAGTTGTGATATGAAGTTTTCAAAATCCAATACAAATTGAAAAATTTTTAGTTTAGTACGCGGCCATTTTAGAGGCCAGTAGACCAACATTTATTATTTCATATGAAAAATTTGCTATATATGTAATACTATTTATCCCTTAAGGGTATGCTTCATTTTCTTTTTCTGGATTACTCTAGTTGCCATCTTGCAGTTGTTTTAAATTTCATACGAAATTTATGTTGAAAGCCTTTCAGATATTTTTAATCTTTTTATTCAGAAACACTAATACGTACGAGGTGTGTTCTAAATATAACGTGAATTTCGAAATTTCGCAGACTAGGTACAATCGACTAGAGCTTTTTTTGATTTTGGCGAAATTCTGTCGGACAAAAGTTCACAGTTTCAACTAAATAACAAGTTTAGTTTGTTTACGGGAGCTACAAAAGTTAAATGTGTTTTGCGTGGTCGGCGATTTTGTGCTGGCAAAAAAAAATGTGTGTAAAAAATAAAATTAAGTGCTCAAAAGCACTGTAGTATAAATAAAAACAAAAAATTGAAGAAGATGTGAATGACTTCGTTTGTTCTGGGTGCCTAAGCATATAAATAACCGTCGAAAATATTGATAAAATGAAGAAAATTGTCTTAGAGGACATCGACATATCGGTTGGCTCATGCCATGAAATTTTTTTTTTTTTTTTTTTAAAATTGTTAAATATTTTTTACTTTTTTTGCCAAAAACAACCCCGTAATCATGACCTAGACTTTATATTCACCAGACTTAGTTCCCTGCTAATTTTACGATTGAAGAAACCCGTGAAAGGATAGCGTTTTGCGACGAATAAGAAGATATAAACCGAATCGCTGAGACTTCAAGGATATACAAAAGTGCGGGAATTGAGAGAAATTGAAATTTAGCTTATTTTTTGAACGCACCTCGTGCGTACGAAATTCATATAATAAGCAGTTTTCTAGTATGTTCAGAATCTCAATATTACAAAGTGATAATTTTCCTTAAGCCCAAATGGACGACCTTAGTCTTAATTTCTGCCCTTAATCTAACAATATTTTTAATATTTTAATCTGAAAATATTTTTCAACTTTTTTCATTTAAACTACATTCGTTTGCGTACGGCAAGCAAAACTTTGATATTCCCTTTCCCCAAACTGTACCGTTATATATTGAAATGTACGGTATTTTAATGACTTTCACGTTTTTCAGGAAAATATTTAAATATTACACTTTTTATTAAAAAGAAAAAAAGTGTACTTTGAATGGAATAGCTCAATAATTTCTACATATTACAAATTAAAAATGGCAAAATAGTGGAAATTTAGATTGAAAAGGGCAAAATGTGTTAAATTTGTTCAAGAAAAGAACACGTCATATTTTAGATGCAAGCATAAGTACACATAAATATTTGTTGGCCTTGAAGCATTTTACACTGCGTATAGTGCTTAAAAATATTACTATCGCTAATACTTTTTTTTCTTTTGCAAATAGTTGTCTTTTCATCGGCATAAAATTTAGATTCACATGCAAATTCTTTCGTTTGTAAAAAATCGGCAAATAAACAAACACTTAATTGACACCGACAAAAACATAAACAAGGAAATATGCATACATATGTATACAAATGCGTATGTATGTATGAGTGCATGTATTCGGACAGGTTAAAGAGAATGTCGTTTGTTCGCAGCTGCTTTATTTGCCTTCTTAGGCATATTTAAATTTAAAACTTATTTACCAAGAGATACTCGTATGTTTGACAGCAAGTGTGTACACTCAGTTGGTTTATATTTTTCAACGCTTTCACGTGTAGGTGTAAAGAACTTCACTGAATTAATGCAAAGCACGTTATATAACCAAATAATTTAAATAAAAAACAGTAACAAATGACAAATGCCGGAATCCATAAATGAATTTTTAATATCCATTTGTAAATGCTACACAAGATGTATATACATATGTAGATGTGTGCGTGTACATATATATTTTTTAATTTTTGCAACTCTTTTGCACTCCACTTGTTTGTTGTGTTATATAAGCAACACAACGGTTCTTCTTATGGATGTATGTAAGTACCTGTACATACGACTTCATATACACATACATACGTATCTCATACAATTGCATCACGCTTTAACGAATAATTATTCGCCACACGAAATGTGGCGCTGCACAGTGGGGTGACTGGTAGAGAGAGTGGCGATTAATTCATAGAACTCGTAATTTTACAATGTTGTTATTTTTTATTGATGAGTATTAATAAAACCATAAAAAACCAGCATTTAAAAAAAAAATTTAAAAAAAAAAAAATTTTTAACTTAATTAGTGCTTTTTGTTTGTTGTGTTTTCTTGAATTTCAAATCCTATGGTTTTGCTTGTGTAATTCTCAATTCATTTTTGGGAGTTTATGTATAAGCTGAGAGGTTTTGTTATTTTGGAATTAGGTTAAAGTCTACTGATGATTTGGTGTAAGAACCAATGAAATGCAGGCATATAGACATACTTGACCTTTTTTTTATTTTGGAGAAAATTGTCTTATTTGAGTATTTTAGCTGTAACTTTGGAATGAAAAACGATAAATTAGTAAATTAAATTGTAAATTAGATCATACTTTATGTGCTTTTAGAAAAAATAATAAAAAAGGTAATAAAAACAACTTTTTTTTTGTTTGGTTTTTCTTCACATTGATTTTTAGCAACCGGAATTCTCTCACAAAAACCTTCATAACTGAAAAATCGCACAAATGCGCAAATAGGTATTCTGGGATTTATTAGCTAAAATCTTATATTTTAAGAGCATAAAAGCATTTTTTCCTGCACTCACCCGCAAAGTTGTTGAAACTCAATGTATATATCAAAAATACCACATTTTTGGAGACATTTAATTTTATTTTTTAAATATTTCTAAAACATTTTTCTAAACAAAAAATATTTTTTTTAATGCTCATATAGCTGAAGTTGAAGGTTCCATTATAAAACTTTCACTTATAGAGAAGTCTTAACAAAAACTATAATCAGTTGAAATATCAAAATTTTCTCTTTTTATCAATCCGCGCAAAAATAACAAAAATTATTGAACTTTGAACACACACTGCAAATAAAGTAAACTACCAAGAACTTTTATTTCGGCAGTTAGTGATGTAGAATTTTATCTACTTTCATATGGTACCAAATACGATTGTGAAAGTTAAAGTTAATGTTTTGAATTAATGGCCACTTGTGAGGGCTTTCACCTCACAGTGCGCTGTGGCTGATAGTTAACGATGCTGGTCTGTCAGTTCAACGGTCATGGGTACGGTTCGAATACCGGAGACACTTTGTGTTTTTCGCAGACAAACAAATCCAATTCCAAAAACTTTTCGTTTAACAAAATTTATATAGAAAATATTTGGCTTGTGAGATAAAAAATTATATAAACTATTGCCAACGCATATCATTTTGAAGCAATACAATATGCCGGCTTATATATCATATACATATGAATACACACATTTTTGTGGTACACTTTTAAGTATCCTAAAGTCCATCAATATTGATGAAATATTTATGGCTGGCAATTTATTGTTGTGTAGATAAACACAATATAATTAATTAATTTACTTAAAAAGTAACAACGACAAATTTTTATTTAGTTAGTTTTTCTTCTGTAATTGCACACACACACATGTAGAAATGTTTAATTTGTATGGCTCGTAAATATAGAGAGAAACAAATGATTTTTATTTTGTGAAGACGGGGATATACGAATAACTATTTATTATAATCAATTTTAGTAGCCATAATTTTAAAAATTAAGATTCACTCAAGTTAAAAGAAAATTCCCCGACATGGAGAATATGTTACACCAAAAAAATTGCATTGAATTATAAGATAATCAATTAAAATTAGTTTTACCCTGCCCTGGAATAAAATATGGGTATTTCCAGGGGTCACGGACGTACGTTTTTGATATACAAAGAATATAGAAAACGAAACTTTTCCTAGAATTTTTTTTGCGATTCGATAGCATTTTGGTAGCTCTACGTTTAGTGCAAAAGATGGATTCCATCGAATTTAAGTTTTCATAATAATACTTATAATAAACATGTGGTGACGAACGTACGCAAAATAGAACTCAACTTTGGCAGACAGTAGTGAAATATAAAAATCTGCGAAATG
Organism: Linnaemya tessellans; assembly: GCA_951800035.1. Lineage (NCBI taxonomy): Eukaryota > Metazoa > Arthropoda > Insecta > Diptera > Tachinidae > Linnaemya > Linnaemya tessellans. The sequence continues at coordinate 31,674,225 of OX637532.1, read as the reverse complement.
GAATGGACTATTCAAGAGTGATTAATTTATTTTAAAAGTGTATAAATGCAGGTTTCTATCCAGTATTTAGACTGTAAAATGTCTCTATTGGTTTCTGTTTAATTAGCTTAAGTCCCGGTCGCGAACGTACGATTTTTCTATATGTTGGTTTTATTGTCATCACCATGCATTTTCCCATAAATATCTTCAAATTTCCTAACAAAAAACTTAATACTCAATTTAAAGTGTATAGCAACGTATAATAGGAAACTTATAACAACAAATAGACTATTTTATTTAATATGATATAATGAAATTTTAGCAATATTTGTGATATTTTTTGTCTTTTGGTTGACCATCCGGCGGAAATGCCCATATATCTTTATATCAATATGGCTGTGTTTATGCGGCTAATCAAATTCAAGAATTTGACTTTGATATTTCTGTCTCTCCCTCTCCATCTTATCACATAATCACGCCTATCGTGAACAACAAGGGGAATTTTTGTTCACATGAAATTTTTATTCCACTCGAAGGGAAAAATGGTATCGTGAATCTCCCGTAAGAAATTATTCCCACTATCAGTTCTCAGTGAATGCAAAATATGAGAAGAAGGCGAAAACAATATGAAACATCAAAGAATTTGAGTTGGAAAATTTAAGTTTATGCAATAATTTAAAAAAATTAAAAAATAGTATGACTAAATATTTAGTAGTTTAAATAATTTGGATATATTTTAAAAACCAGACAAAACAAATTAAAAATATTCTTAATATTTTTAATGTTTAGAATTGGAGCAACAAGTTTTACAAAGACGCAGGCAATTGATTTGTAGCAAAACATATAAGTTTGTGTCTTATTAACGGGTCTTGCCACAAAAATAAGATTTGCAAACTCTAATATTCGAATTAGAATAGAAAATACTTAAATTTTCTACTCTATTCCTCACCAAAAACTAAGTGAATAAATTAAAGGGAAAAGTGAAAAAACTCCCGGGAACAAAATCATTCACAATCTGGGGAATTTAATTTTAGCGTAAAATCATTCACGGGGAATTTTTTCATGATAGCAATTTTAGGGAAAAGGAAAAATAGGGTGAATAAAAAATAAAGGGCTTTTTAAAACCTTATGCATGTGTATTTGCGTGTTTGTAAGTATATATCAAAAAGGATATTAATATATATTGATATATTTCTCAGAGATTTAAGGCGAATTTTATGACATATTTAGAAAAATTTTTTATATTGTACGTATCTACAAGAAAATACCTTTGACGTCATATGTGGTTCATCACTCTTGCTGTATTATAAGATTATGAAAAGTGTACCACAATAATCTATGTGGAATATTCATATATAAAAATGATAACTGATATAACCTAGACATTTTGTTTATACGGGATTTCATCTAAAGTTGTATCTAAAAAAAACAAATGCTTACACAAAATGTTAAAAAAAAACACTTATTAGCTTTTTTTTAATTTTTCGTTTCAAACTATCTTTTAAGTGATACAGTCAGATGCATAGATTTAGAAAATGTGTATTTTAAATGAAGAATTAAAACATATAAATTAAAACATCTTTAACTTACTTTGAGCTTTAGGGAAATGACCTGGCCTCATAGAATTTATTAAACCGGGATGTTATTGTACTTGAAATTTATATGGTAGTAGAACCAGAAATATATGTATGGTTGTATGTATGTATGAATGTTTGTATGCATTCATGTAATTCATTTTGTTCTTATAAACCAGTTATTTAATATAAAATACAAACGTTTTTGTATCTTTTTCTCTCTGCTGGTCATCAACAATCATAAAAGCAAACTACCACAACAGGCATCTGGGACGACATACAACAAAAGTTTACAACAGCTATTAACCGTTAAATAATCGGTCAACATAACGGTTATGAATGTTATAACTTCATCAAGAAAAAAATATATTAAAAAAAAACAAAACAAGAAAAGTTTACTATTGTTGCCTTCTTTCTTGATTAATTTTGATACAGAATATTTGTGTACATTTCAACATGCCTGACACGCACAGTGGAACAAATGTTCATAGTAAGTTTGTATGTATGTATTCCAAAGCTCGCCCAAGAGATTTTTTTATGGAGGAACACACCTTTTATCAAGATCAATTTGTACGATAAGCTGGAATTGGTATCAAAAATTAATTGTGCAATTAAAGTTAACAAAAAAAAAAAGTGTGTTATTGATTTAGGTCAAGCAATATGTGAGATAAGAGTCGATGATTTACTTTGTTACGTTTATAGACACATTTGTTTGGCTGGGAATTCTGCTTCCAAATCTGATGCGACTGACTTATAGGCAAACTTCAAAACTACATAATTCCAAAAGTACACTTTAAATTGAAATTATTTGTTACACACACTGCAACCTGCAGTTTACCAGTATATGTAATTTTCTTAAACTATCACAGAAGCTTGATAAATTGGATTTAGGCAGGAGTCCCATGGTCTCATGGTGTTTAAAGCCTACATTAAACACAACCTGAACCTAACAACTGTTAGAAATGGGTGTCACACATGATATTTTTATACCAAAAATCTTCCATAACCATCGAGTAAAAAAACAAAGAAAAGTTTAAATTGTTTTTGGTGAACTAGTTTTTCTCTACTTTGAAAGTGTGTATTTTCCTGATATTTGATTAAGAAGTTATTTTACTTGCACAAAATTGGAAGTTAGATGTAGTTTTCGCAAGTATTATGTTTTTATTAAAAAATTTCATTTACAAAATAAAAAATTTCATTTACAAGATATATTGATAACAATAAGTTACTTATAACTAGCCTTTAAAGGCAACTTTGCCCGCGAAGAATATGTCAATGATGTGTAATAATTTTAATGAATTAATTATCAGTTTAATAATTTCATGTGTCTGTAAAAATTTTCAACCACCCTTGACCACTCAATAGGATCATTTCCAAAAACAAAAACAACCCTATGTTATTCCTCGGATCTTAAAATATCCCTAAGTCAAATTTCATCTAAATCAGTTCAGCGGTTTGACCATGAAGAGGTAACAGGCAGACTTACTTTCATAAATATTATATCAAGTAAAGAAAACAGCGCAAGTCATAATAAAAAGTGCAAGTCATTACAAAAAGTGCAAGTCATCATGAAAAGTGAAATCATTACAAAAAGTGCAAGTCATTATAAAAAGTTCAAGTCATTATAAAAAGTGCTTGTCATTATGAAAAGTGCAAGTCATCATAGAAAGTGCAAGTCATTATAAAAAGTGCAAATCATCATAAAAAGTGCAAGTCGTCATAAAAAGTGCAAGTCATTATAAAAAATGCAAGTCATTATAAAAAGTGCAAGTCAGTATAAAAAGTGCAAGTCACTATAAAAAGTGCAAGTCATCATAAAAAGTGCAAGTCATCATAAAAAGTGCAAGTCATTACAAAAAATGCAAGTCATTATAAAAAGTGAAAGTCATCATAAAAAGTGCAAGTCATCATAAAAAGTGCAAGTCATTATAAAAAGTGCAAATCATCATAAAAAGTGCAAGTCGTCATAAAAAGTGCAAGTCATTATAAAAAATGCAAGTCATTATAAAAAGTGCAAGTCATCATAAAAAGTGCAAGTCATCATAAAAAGTGCAAGTCATCATAAAAAGTGCAAGTCATTACAAAAACTGCAAGTCATTATAAAAAGTGCAAGTCATTATAAAAAGTGCACCTCATTATTAAAAGGGGAGGCGTATGCACTCGTACCACCGTGTATGAAGTAATCCCCACAATATCTTGCATACCGAGACTTTTCGAAGACTATTTCGAAGAATGTGGTTCCACAGTGACGCTATTTCTTTACCACTTTTTATCGCTTTGGTTACATGTCACTTTAAATTATATGTAGAAGAAGAAAAATAGTGTGCGATTCCTTAAGACTTTATTAGCCTTTTTATTGAAACTGGTTTTTCACTTTGTTTTCATAGCTTTTTCAAACGCCTGGGCCTGATTCAAGAAATGTAATAAAATTAATGGCTTTTTTCTCTTTTGATTTGCTTTCGTTACTTTATTGCGTTTTCTTTGTGTAAATATTCTGCTTGCAATTTAGTTTCTTTCTTTTCTCACTTGCTCTTGCCACTTTCCAGTTGTTCCATAAGCCAAAATCCATTGCAATTTTATTCGTTCTAAGTGCAGATATAAAAATATAAAAATCAACTATCCAGTTCATATGCAAGTTCTTGTTGTTGTATTCTTTTCTTAACGGTTTAATGCTACTCAAGTTATAATCTGTCTTGGCTTAAAGTGAAAATAACAGCAGAAAAATGTAAAGTGGAGGGGCACCAAGCAGCGCTTAGAAAGAGTCATTTCATTATAATTATCACATATTATTTTTTTTTTTAATTATATTTTTTAGTTTACCACTAAAGAAAGTGAAAATGTTCAAAAAATCAGGAATTTATTGGTTTTACCTCATTTTTCATATATCGAGCTTTAACCCAGATCTTGACGTTCTGAAGTCTTAGGAAGCTTCCCTGATTACTTCTGGGTGGTTGTCACTATGTCTGTATGTATGTGTGTGCATGTATGTATGGGTGTAAATATGTGAAGCACATATAACTTTTAAACGACTTCACGGAATCGTATCAGCGTCCTACCAAAATTAAATTCCCTGTGAATTGGCACCGATTCGGACCGGCCGATTTCGACAAATCACAAAAAAGTCCAAAAGAGAGTTTTTGTGTGTTTTTGGTTATAAATTTTAAACGGGATGACCTTTAAAGTCAAACGTTTCACAATTTTTTTTATTGCCTCCAAAAAAGAATTGGAGGGTATATTCACTTTGTCATTCCGTTTGTAACGCATCGAAATATCCATCTCAGACTCCATAAAGTATATATATTCTTGCTCAGTGATGAAATCTAAGACGATATGAGCATGTCCGTCTGCCCGTCTGTGGAAATTACGATTCAGTCAAAACGAAAAGAGCCAGACTCTTGAAATTTGGTATAAATATATCTTGAAGGATAGCACAATTCAAGTTCGAAAGTGGGCTGAATCCGGCCAGAGGGAAAAAAGTTTCCCTAAAAAGAACTAAACCTACCTCTAAAAAATAACATAATTTTTAAGTAAAAAAACTTAATTTTGGACCCCGCCCCCTTTAGTAGGCGCAATGATATGCAAAAATAGTGCAAAAATTTAACAAATTGTTTTACTTAAGCCTACATTCCTTAAAAATAACATTTTTAAACTTTAATGACGAAGCTGAGATGTAAACTGGTACTCCTCTGTCCTGCCTCCACCTAAATGAGACTATAAAAAAAATATTAAAAATTTATTTTACACTTAATTATGCTAAACATTTCTTTTTAGATTTTTATGACAAAGGTGAAATGTCTCCCCCACGACCCTTGTCAGAGCGACCCTGCCAAAATACAATTTTAATACTCTCCAAAAAAATTGAACCCCATAAAGTAAATATATTCTTGATCAGTGATGAAGTCTAAGACGATCTAGCTATGCCCATACGTTCGTCTGTGGAAAACATATCGTACAGTTTTGGACCCGGCCACCTTTAGTGGGCGTTGACGTACGATATTATATGCAAAAATAATGTAAATATTGAACAATTTGTATTCCTTAAGACTATAAGAAGCTGAGATGGTCTCTGATCTAGCAGAGGTGAAACGTCTCCGCCACGGCACTTGCCGGAAAGACTCTATCAAAATAGAGATTTAAAATTGGGTACAGAGATGTCTTAAAGGAACTCTGTCCCACCCACTTAAACATTTTTAATTTACTTACTAAATATTTGGAGGGTATTAAAGATTCGACCCGGTCGAATATAATGTTTTTACTTGTTTATCCTATTATTATTATTATTTATAATAAATTTCTGATTTAGCTTAAGAATTCAAATAAAAATAATATTTCTTTCGATTTCTAATAATTAATACAGGAACTTATTTTAATGACGCAATAATTGTGTAAAGGTAAGGATTTTCTAATGTTTTACAGTGTGTTGCGGTCTACGAAAACATGCTAATTAAACATTCGCTTTGCTATGGTCCCATTTAATTAAATTTAACTTCGATTTCTAATAATTAATCAAGAAACTTATTTTACTGACGCAAAAATTGTGTAAAGGTAAGGATTTTCTAATGTTTTACAGTGTGTTGTGGCCTACGAAAACATGGTAATTAAACATTCGCTTTACTACGATCCCATTTTATTAAATTTAACTACGATTTCTCATAATTAATCCAGAAACTTATTTTACTGACGCAAAAATTGTGTAAAGGTAAGGATTTTCTAATGTTTTACAGTGTGCTGCAGTCTACGAATTACATTTACTATGTATTTCTCTCACTGCAGACATAAAAATTCTTAATAACAATCGGCAAATAAGAACCTCTTTCAGTTACAACCAACATTTGATTGTTTTCAGCTGCTGCAACTGGTTTTCATGTGCATTTTGTTGCCTTCAAATTGTATTCAATTGCAGCCGGGCAATCAATTTTTCCCAGTAAAATTCTCATAGTCCCGTTATTTGCACTTTATAATTCTTGACGTTTGGTAACTTGTTTTTTTTTATTGTTTTTGTTGTTCTGTATTCTTGAAAATTCAACTTGTGTTTATTAATTCATTTTTCGTTTTATACGTTTTATTTTAGCCGCCTTTTTGGATACTCTTTGCAACGACGCGTCGTTCGCATTACTTTCTTTCTTTCTTTCACTGAAGTAAGAAAAACAGCAGAGAGAATAATCTTGTTGTGGTTAAACAAAAATGGGCTGGTTAGTAGAACTGGCAGGCGAACATTGTACCAAATTAAGTTTTCTGGCTTATGCTGTTTCTTTTTCTTTTCTCCTCTTTTTTTCGGAATTTGTTTGACCTTAATTTTGTTTTCTTATTTTCGGTTGCTTTGCACTTCTCAGGGTCTTAGTAATATCTACATAAAAGAAGTATATTTGGATGATATTTTTTTTATTTTTGCAACCATAATTTGTATATATTTTTATGCTGTTTTTTATTTCTATTTTGTTTTTTCTTTCGTTTTTTGGTGACACGAAATGTGTGGAAAAAAACTGCTGGAAAATTATATTTGCACTTTTTTGGCAGTTTTTTTTTTTATTCTGGCGTTTCTGTCGAGTATCGCACAACAAACAGAATTCATTAGCACTGGTAGGAATTTTAAATTGCATACATTGACAATATCACAGTTTTTAATTCACAGTATTTTGCTGTATTACGCTCTTCTTTGAAGTTTCAAGGAAAAACGCATAAAAATAATTTAAATAGTTTAAAGAATGCACTTAAGTCTTGAAATAAATCGAGGTAACTACGATCAGCCAGCTCGCAGGACAGTCAATCGCAAAAATTTTGCTTATAAGTCTGAGACTTTGGAATAAATTTACCAATTAAACGCCTATGCATTAAAAATTTGTAGGTAAAAAGAGTAGATTCCTTATAAATTGATGGCAATCGAGGTGTGTTTAAATACACCAGGTAAATTTTCCATTAAAAACTCTTATCACAATCAACTCAGCCAGCCACGTAATTAATAGTACTGACAAGCCAAAGTACAAGTGTAGTGGCTTTCGAAAACAGGTGTTCTGCTCAACTGTGTAAGTTCAGGAACTGATGTTGACTTTCCTTTATGATTTATCATGTTTTTCTAAAAAAAAAACAAATTCCGAGATATTGGCCTTTCAATCGTAATAGAAGAATGCCCGCCGATATTTTGCTGTATTAGTAATACGATCAAAGAAGTTGCATAAAATTTTGTGAAAAAAGTGTAAATATTGTGCTCTGAATTAGAAAATGTTTACACAATTATATTTAAAAGAAATTCAAATTTTTTTTAATGTATGTATGTGATATCGAGTGACATCGTGAGCCCGGCAGTTTATTTTAATAATGAAAAAAAAAGAACAAAGTTAAAAATTATTCAAGCCGACAACTTATTTATTTATTTTCTAATTTTGTACAGTCAAATTCGCTTTAGCGCAACACGCTTTACTGAAAAAATCGGATTACTGAAAGCGATACAAATCCCCGCACTGATTTTCAACGCAGCTAGTCCTATTCACTACGCTTTAGCGAAACATCGCTTTACTGAAAATATCTTATTACTGAAAACCAAAAGCAAGCTCATAAATACTTTTTATATGAAACTTACTTCGCTTTAGTGAAAAAATAAACAATGACAAATTTATTTATTAGAAATCGATTGCATAACTTAAGGCTGAAAAAATTGTGCATGTTTTGTCCGTTAAAAAATTAGATGGCAAAATGTATTTGTCCTTTTCGCTCTTACGTACTTTATTGTATTTTTCAATTATATTATGCAATTAAAGTGGCTAGACATTTTCGAGGAATTTGTGAAAAATTTAAACAAAAAAATGAATAATTCTATGAATAATTTTTTTTAAATAAAATTTTTATGTTAAATTGACGTAAAAAAATATACAGATTTGATATAAAAAATACTGTTTTACTGATTTTAAGCAGTACGCTTAACTGTAACAAATTTCAATAATCCGAACTACGTTTTAGAAAAAAAATCGGATAACTGAAAAAACATTGGGTTTCTTTTTAATTAAAAAGAGTTTTTAATTATTATTTTTTTAAATTATCTTGCGCATTTTTGAAAATTATTGGTGGGATATAAAAATAAATAATCATATTTAAGCCGTTACTAATTAAAATATACTTTTAAACAAGTGCTTACTGTCAAAGCGAAACAAGTAAAGGGTATCCCATAAAATTTACCTTATTTGAAACACACAAAAAATTTATTTTTTTAATAGTGAAGGGCTGAGCTTAAAATTATTAATGGCATTCCCCGGTTAAAAGGCATATAGAAAAACCAGTGCCATATTCATGGTCTTGAAGAAATAAATAAATAGGAAAATTCTGGTTTAAAACACATTTTAAATACACATGATTTCTTTATGAATATGGCTGGTAGTCTTTTTTTTATATTTTATATTTTATATACTGCAAAGTTGCCACTTAATTTGATTTTCTTGATTGATCTTGTATATAAGTACGGGACACTTTTTTGTGGTGCTCTTTAATACATATTATTGTTCATCAATATTGACGATATATTTATAGTTTAATAGGTAATTTTGTGTAGATCTGCACAATATAAATATTTTTCTTAAATTTTTATAACCTAATTTATAAAAAAGATAAATTTTTTCCAGACAGTCTAACAAATTTCTCAGTAAAATTTTTCTTATTAAAAGGTTCTAAATCAGGAAAAATTTTACAAATTAGGCCTGTGATAAAAATTGAAAAAAAAAGTTTTAAACATTTTCGTTTGTTCTATTTCCTGTGTTTTTTTTCTTGTAATTGCTAACAAACACATATAGATGGCTTAATATAAAAAAGACCTAACTAATTTTTTTTGTTACTTTAAAGGACAAGACAAAAACTTAATAAAAATCCATAAAATTTATGATACAAAAAAAGTTTTGATAGCTTTTTAATACAATATTTTTGTTTTTTAATAATTGCATCAACATTTTTCTTGTGTCTAAAATTTTACGAATTCTACTAAGTTTTTTCCTTCTCCTGAAATGTAACAAAAATCTAGTTAGGCCTGTTTTATATTAAGCCATCGATATAAACTTTAAAACATATCCTAATAACTTTTTATATTGGCTGCTTGCTTGCTATTTATTATTTGCTCTTGAAACGTGTTGTTGAACGAATAAAAGGAACTTTGACAAATAAATCGCTTATAGAAATCAATTGATCGAATTTTGACCAGCGGATGGTCCTAGTAACAATAAATCTAACTTGACGAAATAATAGCTTATCAACATCAAGTGAATAAATTTGAAAGAACGGGTAAATCGTAATAGATATAAATTTGGTAATTTTGGCGATTAACGCAACACACGTAGGGTAAGTTTTGACCGAGGCTGCCGCCGCCAGAACTTTATTATTCTTTAAATATTTTGCAATAAGGTAAAACGATCATATATCTAGCAGACGTTCAGCTTCATTAAAAGTCAGCTGTCAAATTGTTATTTACAGGCGGAAAATTCAAATTAAGCATGCAATTTGGGACAGCCTAATGAAAGAAAATTAATAGCATAAGAGAATATATAAAAACTAAAAATTCACATATTATCGATGTACGATCATTTAAAATATAATCAGCTTTTGAATTAAAAAATGTTTTAGGAATAAAACTGACAAGGACATTTTTGCTTACTTTAAATTTAGTTTCCCGATATTTCAAAATTTTGGATACATTTTAGAAATTTCAAAGTAAAAAATTTGATATATTTTGAAAGAGATCAATTTAGTTAAAAAATTTTTTTTTTCTTAACAGTTGACTAAAAGAAATTTATTTAACCATCGATTGTAGGAGTTTTGACTATAAGACCTGTATGTGCATTTAAATTAAGAACATTTTTTATTTTGTAAAATGGCAGACACAAGATGCATTAAGTCTTTTAAACTTTTATTACTTTCACAATTTCTTCTTTTTTTTTTAATTGTTAATTTATTTTATTTTATTTCTTTTTCATCCAACTAGAAACAGATGTTCGTTTCTCAAGTACAAGTGTGGCAGAGCAGATTTTTAATTTATATAAATGATGCTTCTTAAGTTAGAAACTAAAAATACATGAACTAAATATTTCTTTTAAAAAATATTTGACAAGTTCATCATTTAACATGTTTGATTATTTCCTTTATGAAACTTTATTTTAAAGAAATAAAAGCAGAAAAACATAAAATTTTATTGGGCATGTTTTTGAATAAAATACATAAAATATATATTATTTTATCACAAGATCTTTTATTGTATCTTTGAATATTTTAAGATAAATATGTAAATATTTCAACCCAAAAAAAAATCCATGGTAAAGCATGCTGTTTCTCACAGTAAATTGCTTCAATCAAATTGGCTTGCAAACATTTTCTAGGCATAATTGCTGTAGTGTGTGTGTGTGTATGTTTGATTTTTATTGCTTTATAAAATTAGGCTTTAAAACGTGTTATTTATCAATAAAATTTCAATGGCCAAAATTATAAGTATTAACCAGTCTTTTATTAGTTGTTTTTATGAAAGTATCTCTTTCTATTATTTGCTTGTCTCTTTTGTTGCCCGTTTAACACACAAAATGGAATATTCATTTAAGAACATTTAGAAGGAAAAAGAAATATCATTAAAGATTTAATTTTTATGATAATAAAAAAAAATAATCTCATTTTATTGCCTGGACTTGAATATGTTTTTGCCTTTAGAATTTCTTTAAAAATCTTTCAAATAAATTTAAAATTCCTAATCAAATTAAAATTTAAATTTTATGCAACAAATTGTGGGTAAATAAACTAGATATTTGGCAGGAATATACAAAAAAAAAAACGTTATTCTTTTTATTATTTTAAATTATGCAGATAGAAACAACAATTCTGGTTTTCTTTTTTCATTTACGTAAATATCAGAACGCTATAATTCCATTGAAATTATCACCTAAAATTGTTGTAGGGGAAATATCGCGGCGCACTCACATAGACAGATATAGTCTAGTGCTTCAGCAATTTAAAGTGTTAAATTGTATTTGAAACTATTTTCTATGTCATCACACTTCGAAATTGCTGCTATCTTTTCTTTACCACCGATATGGCATATGCCGAAACCGGTCTAATTAAACATTTAACTTGGAAAAATCTTTGAAAATTCTTCAAAAGTTGTTGTAACAAAAATATAAAAACATTGCATAGCTTAAGGGGAGTTAGAAACTAAGGCAGCACCTTAAATCAAAATAATATTCAATTGCGGCGAAGTGGATCCTCTGTACGAGGTCTGTTTAAAAAATGAAGTGAATTTATTTTTTCTCCATATATAAAGGATGTTTTTTTGTAGAGTGACACAATTTTAAATCATAATAAAACAAGGAAATATATTTTTAATGTCAATGAAAAGGGCTTTAGTAAAAAAAAAATTTTATGAAATTAATGTTTAAATATGATTTCCGCCATGTGGCCGCCACGACTGGCGCGTAGAAGGCGCAATCTGGAACACCAATTTTCAAGAACAAAAAAAAATTTCCCATAAAGTGGAAGTGGACACAACAGCAGTTGCTGAGAACGGCGACGTATCGATTGATTAGGATCATCTTCAATGCTTTCCTGTACAGCGGCTACAGCTTCTTCCGAGCGCACTGTCCGGCGTCTCACGGGATGCTCATTTTCAGTAACAGTAAATGTGGTCCGAAACCGGATCTACTGTTCTTCGAATTATGCATTAAACACATTCCAGACAGCAGGCTACACGAACACACGACTACATGCAAAAGCCGTTGGCTACAATCGTCGCCTCGTAGTCAGCTACTTACTGCCTATTTCTCATTGTCGAATGAATTCTTTCTTTCGTATAAATAGATTTGAAACAAAAGCAATTTCTAAAACTTTGTTTTAAGTAAATTTTTTACGAAAGAAAGAATTCGTTGGACAATGAGAAATAGGCAGTTAATTATTTTTGAGGCGGCGTCTACATTGTCAACATCTCATTTTAGTGGTGCCACTTTTATATATAAAAAAGCGCTTAATCTAAATCTATTTATGGACCGAAATAAAATTAATAGTAAAAACATTTTATTTGTTTATAGCTCTTTATTGTTTTTGCATTTGTAATAAATACATTTTGATGCTCTTTTTTTGTTATGGCACTATGAAAATGAGTTTATGAGTTAATTCATTTGTGACCTAACTAATGTGTTTTATCGATAGCGGCTATCAAATATATAGAAAATTAGAGTATTTAAAATAATTAAATTTTTACTTGAAAAGTCAGATACAAAATTTCAAAATTTATTAATACTTCCAATATGTGAATAAATTTGGAAAATATGTCTAACAATAGAAAGACATTTTGGAGTACTTTGATATAATACCCATATCTTGTATATGGGGCATATATTCTAGCAGTTATAACCAAAAAAAATTAGTAAATAAAATTAAACAAATAGATAAAAAACAGATAAATAAAATTAAAAAAATAGATAAAAATAAAATCCAAGAGAAGGCAAAAATAAATAAATAAAAATTACAAAATAATTTTTATTCTTGAAAGGGCTATTAAATTTTTTTATTTTTAACAATTTTCATATTCTTAGCCAGTTTGAAAATATTTTTAAACGCTTATTTGTGTAAGATCTTTCACTGTGTTGGCAGCACTAATTTATTTATTGTCGCCTATGAAAATAGAAATTAGTTTAATTTGACTACAACCACAAAAGTATCACGGACAAGAACCTGCCGTGTAGCCGTTAAAATAATCATTCCCATATAAACACGTGTTTTCTATTTCTGACAGGTTGTAGTCGGTAGCCCGCTGTCGTGAATGTGTTTAATGCATTAGCCGCTCTGAATTAGGATTATGTACGACATAAAATGGAAGAGGTGCCTATTGAGTTTGACGAATACAATAATTATTTTGATTAAAAATTTCAACAATTTGAATGCGTTGTTCTGGTGGTGTAACAATTTAAAAAAAAAACACGCCTTATTTATTTATCAGTTGCAAAGCAGCTCTGAGTTAGTCAACTGACGTTTTGCCCCGTTGGCAATTATTTTTCAAGAGCAGCCAAGTCACTGATCGTTAATTCTCTTTTGAGAGTTTGCGTTCCACTCACACTAGTTAATTTCAACACTTCAGATAAGTGTATAGATTTACGGTTCTTCTACGGGAATTCCCCGTAGTTAACTGCGTTGCTACTTCTTATGTGAAGGCATAAGTGGCGTACAGTCAGTCACAGTAATGGGTGCTGTTGGCTGAAGTAGTTGAACACGAGACTATGAAGCGGAGAGTCCTGAGTTCGAGCCCCCGCTGAGTCATGAAATATTTGTTGAATTCTTCTGATCAGCATGAGTGTGTGGTTGTGTTAGTTGTTGCCAGCCTGTTTTCAGTGATGAAGGCATAGTACTGATCAGTGGACAATTACTGGCAGTGACTGACCCAATCATGTACTAAAATCAGAGTAGCAGCACCCACCTTCGTCGGCCCTGTAGCAAAAACTAGCCGGCGAAGTAAAAAAGGTTGAAATAGCTATAAAAAAAAAACTGTCAATCTTCTCATCTTTCCTAATCTGTCCCCTCAGTACTATCCCCTCGTTTTCAGTTCCAGCGCAATGCATTGCATATATAGGGGACATCCCCTGAGTGCTGGTCCTACTCCTAAAAAAAAAAAAAAAAAAAAAAAAAAAAAAAAAAACATACATGATGATATGGTCACCATTATGTGACAAAATACATATAAACACATGAGTGCGAATAAATTAAAAGTTAATGTGGAGTAATTTTAATTAACACACCTCTAGGCACACCTTTAACAATTTCCAGTCGCAGACAGCCCAATAGGAATAATCTAATCAGTTTTTGCCTCCCAAAAGTATGCCCACAAATTGTGGTAATAGTTTTTAAGAGTATTTATTTGATAACAACTGTTTATGCATAATATTTATAATAAAGGCTTTTTGAGGTTAGATTTCAATTTGAAATAAAAACCTTTATTAGAGAAAAGTTTTTATCTTAAAGGAACAAAATTACATTTTTTTTAATAAATAGCCCAGTTTAGTTTGTGTAACTGTGCATGTAGTTATCAAAGTACATGGAGGCATAAAATTTTCAAGGGCTGGTATTAAATTGACATCGAATCGTAAATAATATTTTGTTAAGTTTCGTTATCAGATCAAGTTTAATTTGTTATAAACTCCTCACTATTTGTTATTATTATAATAAAGAATTACGTTTAGATCTTAAAAGCGCTTGTGTCACCACAAAAGAGGCAACAAAAATATATTATTTCCCTGTTACCCTATAATTATCACCATCACTGACTTAATTTAGTGTTTTCACCAGTTGTTTATTACCTGTGCTGTCATTTTTTTTTTCGCTTAATAATAGAATTTCTAAAAACATAAATTTGTTTCATCTTTCTGTGTTCTTTTGTTAAACGCATTATTTGTGTATTTTAATCTTAAAAAAAAGACTAAACAAGAAATAAGATTTTCGGTTGATTTGTCAACTTTTTTGTCTCCAAATCATCGAAATTTCTGTTTGGCTTTGAGCCAAAAATAAAATGAAAATTAATTGTTTGGATTTTACAAATGTTTTTTTAAACAAACTGATGATGAGGTTGCCTCCATGGAGATTATGTGTTGTGTTACCTATAAACATGTGATGGTTTGCCGTCATTATGAATCACTCATACTACATTTTTTCATACATATTTTCTTCTTTTTTTTCATTATTAATAGAATTAAGAACTTTACTAGGAGTGCTCACATTATAAAAAATTAATGTCACTAATAAACGACACCTGCAACATTAAAAACGCATAATGATAATTAAAAAATCAGTCAGTCCTAAAGGCTAAGAAACTTGGAAAACTAATTCTTTTTTAATTTTTTTTCTATTAAAAATATTATTATGCATTTGGATTTAAGCATTTTAACACAACATTTAATTAAATACTCGTTGTATTTTGTACAAGATAAAAGCCACAATAAAACTTTGAAACTCAACCTGTTCTTTGCTTTGAACTTGATAAAATGACGAACAAATTATCAAGTTTTTTATAACATCTAACAAAAACTGGCATTTATAAATTAATTAAAACAAAAATTTAAGATAAAAATATATGCATGAGGGTTTGCATTCCTTTCCTTAATGATGCAACTTTTCCTGTCACACAAAAAAACTGGAACAATTAACTTAAGACGAGTATATTTTTATACATGCAAAAAGCATTAATAATTTAAACTCGAAATACAGTTTAATGGCCAAATTTATACATGTTTTAACAACAGATTCTAAGGAGCAGTATAACATCAAGACTTTGTCTGGCCTCATAAAATAGAAGATACATTTTAAAGCTTTTAAAGAAATAAAATTTAATTAAACGTTTTTCGAATACATCACCAGTGAGACAGAATAAAGGCCAAAATTAAAATATTTATAGCCAAATACATGGCCAAACTCGGTATGTACATACATTGTCACCTACCTGTAAAGACAAAGAAAAAAAAACAAACGACAGTTAGATTAGAATTTAAAACAAATTTTAAATTTTAGATCATAAAACAGCGAGCAATAAAACTTTCGCTGGGAATTGTTAAACGACCGTCTACACGGAAGTTTAAAAACCAAACAAGTGAACACAATTTTATGGGAGATGGCACATCTCTGAGACTAGAATCTAGAAACTTGAGCATCGGCCGAATTAGAATCCTAACTTTTTGCCAATTTTATTTATTTAAAATAACATAAATTTAACGAATTATGTTTCAGTCATGTCACAGATGACAACTCCGTTCGGCAGATAATTTTTGCTACAGGACCGACAAACGAGGCTGCTGTTCGTACTACATGACTCTCTTAGTGCATGACAGTCTCAGTCGCTGCCTGTCATGTTGAGTGACCAGTGCTATGCCTTCGTTACTGAAACAGCTCGAGTAGAATTCTATACCGTATTAATGACTGAGTGCGGAATCGAACTCGCGACCCTCCGCTTCATAGTCTCGCGTTAACTACTTAAGCCAACGGCATCCTCTCAAAAATAATAAAGGAAACGATTTTTCTTCGAAATGAAATGATTTTTTATATCATGAGCGGAAGTAGTTCCGAAAAATTGTTTTTCTAAGCATTTAAAATAAGGCGCCAATCAATTCCGTTTCTGAACGTAATCGGATTCTATGATATTAAATATTGTAATTCAAATTAACAATTACTGATAAAGTCATTAACAATTTGAACTACAATTCCCAATATTTAAATTCCTGTTCAAAAATTTAAAAATAAAAAAAAAATATGGGGAAGTTATTGCCCTTTGAGAAATAAAATAATCGGTTTATAAAAACACTAAATATAAATTAAGTATTTTGCAACTGACAACAAATTGGTTTAAATCTAATGCAGATATCAACCAAACAAAAAAAAACTAAATATTTTGAATTTAATTTTCATTTTAAGTCATGAAATGTGCTTGAATTTTTATTTAAAATCAGTATCAACGTTGCAAAAAGATATCTTTTTTTATTATTTTTTAATCAAAAATTTATTGAAACTTAACTATTTGTAAATGAATTAATAAAAAAAGTGTTTTAAATAATTTAAATTAAACTGACTACAAATTGGTTGAAAAATAAGTAATTGGTAATCAATTAAAAAGTCATGCAGAGATGGCCAATTGACTATCGCCTATGACATGCTTATCTTAATATAATGAGTCGACGACAAGGAAAGAAGTCACTTTATACACTAGTTGTGCTTATTTAAAAACCAGTTTTAAGTTACTTACAAATGGGTTTGACTTCCTACAGGGTGGTTTTAAGCTGTTTTGTGTGAGTGTGTGTGTATGTGTGAGTGTGTGTGTATGTGTGAGTGTGTGTGTATGTGTGAGTGTTTTTGTGTGTTTGTGTGTGTGTAAGTGTTTGTGTGCGAGTGTGCGTGTTTGTGTGTGGGTGTGGGTGTTTGTGTGGGTGTGCGTGTTTGTGTGTGGGTGTGCGTGTTTGTGTGGGTGTGCGTGTTTGTGTGTGTATGTTTGTATATGTGTGTGTGTGCTTCTAACTTTTGGAAGTGTTGTCCGAATCGAAGCGAAGAGTTCCCTCAAATTTTGAGTGAATTGATTCGGCCCGGTAGATTTCAAGAAATTTCAACATATGTATCTTAAAATATTTATTTAGTTTTTTTTTAACTTTTAAATGTCTTCACCAATCGCTTTCACAGCTCTTAAGATTGAAAAACCGCGTCGATTGCTACCAACCGAGTCAAAAACGGTTAAAACGTTCGTGAGATATCGTGAAAAAAAAACCGAAAAAAGTGTGTTAAGAAAAAAAAAGCAGCGAAATTATATATCTGATCAATTAGTATTCTCTACTCTTTTACAAGAATCCAAAAGATACCGCTCTAATCACATGGGAGGAAGCGGTTGATTCAATCGAAAGTTACAGTGACATGAAAATATTCAAACGGCAACACGTGTATCACGTTGATACACTTCTCTACGCAATTTCCTGATAACGGCTGAATTCCAAAACATCAATATGCATTGCAGTGATGCAAAGTCTCATGTGTTTTGTTTTTGCAACTAATGTAACTTGGCATCACTGCAAAGTAGTTTGATGTTTTGGAATTCGCCCAACATTTGTACAAATAAGAACTGTTATCATATTCAACTAAGTCACCTCACCTAATAAGTGGTGACAAACAAAATACATTTGAAGAAAGTGTTGCTGCTTTCGAAAACAGCTGTTGTGGTCTGCAGTGTAAGTTGAATAACTAAAAACGCTGATGTTAACTTTCCTTTGTGCCTTGGAATATTTATCATGTCTTTCTAAATTTAAAACCAAAATTTCGAACAATTAGCCTATAAATCTTAATTGAAAGTTATAGCGGATCGAACATTACAATAATAGTGTTCTATCGAAGGACATAGAAGTATAGGGTCCGCCAAATAACTTTTTTTTTTTTTTTTGAAAATGTTATAAAAAAGCTACTGAATATTTTCTCAAATTTCTTTTTTTATTTGAAAGTACAATCCTTCCGGTTAATAATGGAAAATAATTTCATCAAAACAGGGCGCAAAACATCGAGTGTAGCTTCGGCTGTGTGGCACGTAGCGCCGTCCTGTTGAAACCAAATGTTGCCAATATCCTCCTCTTCAATTTTTGTGAACAAAAATTCGTTCAACATGGCCCGATAACGATCGCCATTGACTGTAACGGCCGCTCCTTGCTCATTTTCGAAGAAAAATGGCCCAATTATGCCTCTGGACCAAAATACGCACTAAACAGTGACTAGTTTTGGGTGCGTCGGCTTTTCAATGTATGCGTGCGGGTTTTCTGTGCCCCAAATGCGACAATTTTGCTTGTTTACATACCCGCCAAGATCAAAATGAGCTTCATCTGAAGAGATGATTTTTCTGGCAAAATCGGCATCTTCTGTAGCAGGCCCACTTAGCAAAGCCAAAACCCATTGGATGGTCAACCATATTCGTTCAGCGGAAAGATAAAACTAATTATCTGTCAAATCAGACATGAGCTAAGTGTTACCATTCACGAAATAAGCACTAGTTGAAAAAACACGTTAGACTGCGGACCCTATACAAAACAGCACAATAAACCACAAAAAGATAGTTTTGCGAATAAAATTAGCGAGAGGCAGGTAAGGCCTTTAGAGTCAACAATTTTCTAAATTTATTTTTTAATTTTTCTTTTTTTTTAAGTCAGATGATACAGTATATTTGTTCGCACATATAAAAAAAATAACAAATAAAACCAAAAATTATTTTAACGTTTTGCTAAAAAAAAACCCATAAACACATTAAGTTTGGAAAAAAGTTAAATTCGAAATTTTCTTTCTAGTCCTCTCGTCCTTTGGCACTTGCGTTGAGAGAAGATGGCGAGTGGGTATGCAACGTTAAATAAACACAATTAAAATATCATAAGCCTCGTGACAGCTAGCACAACAAGCCACAGCACCTATAATGGATGCCTGCTGGATGCCTGAAAACTTGACTGAATGAATGAATGAATGCATGTACGGCATGATGATGAATCACAGCCGATGAGTAGGAAGGATAATGACGACGATGATGCTGCTGGTGCCACAACCACTGAAGTGGATTTTCTTTATTTATTTTTGCCAATTTTTTTTTCTTCTTTTTAACTCATCACACATTCATTGATTTCCTCTTGTCCACCATCAGCCATTCATGTTGATGTGTTTGATGCAAATATCGTAATTTTTTTTTTTTTTTTTGAGAATTCATAAGCAAAAGTTGAGTACAAATCCCACTGTATATTTTTTCATAGTTCTCATTTTCTGTATTCGTTTATTAAAAATGAAATACAAAATAATAATAAAACCAAGTCCACCGAAGCTCCTATATATACCAATATGTGTAAGGGAAGCTTGTGTATTTGTTTTTTATAAATAAATTGAAACCACGACCAGGTCATGAAATATGACAGTTTTGCCCGATTCAAATAAGTATCTATATATATAAGTATATACCCCAAATATAATTCATAGAAACCGGAAAAAAATGTAAGACTAAATTCAAAAGCCTTGCGTTTCCAAGGGGAGGCATCGATACCAACCAACCACCACCTACTCCTTTTATAACAAACAATTTAACGTTTCCTCAAAAAGAAAGCAAGTCCTTCTCTTAAAAAAATTTAAATATTTTTAAAATTTTTATGCAGAAGACATTAAACTTAAAATTTATTACCAAAAAACATATTGAAAGGTTAAGAAAAAATAGAAATTAATAAATAATATGATTAAATCTAATCCTTAGAAATTCAATTAAATCATTCAATTTACAATTGACGATGCAAATGTTCAACAGCAATTCAAAAAAAAAGGCAAATTAAAAAAAGTTTACAAATAACTAAGAAACTTGAAGTTATAGATTTTACCCTGTTTTGCAAAACTCTAGTTTTTCCCTGATCTAAACGTTTTGAGTTCATAGAAAGCTTCCCTGACTATTCCTCAGAGGTTGCCACTAGGATTGTATTTGTGCGTATGTACAGGATGTTTTTTATAGAGTGATACAACTTTGAGTTGGCATCACGGCTTTATTTGACCAACCATTTAACAGCTGATAGTTGCTTTTTGTTTAGTTTCCTTTGACATTTCTTTAAAGATCGACTTACACCTTTCAACCTTTCACTTCGCCGACTAATTTTTGCTACAGTAAGGTGGGTGGTGCTGTTACTCTGCTTTTAGTACACGATAGTGTCAGTCGCTGCCAATTATGGTCAGTGATCAGAGACTATACCTTCATCATTGAAACAGGCTGGCAACAACTAGCACAACCACGCACTAATGCTGTTTAGAAGAATTCAATACAATATTTCATGACTCTGCACGGGGTTGAACTCAGGACCCTCGGCTTTATAGTCTTGTGTTCTACTACTTCAGCCAACAGCACCCACAATTGACGCTGGACACACGTGGCAAACAAAAAGCACCAATATTTTCGAACCCTTTAATAGACGTCTATCATTAACTTTGGTTCAAATATTTTGAAAGTAGTGACACTCACACGAATACAAATACCCACTCCAGTTCAACGGGCAAACGAAGTACCACACAGAGTTAAGAGATTGTGCACCACAACGGAAACGGAAACAAGCTTTTGATTTTACATTCATATAGATGTATTTATTTATTATACGAGAAAGAAAAGCAACACATATTTGCAACTCAATACATACTTTTTTTTTGTTGGAGTGCATAAAAGGCAACCATCATCTGCTAAAGAGCACAGGGGGAGTGTAATGCCGGTTTAAGTAAAACAGAAGGGTCTTTGGGAAAATTGCTGGTAACATAAATATATTCATTTAAATTTGCTTGCTTGCACTCACTCCCACCCTCTCTCTCTCTCTCTCTCTTTTTCTCGGCAAAATATCATCAAATTTGTTATATAAAGCCCAGCTAAAAATGGGAAATAAAAAAAAAACAGCAGAAACATTTTATAACGAACGATTTTAAAAACTCTTTAAAATATTTTCAAGCACGCACTGCAACTGATATTTTCAAGCATGTGTTCGATTGTAAGACTACAATGGCAACAACCCGACTTCAGAGCGATGTGGCACAGTGTTTTTATTACATAAAAAATACAAAATAAAACTATAAGTTTTACACTGTAAATATATATTAAGAGTCATTATTCTGTAAATCACCTTGTGTTGGTGAAATTTATATGTAGATAAAAACCAAATTTTTTTTTATATTTTGGACCAGCATTCAGGGGATGACCCCTACATATCCACTGCATTGTGCCGGAACTAGAAAGGAGGTTATAGTATTAAGGGGACAGATGAAGAAATATGACAAGTTAGAGAATTTTTTTGTAGCTATTTCAATCTTTTTACTTCGACAGCTAATTTTTTGCTACAGGACCGACGAAGGAGGGTGTTGTTACTCTACTTTTCAGTACATGATCGTGTCAGTCGCTGCCAATTATGTTCAGTGACCAGTGCTATGCCTTCATCATTGAAACAGGCTGGCAACACCTAACACAATCATGCCCTAATGCTGATCAGAACAATTCTACACAGTATTTCATGACTCAGCACGGGGTTCAACTCCGCTTCAAAGTCTCGTGTTCTACTACTTCAGCCAACAGCACCCATATTGCTATTATTTTCCATATATATTTTTTAAATGTTTTAAAAATCAAAGCAACTGATGAAGTTTTCGAAATCCTATAAATTTCATTAACGCAATGTGATTTAATAAATCACATAGCCGGAGGCAGCCCTGTTTCCTGTTTCCGGAAAATTAGTCACCCTTATCGTGGTTGGCGTTTTTCGCCTTCAAATTCGACAATTTGCAATAGACTAAAGGAAAATTTAGCTTTTTGTCTTTAAGCTATTACGACTTGTCGAATTTGAAGGCGAAAAACGCCAACCACGATAAGAGTGAGTATTTTTTCTTAACCGAGGTAATATATTCTAGCATATCAGAGAATATTGACTACCCCAGACATTTTTGTCTGAGAGAGTCAACCCTACGAGATAACACACTGTGCATTGCTTACACACACACACACACACACATCTATATGACTTAAGCTTTTTCCCACTTTTTAGCATATTTGTTTACTGTAAATGACATGAGTGCTAAGAGCAAGTGCTTGTAAATTTGTTTGTTGGCCTGTTTGGTTGTTTGGAGAATTTGAGAAATTCCACTCAACGACAGCAACAGACACACACATACGCACACACACACTCTCACACACTGGCAGTTTTCAACAATGACTGCAGCAACAAACAACAACCCAACACAAACAAAAAAGAACTCGCAGTGACCAACTTCAAAAACATTCATACGCTTTCATTGGAAAATGTGTTTTCCTATGAATATTTTAAATAATTTAATTCGATATTTTTTCAATTTTTTATATTTTATTTTTGACTATTGGAATGCTGTTTGTTGGCTTTTCATTCAATGGCTGACTGGACGAAAATTGTGTTAGTATCGGGTATCTTCTTTTCAGTCACTTATTTCTCGCCGCCAAGCAAAAAAAAATTTGGAAAAAACAAGTAAAAACGTTATATTCGACCGGGTCGAATCTTAAATACCCTCCAAATATTTAATAAGTAAATTTAAAATGTTTAAGTGGGTGGGACAGAGTTCCTTTAAAACAACCCTGTACCCAATTTTAATTCTCTATTTTGACGGAGCCATTCCGGGAAGGGCCGTGGGGGAGACGTTTCACCTCTGCAAGATCAGAGAACATCTCAGCTTCTTATAGGCTTAAGGAATACAAATTGTTCAAAATTTACACTATTTTAGCATATAATATTGTACGTCAACGCCCACTAAAGGGGGCGGGGTCAAAAAATAGACTATGTTTTCCACAGACGAACGTATGGGCATTGCTAGATGGTCTTAGACTTCATCACTGATCAAGAATATATATACTTTACGGGGTCCAATTCTCTTTGGATGGTATCAAAACTGTATTTTGGCGGGGTCGTTCTCGCAAGGGCTGTGGGGGAGACATTTCACCTTTGCCATAAAACTGTAAAAATAAATGTTTGGGATAATTATATACAAAATATAAATTTTTTTTATAGTGTCATTTAGGGGCCAAAGGGGGAGGAGGGGGTAGGGCAGAGTAGTACCAGAATGCGTCTCAGTTTCGTCATTAAACCTTAAAAATTTTATTTTTAAGGAATGTAGGCTTAAGTTCGTTAAATGTTCACACTATTTTTTCATATAATAACGCCCACTAAAGGGGGCGGGGTTCAAAAATTCTTTTATTTTTATTTTATGGCTCCAACTTTAAAGCGTTCGACCTTCTTTATTATAAAAATATATCATTTGCTTAACAAAATTACAAAACAACTTCAAAAACTATGTTGAATTTTAGAGGCTGGTTTAGTTCTTCTTAGGGGAACTCTTTTCCCTCTGGCCTGATTTACCCCATCTCTCAACTTAACCTGTGCTATCCTGCATGATATATTTATACCAAATTTCAAGAGTCTGGATTTGTTTGTACTGAATCCACAGACGGAGGGATGGGCGGACATGTTCACATCGTCTCAGATTTCATCACTGATCAAGAATATATATACTTCATGGGGTCTCAGATGGATATTGCGCTGCGTTACAAACGGAACGACAAAGTGAATATACGCTCCATATTCTTTTTTGGAGGGTATAAAAGTAGAAAACAGATCATATTGATATTATGAATTGCTTTGTAACGTAACGTGTCACACAAAATACTTTCGTATGTGGAAACGCCCATATACACAGTGTTGCCATGTCCACAGCACAATTGTAAATCCAGCACCATATGGAGTTTTCTAAGGACAATAAATAGCGCCTAAATTTATCGCCCAGCATACAAAATTTAAGCCGCATAATTTTTTACTCTACTGCCAAAGCATTTAAACTGTACTTCTTCAATTTTATGGCTCATTAAGACCATCGTCAGTATTTCAAACTCGTACAACAAGAGATCCCAGTGTAAAGTTAATGCTTCGTAAAGCAAACATTCGACAGGCTGCTGACAGTTGTGAGGCCAGCGCACGATAATCTTTATTGACTGCGTGCGTACTATTTTATTTTGTACTGAAACGACTCAAACGCCACGCCACATAAAACCATGTCCCATAAATCATATAAAATTTAGTGCCATTGTTGCAGATTCATTGAGTTGTAAACAAAAATTAGCCTAAAAAGTGTTTAAGCTGGTTTTTTCTTGCACACAAATTTGTCTATTTTAACAAATATTTCTCCTATTTGACACTCACACACACACACACACACAAACACATACTGGAAAGCATTTGGGACTTCAATGTAGTCCCTTTAATATACAAGAGCATGTAATAATGGACGAGCATATTTTTTTTCTTTTGGTTTTAGCTTTGGCCTTTGTTTATGGTGTGACATACTAAAAAATGTTTGTTTTATTGTTGTTCTTGTTGCTTCCTGTTGAGGTCCAAAATGTTTTCCTTTTATGTTTGTTTATTTATTTATTTTGTGGGGTCTTCATACGGGGCTTTTTTTATCGTTTTTACTGCAGTGCTTTGCTAGAGAAAAATATGAAAGGAAAAAAACCAGAGCGGTTTTTTGCTACTGGTCGCTTTCAAAGGAAGCAGGACGAGAACAGATTATTCGTCATGTTGGACATGAGCTCGAGTCGTTGTAGTTGTAGTCGCATAATAGTTTTTCTTTAGCTGGTAGTTTGCGGTACCAAAACGGAAAACGGCGAGAGTGAGAAAAAAAAATTGGATGAAGGAAAAATCTGCATGTGAATTAATAAATCATATCGGCAAACAAAAGAGCTTTGACATGTTTGATAATGTGTTGCTGTTGTTGTAGTGCGTATATGCTGACACTTTCCCATCCAAAAATATTTTGTATTTTTATTTGGGTTTTTTATATAGACGTTTTTATATATTTTTTTTGCACTTTGGGGGCGAGACCTACTAAAATCATGTCATAAAAGGCTTTACCATAGAGTGCTTTTGGTTTTAAGAAGCACAAAATAATCACTCTTATTGTGTTTGGCGTTTTACGCCTTCAAATTCGACAAATTGCAATAGCTTAAACACAAAAAGCTAAAATTTTCT
Organism: Linnaemya tessellans; assembly: GCA_951800035.1. NCBI lineage: Eukaryota > Metazoa > Arthropoda > Insecta > Diptera > Tachinidae > Linnaemya > Linnaemya tessellans. Next base: position 31,648,637 of record OX637532.1, on the reverse strand, counting down.
TTAATCTATTACAAAATGTCGAATCCGATAGCAAAAACGCCACACACAATAAGACTGATTGTTTACGGTCGCTCTCACTTACGTGAGTTCGTTAATGGAAATTTTTAATTTAAGCTTTTCCTCTTTTTTTAGGTAGGATTAGCAGAAAAAGAATATTCAGCCTGATTCTATAAGGCGTTGGCGTTTACGCCAAAGACGTTTTTTGTACGGGATGAAAGAAACACACAAGAAGTTTTTTTTAATCTATTACGAAATATGCCTGTGGCGTAAACGCAAACGCCTTACACAATCACAATCGAATAATTTTCCGCTTTAGGAACGTCACAGTAACTGTTTTCGAGGGCAGCTACGCTCTCCCTTTAGCAACCATATGCCAGGAACACAACTGCGACGAACGACGAATTTTTGGTCGCGAATATTCGTCGCCAAAAATAGAACACGTTGGTGTATATGAAAATGCACACAATCGTGGTGTTGGTCGTAATTTGTCATACTCAGCGAAATAGATTTATTTCTAATTATTTCGTCAGCGAACGACGAACAAAACAGTATCAGGTGACCAGGTTTCATATACTCAAACTCGTTTTTTGTGGAACAACATAGTTTGCCACTGCATTGTTGCATGTGGCACGATAATTATCTGTGCATACAAATAATGCATTCACTAATTCACAATAATTTATCATTCGAAACACTTTTTATAAATTTTGAAAATTTTTTATAATATAGTATTTCTTCCTATTTCCTACTTTATCATATGGTCACCCCATCAGCCGTTAAATGAAAAAGAGTAATTTATTTAAAGACAAAAAAATTTTCAGAAAATAATTACAAAGAGGAATTTGTTCTCGAAAAAATGGACACCACCGGCGTAATTATTGAATGTCTAAACAATCTGGCACCAGAGGATTACAAAAATTAAAAAAAAATTTTGAATTTTTGTTGTTCATTATTTTAATTTATTCGCCGTTATTGTGTTTCATACGACGAATTTATAGAGCGAATTTTTACCAACGAAATCGTCCTACTGAACGAAATTCATCGTTCGTCCCAGTTGTGTTCCTACCAATACAGTGAATGTATCTTTTATGTACAAGTTCTTGAGGCAATAGGTTAGGTTAGGTTGAAGAAGAGGGGCATAAGCATCCCAATCCGTCATGGATTACACTTAGGCCTCATAGGCCTGTTGTGCGCTCTATAATAAGGAGTTCCCATTCCACTGTAGGGAGCCTCCACCGATACCATGGAAACCTCTGAGTTTGATTACGTCAAGAACCTAGTTTCTTCAATGTACTTCCTTAAGTCTTTCCAATTAGAGCGCCTAAGGAATTCCATCCCCTGTATAATCTCCTGATTAAATGTTTGTCTTCTAATTTGACTAAAAGCTGGACAGTTGCACAAGTAGTGCTCGTGTCTCGTCCTCTTCCTGGCAGGCCCTGCAAGTTATATCGCCAACGATTCCCTTTCGTGCCAGGTGAATCCTTAACTCTGTATGTCCTGTTATTAAATAAACCAAAGTCCGTAGTGTTGGCCTACTCAATGTTAGGACCTCCTTTGTCCTACTACCATCTGGGTCCCCCATAGAATTCTAGTCACCCTACCTATGGTAGAGTGCTGCCAATCTCTTGTATGCAATTCTCTAGCCCATCGCTTTAGTTCGTTCTTAAAAACCTGAAATGGCTTCGGACTATCTAGTGTGATGTTCGCCATTAATGCTCCCATCTTTGCTAGCCTATCTGCCTCAAAATTTCCAGGTATCCCCTGATGTCCTGGAATCCATATTATCTCTATGCCCCCACATTGCGTGTATGAGTTAATCTCATCCTTGAGGCAATAACAGAGTGATTTTATTTTTCCATTTCATCAATAATAATTTTTAATATAAGATATTTTATATTAAATCTAAGGAGACCAATTCGAGTGGGATTCCCCCTTTGAACATAGAAAATCAAAACTGTTAATAATAGAGTACAATAGCATCTCCTTGCATAATCTCTGCTATTATGTAAAAAACTGAAAAATTACTTCCCCATTTGCTTTTCAAAATTCTCCATACCGCATGCTATTAAATCTGGTTGAATAATCTGCTAATAGCCAACAATATTTCCGGTGTAACTCATACATTTTAGCGTTGCCTGAAACCCCAATTAAATTATTCCACAAAAGCAGTTTGCAGCAGCAACAACAATTTTGCTCTAATGCATTAAACACATTCACGACAGCAGACTACCGACTACACGACTATTGAAATAGTATAAATGTGTTTATATGGGAAAAGTAGCACGGACAACAACCAGCCGTATAACCGTGAAAATAAGCATACCCATATAAGCACATACATTCTATTTCCGTAGCCGTGTAGTCAGTAGCCTTTTGTCGTGAATGTGTTTAACGCATAATGCATTAAACACATTCACGACAGCAAGCTACCGACTACACAACTACAGAAATAGAATACAGGAGCTTAGATAGGAAAGGTAGCAAGGACAGCAACCTGCCGCTTTAATAATCTTTCCCATATAAAAACATGTATGCTATTTCTGTATAAGTGTAGTCAGGTAGCCTGCAGTTGGGAATGTGTTAAATGCATAAAAAACTCTACTTGGACACCGTCAAACACAGCAGAAAAATAAATTAGTATACATAAGTTATTAGAGGGCGGCAATTTTTAACTTAACAATACAAAAAAAATATCAAATTAAGTCATATGAGAGAAAACAGCATCGGCCGTGACATGATTTAGATAGTTTGAAGCCATTTCAAGAACCAATCGCTTAGGCTGATCATGAAAATCAAATAATTTTACATCTTCAATTGTCCCTATTTCTCGCTAGTTCAAAACCATCTTTTTAAGCAGTGAAAACATACAAGAGATAAGTTGAATAAAATAGGCGAATTGTTATATTTCGCGGTCTACGTTAACTCGATTAGGAATATTTGATCACCATTTTAGCTATTTACCATGATTCATTTGGTTGAGAGTCATAAAAGTTACAAGTGCGTTTTTTTAACTCGGACCACTACATAAACAGTGCATTGCGCCGGAAGGTAGGGGAACGAAATAGAGAATTTTTTGCAGCTATTTGAACTTTTTACTTCGCCGGCTAATTTTTTGCATGTTTGGCAACTTTCTGCTGTCGATAAAAATGGATCAAGGAATTGCCATCAAATTTTGTGTAAAAGGTGATCAAAAGCACTTGAAATGTATGTGTTATCTGAGTCAGCAAAATGTTCACAAATGCTATCAGTTGTTCAAGAAATGTTGAGTTTGTACTGAACCTCCCAGCATATCAACCAACCACTGCACTATAGGTAAAATGACCACATTTTCTGGCCAAAACTGTAAGGAATCACTGAATAAGGATGAAAATCGGTATACGGGGGTTTTGAAGGTTGCTGATTTCGAATCTGAGGTAAAATTTTTCAAATTCAAAATGGCGGATCCAATATGGCGGCCTAAATTTTTAAATTTCTTCAGATTTACATGAAAATCGGTATACAGGGGTTTTCAAGGTTGCTGACTTTTTTTTTTTTTTTTTTTTTTTTTTTATTTGTTTTTATTGTACATAAATAGTATTAATTCATTTTAATAATGGCCCCAGCGCCTATAGGCATTATTGGAGCTAGCTGGCAAGATATATTACTTGTTAAATGTACATATGAAAATAATTACATATAATATTAACAAAAAGAAAAAAAATGTTTTAAGTTTAACAATTAAATTTAAATTACAACAGAAGCGTTTCCATTTTATTATACAAAAAATCTTTACAAGATGATTTAAATGTCGTTAATCTATTAATTGACTTTAAATGTAAAGGCAAACTATTGTATTTTATACTGCCAGTGTAATCTATACGTTGTTTGGTCTTTTCTAATCTACACCTTGGAACTCTTAAATTTGTCCCATTGCGTGTGTAAAAATAAGATTGATTTTGAAAAAATGATATGGTATGGTGTCCGATATTATGAATACATTTAAAAACATACATCAAAACTTGAAACTCATGTAATCCATAAATTGGTAAAATTGTTTTGGAAATATCTTTGTACAATGAAAAAGTCGAATAAGTTATTGGTAAATTATATATAATTTTCAATGCCTTATTTTGCATACATTGGAGCGATTTTAAATTATTGTTACTTTTATTATAAGCATAGATTATTCCCATATAACTCAAATGTGACTGTATTAATGATTGAAATATCATCAGTTTAGAATTCTCACTCAACTTATTTTTAAGTTTGTACAAAATTCCAATTGCAGGTGCTATTTTATTCTTAACATCCCTTATATGTAGATCCCAGGACAAATTGCTTTGTAATGTGATTCCTAGATATTTTACGGAGTGTGTTTCATTTAATAATTTTCCATCAATATACACATTGAAGTCATTACTAAGACTGGAAGCATTGGGTCTAAATCGAATAAGTTTTGTTTTATCCGGATTAATAATTAAACGATTTAAACGTGCAAATTCAAATACTAAAGCTGCGTCTCTCTCAACGTAGGTTTTCAAAACCAAATCATGTTTAAAGGGATAGAATAAACATACGTCATCCGCAAACATAAAAAGTTGGCCAGTTAAATTTAGATTTTTTAAGTCATTTAAGTAAATTGAAAATAATAATGGTCCCAATCCACTTCCTTGCGGAACTCCATAATCCACAGAACCAATAAAGCTTTTCGAATTATTAACTTGCACGTATTGCTTTCTGTTTAAAAAATAACTTTTAAATAATAACAATTCACTTCCTTTGACACCATATAATGACAACTTTTGCAACAATATTTGATGATCAACTAGATCAAAGGCTTTTGTAAAATCAAAAAATACACCTGCAACTCCACTGGAACCTTCATCTAAACCGTTGCATATATACTTCATTACGTTCAAAACGGCATCTTCAGTACTACATCCTCTTCTGAAACCGAACTGAAAATCATACAAAAGATTGTTTTCCTCCATATAAATCAAAAGTTTATCATATAAGAGTTTTTCAAAAATTTTGTCTATTGTAGATAGAACAGCAATTGGCCGGTACTTTTCCATAGTTGAAGCATTCATTTGTTTCGGTATTGGAACTATTTTATGAATCTTGAGAGCATCAGGGTACACCGAAGAATCTATCATACTGTTAAATATTTTTACTAATATTGGTGCAATAGTTTCTCCACATTCTTTAACAATTTTTGGCGATATATTGTCATAGCCAGGACTCTTATTAATTTTAATATTCAATATGACTTCACTTATGTCATCAATACTAACATTTCCAAGATAAAAACGGTTAGGATATTGAAAAATAGTTCGTAAATTATTAAATATGTCTCCAGGTTGAACTTCTATTTGTTGTTTAAGGTTTGCCACAGAAGAAAGAAAATAATTATTAAGACAATCAGCTTTAGCTTGATCCGTAGTTATTATTTGTCCCTGTGAGTCATTAAGACATATATCATTACTTTTTGTACGACCAAGTGTAGTGTTAATAAACTTCCAACATTTCTTCGGATCACTTCCCGCTTTATTTAAACTTTCAGCATAATAATTATCTCTGCACTTCTTAACAGCAATTTTAATTACTTTACTTACTCTCTTTAAAGCTTCTTCTATATTGTGCTTATTCTTAGTTTTACGACATTTCTTTAACAATTTTTGTTTTAAAAAAATTAATTCTTGAAGATTTTTATTTATCCATGGCGTGAGCTCAAAACACAACTGCTTTTTATGTTTTGTAACCACTGTTGCATGATTTGTAGCATTTTGCATACAAGAAACTAAATTATCGGTCAGGGCCGAGGTATTAAACGAAGAAAAATTAATTGGTAAATTACTTTGCAAATATTGTTTTGCCTTTTCATAGTCGCAATGTATTTTTGATACTTCAATATATTCTTTAAATCTCACATTACTTTTGAACTTACAGCATAGTATGTTATGATCTGATAGGGAGCATTCAACTGAATCAATATAAATCCTCTCAGAAAAGTTACTATATACATGATCTATAGATGTTTTACTTCTAGGCCTTGTTATCATGTTATGAGCACTTGTACAATCATAATTATGAAACATTGCTGACAAATCACAGTAATATTGATTGTGAAATGCATCAATATTGGTATCACCAACAATAATTACTGGACTACTAGCACAATTATCTAAAGTGAGATCAAACATATTTAAAAAATCAGTAACATTGCATTTCTGTGATCGATAAAACGAAATCAGTTTCATATTTTTATGGTCAATTTTAAAATTTGTAAAATTAACGGCTATAAGTTCCACAAAATTTTGACTTTTACAAATTTCCACATAGTAATGTAAATTTTTATTTATATATAACGACGTTCCTCCATAACCATCTTTTCTACAACTGTGAACACTATTAAAGCCTGGTATTGAATACAATTGCAACACATTCTCACTAAACCATGTTTCTTGCACTGCGATTACATCTGGCAATTTTGGAAAACTAGCAATTAAAGATTTAAATTGATTAAATTTTTCAATAGAAGAAACGCTTCTGATATTTATGCTTATTACATTCAGAAAACTATAATTTAATCCACAAATATAATTTTTAAATTTTGAAAATTGATTGAAATATTGATTTTTAATCATTTAGTTAGAAAGAAAAAAAAAGTTAAAACAACAAAAAAAAATTTGTATGAATAAATAATAATTAACAATTATAATAGAATTCATTATGAAGGAGAAACATAGGCAGCACCATCTTCACCATCATCAGAGGAATCATTAGCATTATTATCATCTCTATTCATCACAAACGATCTACGTTTCCAATGCTTATTAGTTGTTGCATTTAATAACATGGTGTCAACATCATCCTCACATCGTATCAGCTGCTGTTTCGCAAGGTCGCTCTTTTTACAATAAACTTTACCATTCCGGACATATACGTGTTGATATCCAACTGCTTTTAATGATTTAGCATGGTTCCACAGATTTAAAGTTTCTTTGCTATGGAAATCATAAACAAATATCTTATTTGTACTTTCGTCTTGTTTTAATTTAGATTTAGAAGACATCAATTTTTCTTTATTTAATCTGGATGAAAATTTTACAACAACTGTTTTTTTATCATCATCTTTCTTTTCAGTTCTTCCTTTCTTTTTTATAAAATACGCATCTTCCACTGCATTCGGCTCGAATTCAATTCCAACAGTTTTTGATAAATCAACAACTGCCTCTTTAGCATTTACACCACTAGCAACATCCAAACCACTGATAATACAATTGTTTTTTACACGGTTATCATTTAAGATTTTTACAGAAGTTCTAAGAGTTTTTATTTCTGTTTTTAATTTTTTATTTTCCCTTTCAATTTCTGTTATTTTCTTTTTGTTTTCTGCTACCTCTTTGAAAACCTCATCAAACTTGGCTGACATAAAATTAATTGAGTCAGTCAGCTGATCCAATTTTTCAAGCTTTTCTAGTTTTTTTAACTCTGTTTTTATCGTATTAAGCTCTTTACTTATCTCTCCTCCTCCTTCTTTGCAATATTGGCAATGGAACATTTCTTTTTCATTTTTCAACAGTCTTTCAAACTCTCTCCTTATTAAGCCAGAACATTGAAAATGAAAGCTTTTCCCGCACTTATCACATTGTATATAATCTTCAGAATCCTCTTTGATCTCATATTCGCACTGGTCACAAAGAATTTTATTATTATTTGCGATACTCCTTCGAGCTGGTTTTTTAGGCATTTTTAATTTTTTTTTTTTAAATAATGATCAGTTTGTTTTATGTATTTACAGCTTGTGTTATTTAACACAAAGTTTATAACACAAAAATTATTAATTTTATATGCACGCTTTAACCACTGACAAAAAGTACGTTTGACTTCAAGGGTTGCCAACTCCAATGGCGGATCCAATATGGCAGCCTAAATTTTTAAATTTCTTCAGATTTACATGAAAATCGGTATACAGGGGTTTTCAAGGTTGCTGACTTCGAATCTGAGATAAAATTTTTCAAATTCAAAATGGCGGATCCAATATGGCGGCCTAAATTTTTAAATTTCTTCAGATTTACATGAAAATTTTCACAAAAAAATCGCACTTTCTCCTTCACATAAGCAGATTCCTCTTTAAAAACATTCCCGCATTCAGCTTTACCAACAATAAAATTGTAAACAGCAGCATTCTTCTCCTCTTTCTTCTGCTTATCCAACCAAACTTCCGCAAGTTCGCTATTTTGCAAGCAAAAAAGCAAAAAATCGCAACATGAAATTGACAAAAATAAACTCAAAATACTTCATTTAATACGTTCTTGATTGTTTTAACACGGCCGAATTGGGCCATTTATTAAAGGTTATGTCCGAAGTATGAGTTTTTTCGTAAAAATAAAAATTGTTTTAACAAAATCTTTCTCTTAAACTTTTAACCACTTACTATCACTTTTGTTTTCCATATTTGATTTAAATTTATGTTTGTTTTATAACTATTTAAAGAAACTTAAAAATTATACCAAATCGCACTTTATATACTGCATACAACACTTTGCTCACAAACAATGATTTTGACCACCTGCTAAGCAGTCGTAGTTAATTTTTTACAAAAACAAAACATGCCGTTATTAGCTTTGATGTGTTCTTTATCAAATACCAACAAAAAAATTGCATTCTTGAAAGTTAGAAAAATGACTTTTTGCCACAAATATGAGTCAAATTACCTATAGTGCACTGACAAAACATTTTGATTAAATAAAAGAAATTCTGTGATGGGAGGGAATCGTCGAATCAGTATAAAAAAACTGGCAGAGTATTTTTTGTATAGAAATTGGCTCAACCCATGGAATGCCTTTTTTTTAAATTGTGGATGACTCTCCATTGCCTGGTTTTCATTTTTGGTTATAAAAAAAAAGAACAACAGATTTGACCCGCTGCGACTTTATCCTGTTCCCAAAATTAAACAGGTTCATAAAAAGGGAGCTCAAGGACGTGTGGAAAAATGTAATATCAGAACTGCTTCGAGTGTATTATATCTGAGGGGAGTATTTTGAAGAGCACAAAATAGAAATAGGTGAATATATATATATATTTTTTGAATTGAAAGTATTCAAGTTATTTTTTTAACAGATCTCGTATATCGATGGCTTAATATATAAAAGGCATAGGACACAAAAAAAATTTTATGCATTTTTAATAAAATGTGTTACATATTTTTATTAAAAATTGCATGAATACTTTTTTGTGTTAGGAATTTTACGGATTTGCATTAAGATTTTTCCTTCTCCTGTAAAGTAACAAAAAATCGAGTTAGGCCCTTTTTATATTAAGGCATCGATATATACTATAAATATAATAGTTTTTTAAGAAGGTTATTACAGTATTTCCAATATTATTAAAAAATTGCTACAAAATTATATTTTTTTTCTAAAACCTCAGTTTTATTGTCCTGAACATGTTGCAATCATATTGTTTCTTTTTAGTTGAAAAAAAAACCTTAGAACTGTAGCATTTCATAAATGCTAAAAAGTTTCCTTAACCTTCAAACAATTTAAAAAGTAATTTGTTCGTGTAACAACTAAGACAAAAGTCGTTGTAAAGGAATTTTCCTTTTCCTACGCAAAAGGAGCATTACAGCAACTTCACCATCATATTCCTGAGGAAGAAGCGGCGGAGCGATACAAACGTAAACTTAAGGCGCTTCAATGCTTTCATTTTATTATGTTAATAAAGTTAGCAGGAATGCTTTTTTAGGCTCTCAATGTATGTATGCGTGTTAAGCAGCACAGACAGACTGAGAGTTCAACCAAAATTACGTTAAACGTGTAAATAAGTACACGATGATGGATATGTATGCGTGCGTGTGTGTGTGTGTGTATGTGTGTGTGTGGGGGTGTATGCCTTAAGTCTACAATATATTTGTGGCATATAATCATTATTGTAGAAGTTATTTTCTATAGCATGCTTTGAGGGTAATTCTTTTACAACAAAGGATGGCATAAAAGTTCTTAATTTTTTTTTATTTCCTACTTTACAAATACACAATAAAAGAGAAAATAATATGTTAAGAATGTAATAGAGAGAAACAGAGATTGTAATAAAACGGCATATTTTACATAACAAAATAGATCACGGGAAAAGAATATTGTAGTCGTATGTACATGCCAGCCTGGCGTACCCTACATCAAAAACATTATTCGCTTAAAAAAAAGTACAAGACAGAAAGAATTTAAAAATAAAAAAGACGTTGGAAAGAATCCACAAAATACTTTGCGATATTCGAATGGAAACGTTTAAGAAAATGGCACACACAACAATACTTCTGAAGAACAATACAAATAGGCGAGAGAAGAATATTTAAGGTATTTCCTGGATATTTTTACTTCCAAACAAATGCTTTAAAATAAAATGAAACCAAAAAAAAAATTATATAATAATTTTTTTGTGAAGCAGCGAAAAATAAGCCAAAGCCATTAAAACGAATTGAATGGAATGAAGGAGGATATTTGTTCGGTCGGTCGGAAGTAGTGTACAAAGAAAAAAAAATTCTATTATTATTTGTAAAGTTTTACCAAAAGTTATTACAGTAGGGTGCGGCTTTTGTTTTCTTTGTGATATTAATAAAGATGATGATGGATTTAATTTTTTTTGTTTTTTTTTTTTTTGTTTTCTTTTGCTCCTTTTAAGAAACACGATGTTCTTTTGCTGTGCCCTGTTACCCATTAACCAAATGAAATATTAAATGTTATTTATGTCTGGGCTACGTAATAGATTTTAATTTCTTTAATAGGAGGTTGATTAAATTTTAATGAACATTTACCGTGGCTTATTACTTTGATATTATGCAACAGAGCTGAAAAGTTTGAGACACAGAGTTGCCAGGATTTTTATAAAAAGTTTATTTAGTTTTACTCCGTCTTTTGTGTGTGTTTTTTTTTTGTTAGAAAATAAATGGAGGCTGTAGTACATAAATAAACAGTCGTGTTGATTTTTTAGGGTTGTCAACACTTTACTGCACAAATTGCGAAAAATTGCAATCTTGCGTTCATTTTGGGACGCCCTTTATTTTTGACATTGTCTATATATACCAGGGAATACAATTAAACGCGATTTTGTTTTAATCGGTAAATAGCTTCATTGATTAATCTAAGTTTAAGTTTAAAATGAATCGATTAACTTCAAATTAATCGATTAATTCTCAATTAAACGATTAACCGATAAATTTTTAATCAATCGATTAACCAATTATTTTTCAATTATTCGATTAACCGTTTAACTTTAAATTAATCGATTAACCGAGTAATTCTCAATTAACCGATTAATTCTCAATTAATCGATTAATTCCCAATTAATCGATTAATTATCAATCAACCGACTAATTCTAACTTATGTAATCGATTAACCGATTAATTATCAATTAATCGATTAATTTTAATTTAATTTAAGTAAATTAATTTAATTAAATTAATTTTTTTACACATTTTTTAATAAATTATTCATTATTTTAAGAGTTTATTAATACGAGTAATAATCGCTGAACTAGTTTTAATTTAAGTAAATTAATTTAATTAAATTAATTTTTTTATACATTTTTTAATAAATTATTCATTATTTTGAAAGTTTATTAATACGAGTAATAATCGCTGCACTAAATCAAGCAGAAGAGCACTTCAAAAACAATGTATTCATAAAGAAATTTATTACTGCCATACTTAAGTGACGTCGACGTCGTCATTTATAATAAGGGAGATAATTTTATGTCCTTTAATATATGAGTCGATCTTTGCAGTTAAAATTAGCGGTGAAGTTGCAGGGCTGGCAGTACATCCTTCAATTTACAAACCAGAAAATAGAAAAATTTTGAACTTCTTTTGTATATATGGGAAAAGAATGAACACGAATAAAATTAAAAAAGAGAGAAATTTTTACTTTTTTATAAATTTAATCTTGAAAAAGTGTCACATATTTTCCCATCAATTCTATTTTAACTCTTCCTTTTAATTTTCGTAAAAAGCCAACAATTTTTAAATTTTTTTTCTGGAACAAAAAAACCACTATAACTTTTTTCACTTTTAGAACAAAAAATTAAATATATAAAACATATTATTAAAATCGACAAACACTTTAAATATCAAGTGCGGAGACCATTAATTTCACTAAATACATATGTATTTGTCTAAAACGAACAAAAAAAAGGAAGAGAGCTTAAAGCAGGAGGAAGTTTTAAAATTTCACAGCCACCAGCAACTGGGCCATGTCCAAAGATCAAGTGAAGAAGCGACAGATAAAATACAACATGTATCTAAAATTTATTGAACCAAAAAAAAAAAAAAGTAAGAGAACAAAAAATTGATATGAATTGACACTTTATCCTTAGAAGAAAACAACAACAGCAGAAACCAAATGCTATTGCTACTTTGCAGTTCCACATGAAACGAAAGAAAATTTAAAGAAAAGAAAAACACAGATGGTCACAAAAAATAGACGTGATGCATAAAAATGTGTTTTCAATGAAATTTTTTTTTTTACATCCATACAAGCCACGTACTGACACTTACAGCGAATACTCAAACTCTATTGTTCGCCAGAAATTCCCCAGACAGCTATGAAAAATTTTATTCGAAACACTTATTTGATTTTAAAGAAAATACTTTATGCTTTAAAGTTTTACAGTAACACAAGTGGACAACAAGTGAATTATTTGAACTTTTTCGAAACTTAAAAGTTCACAAAACAGATAATTCCATTGAAATAAGCAATTTTCTTGATTTATGATATAGGCTAACGACAGATGATCTTGAAATAAATTTTCCAGTTTTATCCTTTCAATTCTGTGACCACTTTAAAAGTTTTTGGTGATATTCATCCGCAATCCAGCCAAATTTTTACTAGAGAGGTCACGGAAAACGTGCACCAAAGAAGGCGGATTTGTTAGTCGGTAAAGTCATGGCACATTTTTTATAGAATCACGCGTTGCCATTTACAAATATTACCTGGAACAGGATAGAACAATCACCAGGCAACATCATTCAGAGCTTTTAGATAGATAAGGTACTGAAAAAAGTGGTATTCCATTAAGACAATAAACGAGTGCATAAATTGAACTGCTAGCCCATCCAGAACATTATCCAGATATTTCTTTTTGCAAACTTCGAGAAATGACTGGGTGCTAAGAGCTTTCGGTTGAATGAAGAATTTATATTCTAAATAAAACTCCCTTTTGGGGGCCTTAAAAACCGATTATTGCAAAGCAACACAAAAGTAGAAAAAACATTGGTACTGAATGTATTGATGTAAAAGTAGATTATGTTTAGAAATAAAACAATTAATTACTGAAAAAAATATTTTAAACATTTAACAAACTACCCTCGTATATTAATGATAATAACTTTAAAAAACAGTCATAATCTTAAATATTGATTACGATATGAGAAGTTATGAAATATCTCATGTTAAATTATCTGTGATGTAAGTGCAGTCTTTTTCAAAGCATACTTTTAGGGTTCTTATGTAAGATTAAATTTAAAGTCTATCATAAACAAGAAAGAGCCTACATGAGGTTTAAAAGTCTGCTTTAAATTTGAAACTAAGTCAACTTGTTAAAAAAAAAACTGTCTATCTTCTCATCTTTCCTAATCTGACCCCTCAATACTATCCCCTCGTTTTCAGTTCCGGCGCAATGCATTGCATATATAGGGGACCCTGAGCGCTGGTCCTACTCCTAAAAAAAAAACCTGCAGATGTCTTCCCCGCCACTTACAATTTGAGGAGGTTCAACACGAATATCCACAGATATTACTCCCTTTATCCTCCATCTATTTTCCTAGTTCCAGCGCAATGCACTGCATATGTAGGGGTCATCCCCTGAGTGCTGGTCCAAGATAAAAAAAAAGAAAAATAAAAATTATTTCGGAGCCAACTATTTCCAGCACAATAGATATTTTCCGAAGAAAAAAAACAAGATTTATATATTTCATCAGAGTACGAAGCCTAAGGTCCTCTGTTTGATGGGTCGGTCATATACATGGTCTACAAGTCTAATAATCTGCCGGTGTTAATTTCCACCGGCCAAGGACATAAAAAATATAATTAAACCATGCTGGCATGTTTTCTTCGCGAGTGTCAAGCGCATTCTACACGATTATCAAAACATATTTTTTTCGAGTTTTAAATAAAAATTATAACCCGTAGAATCATGAAAATATTTTCATGCACGAGAAAATTATTAAGGTTTCCAGGCACGACGGAAACATGATTATAGGAAGAAGATACTCATAATGCTGGCACTACAACATGCGACTGTTCCAGATTGTTTAGTTGATTTAAACCGGCGCCCATCCATGACCTTTACTTTTTTTTCAAGTGTTTTAAATCTGTTCTATTTTAGTAGCAGGCAAATGTTGAGTCCATCTCCTGCCTTGATTGGCCGTTTCAATCTAGATTTGATGTGTGGTGGACTGCTTTCTGGAGGATCAGCAGAATGCAAACATTTTTCACAATAATGCGTGATAATTCGTGCTTAAGCACGCACGCTAATCACTTATAAATTGCTCATCTTGAATTTAAAGTGCAAGTTTGTAGTTTCATGTATGTATGTGTGCGGACACATCACTTTACATGTAAACAATATGTATTATATGTTGCCCTCTCCCTCCCTTCCTGACACACTTCTTATTCCGTACACGTTATACTCTTTATCAAGTTTTATTTTTAAAAGGGACATAACAAACATAGAAAATATACACAAAGAATTTTTATCGCTTAACCCACCCAACAAACCACACATACATATTTCAGCTAAACCCACATATGTTCAAAATAACAACAACAACAACAACGAAAGCAAGTGCTGACATTGAGATCCAACTCTGTGGATAAAACAAAACCACAAACAACAACGTCAAGTCGTTGTTACCCCATATTGTACTGATAAGCTCCGTTTTGATTTTATTTCTTCAAAAATAAAAACAAAAACAAATATAATAATAATAACAACAACAACAACAACTGCATGAAAGGCAATTTTATTGTTCAAATTGTCGTCGCCTAAAATGTTGACTGCAACATAAACTCGTATGCTTAAGCAAGCATTGTGGCAGCAACAAACATGCAAACGTGCGTAAACGCGTAAATTGTAATTGTTTACCCAGGCATAGTCCTCGGGGTAAAAATAGCACAATTTCTTTTTTATTTTTTCTTCTACATAAATGCATTTTAGGGGTTGAGCCAACGGCAGCCATAGAACGGAAGAAGTAAAAAATAAATAAATAAAAACGGCAGCAACATAAAGGGTTGGTTGCTTTATTTATTTAGGGTCAAATTTTCCACATTAAAAAACCATATACTCGTCAGTCCATTTAAGGCACGTGCAAGCTGAAATGGATGTTTGATGAGCTTACATGGCAAATAATTTTGACAAGCCATAAAACTGGGCTGGAAATAAAAACATAACATCTCATCGCATCACATCAAATCAAATCAATGTATGAACGAACATTCTGACAGCAGGATTTATGCTGCACGTACATACTTTAATGTAAGTTTGTTGTCAAAGTGATGTCAGGGGTGGGGGGTGGCCTTTCGGAAAAAAGACGTATTTTTGAAATTATTGGAAGAGATGATGTTATTGATAGTTTGCACTTATTCGGTTGAAAACTTTCATTAAATATATGCCCATCCGAAAGGTTGGGAGAATATTTACCCAATTTAATAAGGAAACCCTTTCGGTTGTTAATGGACTACTGAAATAAATAAACTATTCTAAAATCAAATGGTTTGCACTTTTTATGACGACTGGCACTTTTTATAATGACCTGCATTTTTTAATAATGACTTGAACTTTTTATGATGACTTGCAGTTTTTATAATGATTTGCACTTTTTATGATAATTTGCACTTTTTATAATGACTTGCACTTTTTATGATGACTTGCACTTTTTATAATGACTTGCACTTTTTACAATGACTTGTACTTTTAATTTTGACTTGCACTTTTTATGATAATTTGCACTTTTTATAATGACTTGCACTTTTTATAATGACTTGCAATTTTAATGACGACTTGCGCTTTTTATGATAATTTGCACTTTTTATAATGACTTGCACTTTTTATGATGACTTGCTGTAATGACTTGCACTTTTTATGATGACTTGCACAATTTATAATGACTTGCACTTTTCAAAATGACTTGCAGTAATGACTTTAATTTTTCATAATGGCTTGCACATTTTATGGTGAGCTGCACTTTTTATGATAACTTTCACTTTTCATAATGACTTGCACTTTTCATGATGACTTGCACTTTTTATGACGACTTGCACTTTTCATGATGATTTGCACTTTTTATAATAAGTTGCACTTTTTATGATGACTTGCAGTTTTTACAATGACTTGCACTTTTTATAACGACTTGCATTTTTTATAATGACTTGCACTTTTTATGATGATTTGCACTTTTTATGATGACTTGCAGTTTTTATAAAAACTTGCAGTTTTTATAATGACTTGCACTTTTTATGATGACTTGCACTTTTAATAACTACATAAACTTTTTTACACACAAATATAATATATATGAAAGTAACTCTGTCTCTCTCTTACTTTTTCCTGCTCAAACTGCTGAACCGATTTAGATATATTTTAAGATCCGAGGAATAACAGTTTTGTTTTGGAAATGATCCTATCGAGTGGTCAAGGGTGGTCGAAAATTCGTATAGAAGTATAAAATTATTACTCAAAAGAGTTCTGCATAACTTAAGCGTACAACACAATGCAATTTTATGCCATCGGAAACAAACACACTAGTGTGTCTTACGTGCAACATTTAAAATTGTGGTATATTTCGAATGATATTATTACTTTTTTTTCTACTTGGAGCCGAGCTCAGTGTACAAATTCTACTGATAAAATGCATTGTACCGGAACAATGAAAGGAGGAAATATCGTCAAAGAAATTTGATAAGATAGAAAATGTTTAAATTTTGCGACGAAGGAGTTAGTTTTCTGCCACTTCAATGCTAAGAATTTAAAAAAATATGTATATTGTGCACACCTACACCCACCGGCTTTTTAAGGCGTATATGATTCATAAATATCGGTGGACGATAAGTTACCTAAATATGTACTACCTTATGTGAATGTGAAAAATGCGTGCTATGATGCAAGTCAATAGCAAGAAAGTGCTACAGTAATTAATTTTGAAGGTTCAACACACTTGCTGGCCTGGTATAAACAGAGAAGCTATGAGAAGCATCTGCGTATCTCTGGTATCGTGTATTGGATACTTTCTACCGTGTACTAAAATTTTAATCAAGACCGTAATTCGGCCAACCATAACTTTAATATATTTTTAATTGTATGAAAATGTAGAAAAACATTAATGTGTTAAATAATTTCCATTATTATATATAAAATAAAACTGTCAAAATGTTGATTCAATTATGGCAGTTTATTTTTACTTCTGCATGTTATTAAAAATCCACTTTAATTGTATTAATTTTATAACAAATAATTTGTATTGAAATGAAAACTTAATAAAAAGGAAGTCAATGATTAATATTTAAACAATTTAATAATGCGAAATTATGTTTAATTATTATTATTTTTTTTTTCAATTGTATTTACTGTTCGTTTGTGTATAAAATATTTATTTCACTTTGGAGATGGTCACCGCGCTCACGTTGTTTGCTAGATGCATGCATAAGCACGCGTGCTCGTAAGTACTCCGGTATTTGATGGAAATCGATTGATTTCAAATCGCATGATAAATATTCCAAGGCACAAAGGAAAGTCAACATCAGTTTTATTCAACTTACACAGCAGAGCAGAACAGCTGTTTTCGAAAGACGCAACCCTTTCATCATCAGTGCTCATGTGTATTGTGTTTGTCACCACTTATTAGGTGGCTTTAATTTTAATTATTATTACAGATAAAATATTTTATTCCGATTAAAATTCGTTTTCACTGTAGCGTGCAACTCACAGAAATCTTATACGAAGATTGAAGTTTTAAAAAACCAGGATTTCAAATGGATCGATTTGCATCATTTACCAGACTATTTTACTTTAATCACGTACTCATGAACATGACCGTGTTTTAAATATTTGTGCCTGTCAGGGAAATGCGTGCCACATTTCGTGGTAAAAATTTTCTAAACACGACTATTTCTTATAGGTCTAATTAAAGCATTCAATTTCGATCGAAATTTCCACACAATTTGTATAAAAATTTTCAATACTACCAAATACCGTTAGTTTCCCCCAACACGATTAATTTTCGCATGTGGTCAAAGAAGCGCCGCCTTGCATGCACGTGCATGTCTATGACTTTTTTTTCAAGTAATTATTAATGCTTCCATCTCTGTTTCATTTATTTAATTACGTTTACTACTTTCATTTAATATATAATAGAATTGCATTCAATGTTGGTCAATTATTAGCAGACCAAATATTATAAAAAAAAAGTCTGTATTAATAATTAGAGAACCTGATTAAAATGCATAAAAAGTTTATAACAAAAACTTTCACCTCAAAAAATAATGTTTAATGTTTAACTGTGCAATATTATTAACTGCATTAAAAGCGATAGTCGTACGAAAACAATGCATTTGAAGAAGAGAAATAAAACTAGACAGCAGTTTAACGCTTTAACGAACAGGCAATTTTTGTGAATTTATATGTGTAATTTTATATGTTGCAAAGAATTAAGTTAAAGTACTCCAAAGAAAAATTATATTTATTTTTTTTAATTTTATTATTAGTAACAGTAACGGCTGGTTGTATAAATTTAAAAAAGTTAATGTTTACTTTAGAAGATCGATTTTAGAATAGACAAAAAAGAATTATTAGTTTAAAGAAACTTCATCAAAACATTCGTCAGCTGTTTAATGATTTATATACGAATAGGCTATACATATTTTTGTGGTACACTTTTAAGGATCTTATCGTCCACAACTATTGATGAAACACATATATGTTTTAAAAGATATTTATGTGAAGATATGCGAGATGTACTGAGTTCGTGGCACCAAAGGGCATTTTAACAATTCAAGGGCTTTCGAACAAGTATTTACAATTTCAATTATGAATACGGTGACCATATTTTTCAACCCAAAAATAATGTAATAAAAATTGGTTTTACTATTTATAGTCAAATTCTTCTGGTTTCTTGACCTCTTTTTAATTATTATTGTATTCTGATATTTTTAAGCTTTGTCACACAAGGGAGTGACGAAATATTGAAATTAAAAATTAAATTAAAATAAAGAGACCTTAAGCTTAAAAATATCAGAATACAATATTTATAGTCACATACATGTATTCTAGGCATGGCCGACTTACTTATATATATTAATGTTTTTTAAACAAAATTGGTGATTTTGTCTTTTATTGTATTGAGAAAATAAAACTTTTAATTTTGGAGTTTAAACAAAAAAGTATTAATAATCAAATAAAGGACAATAAAGGACATTTCAATTAAAAAAAGGACACTTTGATTTTTGTTTACCTAGGAGGACATCAGGTGAAAAAAGAGGACTGTCCTCCTAAAAAAAGCATGAATGGTCACCGTAATTATGAAGCATGTTGACTTTACTGTGAGAGTCATAAAAGTTAGTGTTTTGCGTGTTCGACGATTTTCTGCTGTGGTAAAAATATTAATCCAGGAATTTGCATTAAGTTTGGTGTAAAAAATGGAATTAAGTGAACAAAGTGAAATGTTCACACTGGCATACTGTGATTGTACTCCCGAGTCTGAAATATTTTGGCGCTCTTCCTGTAGACTCCTCCCTCATATCAACAAGTAATGAATATATTTGAAAAGTGTCTAAAATTGTTATGAAGTATCGTTCTTTTTTCCCAAAATTTTCGGCATGAGGCACTTGACAGCGAAGTGCTGAAATTACTGAACTCAAGAGATAAGTCCAAAACCAACTACCTGATGATGCCTTAGCCACGAGCCACATTTCGAGCTCTGCGAATTTTTCCTGTTCCCAAGACTAAAGACTCCCGTGAAATGACAGCGTTTTTCAGCGATTGAGTATATAAATACAGAATAGCAGCTGGAAGTTGATGAACAAATAAATATTATTTTATATAAAATTTTTTAAATTTATTCGTGCTGATTCTTTTCTCAAATTTCAAAAAAAAAAAGTTCAAAATTGATTATTGATTTTGAACTTTTTTTTGTAAATTTGGGAAAAGAATCAGCACGAATAAAATCGAAAAATTTTGTGTAAAACAACGAATACGCAAACATATAAAATTAACTATTATTTTAGTAAAATAAAAATTCACCTTATATTTTGAACAGACTTCGCACAAACTTTTGTGTGAATATTTCTTTTAATACACTGACAGAATATGGAATATGGCCTTTGCTATTTTTCTTAAATTCTAATTAATCCATTTCTTGAAAACATTATCGTATATGTGTACAACAGATGTTTATTTTAAATGTCAAGTGATCCAATCCCTGTAAGAAATAATTATGCCAAAGATGAAATTCCAGTAAGAAATAACATTAAAAAAATATATATAAGTATTTTTTTAACGAACATTCATATTGATATGTTAAATTGAATTAAGACTAGGATTATTTAAGATTGTTCGAAATATTTTGTTTTTAAATTCAGAAAGACATGATAAATATTCCAAGGCACAAAGGAAAGTCAACATCAATTTTTAGTTATTCAACTAACACAGCGGAGCAGAACAGCTGTTTTCGAAAGCCGCAACACTTTCATCATCAGTGCTCATGTGTATTGTGTTTGTCACCCCATATTAGGTGGATTAGTTGAATATGACACCAGTTTTTATTTAAACAAATTTTTATTAGGAAATTGCATACGAGAAGCGTATCAACCTGATGTTAACACAGTATTGTTTTAATACCAGATTTACCGTTTGATTATTTTCTTCATGTCCCATTTTTCTGAATTTTTATTTTTAGCTTAATAATTAAATCTATGCAATAAAGTTTGAATACTAAAAAAAAACCTGCATGTTTAATTAAGATTAATAATAAAGGCAAAAATACAATCTCAGAAAACTGCTGCATACAGAAAAAACCAGCCTAACAACTTGCATATTCGTTAAATCATTACTCGACTGTATACATAAGTGCATAAAGTAAAGCAAATCTATTGTAGTCGAGTTAGAATTGTAGGCAATCGTACAGCGATGAACTGCAACTGGCCTAGCCTACTCGATTTAAACAAACCAACTTTATTATTATTTTTTAGTGAAATGTCGATTTGCATTTGAATAATTTGTAGTTGTAAGCAGATTGCTGCGATGAAAGTTTATATGATTCTTCTTTTTTTTTTATTATTATTATTTTCAATCAGTTTTGTGAGTTTCATTGACCTGCTTTCGATGCGTTCGTTGCATGTTTTAAAATCTATTGGTTCTCGTTCTGTGGTGTTTGTTCAAAACGTGTGTTACAAGAGTAGAGCTTAACTACAATTAACATAGAAAATACAAATTCAAATGTGGTTTCTTTGTTTCAACACTATAAGTGATTTCAAATTAAATTTGTTTTATGTGAGCAGCCTGCATATTTTGTTAGCATAAGACCGAACACACAAGGTGTTTCGGTTGCCTTTAAAACATTCAGTACAAAATTGGGAGAGAAAATACACCCTGGGAATCGGGTAATGACTTCAATTCTTAGCCCACGGATTATTTTTTATTTTTTTGGCTGCCCATGTGAAATATCATTGAAAGTTATTTACTGTTACTTTAAAGCTTTTTATAGCCAACAATAACAACAACGTAGACAATAACGAATAAATTCTAAACAATTTTGTCTAGCAACTCATTAAGATTATTATGAATGGTATTGTTAAGAAAAATTTGTTAAAAGAAAATAATATGAATATAAATTTTCCATATTTTCAAACCATTTTGCTTTTTAAACTCTTGGTATAAATAATAAATAATAAGAAACTGTAGATGATGATGATGATGGCGAGCATAAGCGCATTAGCAGGGAAAGTTAGCTGCCCTTTAAAAATATTTCCTTTCAAACAAAGAATCATGGTACAACTGCGAGTCTGATGAACTTAATTTTAAATAACAATAGCATTAAAATCTTGAAAATACAACTGAAACATCAGGCAAATAATTTTCTACTCATCAACTTATTGGGCAGACGCTCATGCTCAGGCTGGTCATGTTGTTTAGCATAATAATAAAGAAATTTTCTTTGCTAGTCTTAACAATTGAAAATATTTTAAGAGTTTTCATTTTTCTCAAAATACCGAGTTGCAGTGAGATTTGTTTAGCTTTTATGAGCATTCAAATTATTTCCATCATTTTGTTAAACAACAGATTGTACTTTTTCTTTTAACAAAGACAGATTTTTTGTTATTGTACCTGTCTTTTTTTGTTAAGGATTTTAGTAAGTATTTATTTAATTTAATTTTTTTGTTATAATACACAATGAATTTTTGTTTAGTGAAACTTTTTCCAAATGATCTGTTGGCTGCTTAAGATTTGCTACCACGTTGTTGGCCCCTGGTTTTTAGTGTTTAAGAACTTTCTTTTAAGCCGTTAGGATTTCTCTTCAGTGGTTTTATATTTTTATTTAAAAAAATTTTGTTATCATGCATTTGCCATAAACAAATTTTATTGGGTTCAACTAAACAAACTGTCAGTTTCAGATTCAGTTTTTTTTAAACCACGGCACACAGTGGGATTTGTTCACACAATGTTCGGCAAAATATATAAGGAGGGTTCGTAGATTGTTGAAATTTTGCTCGGAGCCTTTGGTTAGCTCAATTAAGAAATATATAAAGTTTCATTCAAATTGGCCACGCCCACTACCCACCGCCCATAGAACCTAAAAATTATTTTTGGCCCAAATTATTTGCAATTTGTCACAGGGCCTTTTATTACCTCAATTAAGAAAAAAAAATATAAAGTTTCATTAAAATTGGTCACGCCCACTACCCACCGCCCATAGATACAAAAATTTATTTTTGGCACAAAGTTTTTGAAATTTGGCACAGAGCCTTTTATTACGTCAATTAAGAGTAAAATAAAGAATCATCAAAATTGGCCACGCCCACTACCCACCGCCCATAGAACCCAAAGTTTATTTTTGGCCCAAAATTTTTGCAATTTGGTACAGAGCCTTTATTACCTCAATTAACGCCCACCACTCACAGCCCATATAACACATATTACATTTTTTCCCACAACTTTTTGTTTCTTTACCAAAACTAAAATAATTAGTTAAATAATTACAGTAAAACTTCCATATAACGATTTGCAAGGGGATCCGAAAATGCTTCGTTATAGCCATTGCTTCGCTATAAATATAATCAGCTAAGCCTTAATATAACGAAAGTTGAAGGAATACGAAATACGTTATAGCAACAGTTTCGCACACACATTAAGAATTCGTTCTGTTGATAACGGGACTTTACCATTTTGTTATAATTTTATTCTTACTTCGTTGTATAGAGGCTTTTGTATGAGTACTTCGCTGTATAGAGGCTTTACAAATGCGCTTGTAAATACATATAAACTTCGCTATTTTTTAAGGGGACTTTACCATTTAGGATTTATTCTGGTTTCGTCATATTCGCGATATATAGAGACTTTTTTCCTCAGAATTTTTTCGTTATGGCTTTAGTGTATTTTTGTATGAAAAACTTTGAAATAAAGAGGTTTTTTCAAGGGCCTGAATAAAACATACGTTATATTGAGTTTTTCGTTATAACGAAGTTTGTTATATCGAAGTTTCACTGTATTTTATAAAAATTCCATAAATTTTAAGACAAATTTTATGATTTTATAAAAGATTATTAATAATTTAAACTTTTTTTTTAATTGATAATATGGAGTCTTACCTTTCATTTTATTATAGCGGGAGCACCAAGCCCGACCGAGCAACCCTTTTTTTTCTTCCAAGAAAGTTTGCAATCACGGCACATTATGGAACAAATTTTATTCTATCATAACTTTTAAATCATATGAGCGAACTTTATAATTTTTTTTTAAATACGCAGAAAAGGCTATATTTGAAAAAAATCCCTACTTAAATCGGAGCAATAAAATTATCTTACGTACAAACACTATAGAAGTGCATAAACAGTTTTCAATATTTTGGACCAAAATTTACATGTGACTTTACTTCATTATTTCAAAGTCAAATAAACGGTTTTTTGGGATACAATTTATGGATTCTTCATACTGAATCAATTTTCTACAAAACTGCATCATTACATTTTAAATGTTATGTGTCGAAAAAATTACTTATTGCACAAAAAATCCCACTGTGCGGCAGTAACTGTTTTTAAATTTGTTTATTTAATTTTAATTTTTTAATTTGTAAGAAAAGATGACAAAAGTTTTTTTTTTCATTATTTCTTTTAAAAATTATTGTACATGTTTTGCTTTAGATCAAATAAATATAAAAAAAAGCAGTAAAAAAATGGAGAACTCATTTTATGCTGCAAGATACATATATTTTATTATGAACAACATACGATAACATGTTTATTGCTTGTTATTTCAATAAAGGTAAACTGTATTAAAATATTTATAAGAAAACTATTAGAAAAACCATATTCTTCGAAATGTTATTAAAAACCATTCACAGAACATGTTAATGCGTTGAGCTTCTGATAACCTTTTGATAGCATAAATAGAATTATTAGTTGAATATAAGATCTAGATGAGTATTTATTTAAACATTGAAATTGTAAAATCGAAATCAATAAAACATACTATTTATATATGATTTTTATTGTGGAATTCCATTTAACAAATTAAAAAACATTTATTTCAAATACATGACATTTACAAGCAAAAAAGTTTGGCTTAGGTATAAGGGAACAAACAATTCAGAAAAATGGGACATGAAGAATATAATCAAACGGTAACACGGGTATTAAAACAATAATGTGCTAACATCAGGTTGATACAGTTCTCGTATGCAATTTCCTAATAAAAATTTGTTTAAATAAAAACTGTTTCATATTCAACAAAGCCACCTAATATGGGGTGACAAACACAATAGACATGAGCACTGATGATGAAAGTGTTGCGACTTTCGAAAACAGCTATTCTGCTCTGCTGTGTAAGTTGAAAAACTAATAAAACTGATGTTGACTTTCCTTTGTGCCTTGGAATATTTATCATGTCTTTCTGAATTTAAAACAAAAATTTCGAACAATTAGTCTATAAATCTTAATTCGTAGAGTGATATATTAAGAATAAGATGGCGTAACGGCCTCGAAATCAGTACTGTTCCGTTCTGCTGGTTTGACGATTATAGAAAATATTCTTAATATTACACTTTTAATATAAATAAATAGAATTTGAACAAATTCATTTATAAAATAAATAATTTGCAGTTTCGCAGATTTGAACTTAGAGCCCGTTAAATAAAACAATTATTTTGATTAAAAATTTCAACAATTTGCACGCGTTGCTCTGGTGTTGTGACACTCTACAAAAATCGCGCATAAGGTATGCTGCACAATGGGGCAGAATCCATATAATTGTAAATAAAATTCTATTTGGGATTATTTTCATTGAACTATTTATGCCACATTAAATTCATTTAAGACTGATTGAAGGTTTGTGATAGTAACGTGTTAAATTGTGATGATTTATTTTCTGAAAAAAATTTAACATTTTATCACTCTTTTCCTAAGAAACTACAACTGGACGCATTTTTAAAATAAAAATAATTTTTCGTAAGAGATGGTAGATTAATTTCTAATAAACTCAATATTTCCAAATGCCATAATATTGCCATTTTTTATTGAAAAGTGCAAAATATGTAGCATTCTTTTGTAGAAAAGAAATCAACATTAGTTTCTTTTCCTATAGGCATACAAACATTTACGTTCCATATTCCCATGAAATCGTTTAATCACATTTAAGTAACAAAATTTCATAAATATGTATTAAATTCATTAAATAAAAACATAAAACATACTTTTTTTCCCGAATAAATTGCATTCTAAGTCACCATGAACTTGCAGCTTAAAGAAAGAGCCCGGTAAACAACAGGTGTTCATCCATTAAATTGTACAACTTGTAAATTACAAAACAATCATACAATTCAGCTTTAATATTCAAATACTTTTACCTTAAATTCAATTTGGTCGTTTTTGAAACTTACCTAAAAAGAAAAGAAGAAAATTATAATATTAGTACAGTAATTAATTAAGTATGAGTGTAATAACAAAAAATATCGACAGAAAATTTATTATTATATTATTATTATAGGAAACTATTTCTGACGTATTTTCTTAAAAAAAAAAAATTTATTTCTCAACAGTTTGAAAAAATGTTTATTTCTTAACCACACAATTAAGAATCGATTGAAAGCTGGCGCAACAATACCGTTCACACATTTGGGAATAACCAAAAAATATACACAAACTATTAATATAAATGCATTAAAAACCAAGTCAAAGGGCATAGAAGAGAGGACTCCACAAACTCCACTACCGCCACTCGTCTTCAGGAAATAAAAGAAAAAACTAAGAACAATTCTTTCCAATACGTTTTCTAAGTCTTTAACATTTTTATAATTTAAAAAATACTTACAAACATAAATAAAAAGAAATGCTACTGAACTTTCTCTCCAAAAAGAAAAAAACAAATTGTTGATTTTTGAAAAATTACTTTTGCTGTCGTCATTCACACTCAACTCTACTGACTGTCGGCATATATGGGCATTTGTCATCACACCAATCAATGGCTTTTTGTGCCTTTCAAACGCTGATAAATTTATTATATTTATTTATTTGTTCACTATTGACGACAACACTTGAAAGCACACACAAACACACTCACATTTCTATCAAAGTTTATTTGTGAGAAAATAAACCAATAAATAACATCATCTGTTAAAATTTTGTCATGAACTTAACTACTGCTAAATATTTCTTATAGAAAAAGAGTTTATTAAACTCTATGTAAAAGCAAAAGTATAGCATGAAAAAACTGATTTAAATTTTTAAAAACTGAAAAAAACTGATTTAAATTTTCCAATGCTTTCCAAAAAAATGAAACTTTTCAATACTACAATATTCCCTTCACATATTTCTGAAACATTTCTTAAACAAAACAAACTGATATTACAAAAAAGACATTTAATATTAATAAAAAAAAGAAGCAGATATTAATAAAATAAACATCTTCCATTAAAAGAATAGGCATAAAATAACAACAAAATCACTATTGCATACAAAAAATATCTTCAATAAAAAAACTGATATTTTAAACAAAATATTTCTAGTAAAAAGTACTTTTAAAAAAGTACTTAAGAAACAATGTCTCTTAATAAAAGGGTATCTTTTAATAAAACAGTACCTTTTAATAAAAAAAAAATACATTTAAAAATATACTTAAAAAAATACCCTCTAATAAAAAAGCGCCTTTAACAAATTAAGTTCTCTTTAATAACAGCGTATTTTTTTTTATTAAAAAATGGTACTTTAAATAAAAAAGTATCTATTAACAATAAAATACCTTTTTAGTGAAATAGTACTTTTTAATATAACAGATCCTTTTAACGAAAAAAGTGTGTTTTAAATGTAAAAGTACTTTTAAAAAACAACAATCTTTTAATATTTAAAAAACTTTTTGATAAAAAAGTACCTTTTAATAATATATTAAATTTTAATAATAAAAATACATTTTATTAAAAGTGCCTTTTAATAAAACAGTACTTTTTAAAAACAAGTACCTTTTAATAAAACACCTTTTAATAAAAAGTAACTTTTAATAAGAAGTAACTTTTAATAAAAAATACCTTTTAATAAAAAGTAACCTTTAATAAAAACTACATTTTAATAAAAAGTACCTTTTAACAAACAAATCTTTTAATAAAAAGGACTTTTTAATATTGTAATAAAAATTACTTTTTAATAAATACTTTATAATGAAACATTTTAATAAAAAATACCTTTTAATAAAAAGTTAATTTTAATAAAAAATAACTTTTAATAAAAAATACATTTTAATAAAAAGTACCTTTTAATAAAAAGTACCTTTTTATTAAAAATTACCCTTTAATAAAAAGTACCTTTTAATAAAAAGTAAATTTTAATAAAAAGTACCTTTTAAGTAAAAGTACCTTTTAATAAAAAGTACCTTTTAAAAAGAAGTAACCTTTAATAAAAACTACATTTTAATAAAAAGTACCTTTTAACAAACAAATCTTTTAATAAAAAGGACTTTTTAATATTGTAATAAAAATTACTTTTTAATAAATACTTTATAATGAATCATTTTAATAAAAAATACCTTTTAATAAAAAGTTAATTTTAATAAAAAATAACTTTTAATAAAAAATACATTTTAATAAAAAGTACCTTTTAATAAGAAGTACCTTTTTATTAAAAGTTACCCTTTAATAAAAAGTACCTTTTAATAAAAAGTAAATTTTAATAAAAAGTACCTTTTAATAAAAAGTACCTTCTAAAAAAAAGTACCTTTTAATAAAAAGTACCTAAAAAGTACTTTTTAATAAAAAAGCAAATTTTAATAAATAATACCTTTTAATAAAATGTTGCTTTTAATAAAAAGTACTTTTTAACAAAAAAAATCGCTTAATAAAAAGGACTTTTTAATAAAAATTACTTTTTAATAAAAATTACTTTTTTAATAAAAAAGTACTTTTTATTAACTAGTACTTTTTAATAAAAAGTACATTTTAATATTTTAATAAAAATTACTTTTTAATAAATACTTTATAATAAAAAGTGCCTTTCAATGAAAAGTACCTTTTAAAACAAGTAGTAAAGTAAATTTTAATAAAAATAACTTTTAAGGAAAAAAAATCGTTTAATAAAAGGTACTTTTTAATAAAAAGTACATATAGAACCTTTTAAATACAATTACATTACAATAAATTTTAATAAAAATAACTTTTAATAAAAAAGTACATTTCAATTAAAAGTTGCTTTTAATAAAAACTTCCTTATACAAAATAGTACATTTATTTGTAATCTAAAGAAGGATCTTTGAACAAAACAAAACACCTTTTAATAAAAAGAGTACTTGTTAATTATGTTCATTAACAATAATGTCAAATTTAGCAAGACGATATTATAGCAAAATTACGTTTTTACATAAAATTAAATTAAATAACAAAAACAAATACCTTTTATTAAATAAATAACAGCAGATTTGAATAAAACAGTTCCTTTTAATAAAAATAAATATGCAATTTTAAGTAATGCATAGTAATTTGGTAATAAAATAAATATCATTTAATACAAAAACACATTTTGTTAAAAAAAACTAATTTTAATCAAGTGTACCATTTAATAAAATACCATTATTTAATAGAAGAAAGCTGTCAAAAATTTTTGCATGTTTAATCAGAAACTTTCTGTATTTCAATATGAAATACAAATGAAAATGATCGGACAAGCTGTTATTTTGTAACGCCTCATAGACCATAAGTTGGGAATAAGAGGAAGACATTTTTTGTTTTTAAAATATTCGTTACATTTCGTTGGGTTTTGAGCAATTACGTTCAATTATTTTCCTTCGTTATTATTATAAAAATTTTGTAAGCATTGAAAACTCATACAATTAGAGTTACTCTCCTCATACATACGAGTGCTACATTAAACATTTCAAAACTTTCCTATGATTTTGTATAAAAGGCCGATTTCCCTATTCATTGAATGAAAATGCAACTTTTGTTTTAGCTGATTACCCTTAATATGTATAATGAGATGGTGTGTGTGTCTGCCTGCTCATGTAGCTAAACTGATTTGCAGTTCATAATTAGCTACGGCTCTGTGATTTCAAGACTGCACTTTATTTCATTTTTGCCAAGAAGTACGTTTGAAAGTAATATTAAAGATTAGCTGCAAGCAAAATATCTTAACAAGGAAGTAAAGTGAATTTGCACAAAAGCAATGAAGAGAAACTTGCACACATTTTCATACTCTTTATTAAATCCAAACATTTTTAATTTTTTAAAAGAAAAGTGATAGGGTTGTGGATTAAAAGGAATTTTGTATTAAATGTAAATTAATTAATAATTAAAGCACCATTTATGAATCTTACGTTAGTATTTCCTTTGTATTTGCATATTGAGAGAGGATTTGAGAGCATTTTCATTCAATGTAGAGCAGTGGTGGGCACCGTCAATGCATTGGTAAATTGTGTATGTGTTGAGCTTGCGAGCTACCCACCAAACAAAAAGAAAGCGTTTGAATGGTGCAATATATATTTATATATAAGTACCAATATATTTTAAGTTGGAAAAAACGTCGATTACGTAAAATTATTAATTAAAAATAAAACATTTTCTATGTAAACAGTCAAATGAAAAAAAATTAAAAAAGATGGGACAATAATCTGTTATGTTTTCCATTCAACAAAAAAAAATATAAAAGAATGGCTGCTTGCTGGAGCATAACACTGAATATTCGCCAAATAAAAAAAATACGCGGTTGGATGTATCAAACTTAATAATCTTTGATATTTGTCGGCATGGAAGATCATTTTCATACGGGAAACATATTCAAAATATTTTTGATAAGATTTTGCACAGACTAATTAATAAGACTAACCCCCAGTTTTTGACTTCGTATTTAAGTACAAAATTAGTTAATTTTTCCATAAACTTAAGTTGTGTTTAAATACACTTTCAGTTTTTCAGTCTAAAATTAATTTTGGTATTTAATTGTGATAAAAGTATGGTAGCACAAATAAATAGTAAGAAAAATACTGAAAATGATCCAATACGAGAACAAACAATGAAAAACACATGGTTGTATGAAAAACTTAAATTGAATTTAAATGTACAATGTGGGCCATTTAAATCTTATTTAAATTCGAAGTGAAAAACAAAATTTTGTATTTAAATACACTAAATTAAAATAAAAAAAAAATAAATTAAATAGTACTTAATTTTGAAGTTAAAAACTGGGCATAAGTGTATTACTAAATTAGGAGAATTAGTATAGGCCGTTATTGGAGAAAAATTGTATAAAAGGTATTGTATGTTATCGAAAGCATTGTTTATGACAAAATAGTTTTCGCACATCATTATGACTGAAATTGTTTGTTGGACAAATATTCTGGAAAAAATATAAAAAAATTCGTAAGCATCCGCCTGATATTCATTCGTCGCTGTCTCATCGACGACTAAATTAAAGAAGGTAAGAATACGTGTGAATGATCTCAGCACAATTGTGCTATGAAACGCCCGTATCTGGTATAGAGTACAAATATTTTGCAAATGTATAGTGATACAAGACCATTTGCACTCGACTGTGAATAGGGCTATTGTAATCTATTTTATTACAAAATCATATATGAAATGCATATTAAAAAATGTTTTATTTATTTATATAAAATGTTTTTTGCAACATTTACTAAAATTAAGTATGTTGTAAAAGATTTTTATACTAATTTAATTTTTAATTCCAAGTACTTTTGGGATTGAAAGCCTTTTATTTATTCAAGTGTACTTTTCTTGCTTTTTCTTTATAATTTTTTTATTTAAAGTATGTTTTTATTAATAATTTTTTCGTTTAAAAAGTTAAAATTTTCCATCGTTTTTAATTTCTTAATCTTTTGATGACACAGAGTTGTCTGCACGAGTTCAGTGGCAAAAACAAATTTAGTTTCAAATTGAATTACGTTTCCCAGTTTGATATATTATTTAGCAAAACCAAGCACGAAATTTAATTAATTTTTGCCAGCATATAAACTGGAGTTTCTTGTATGTGTTTCATTTAGTTTGTGTTTTTGGCTCATCTCAAATTGTTAGAGAGAAAAAATGTCGAAATTAGCAAAAGTTTTTAAAGTTGAGTCTCATGACGAAATAGAAAAGAAGAAAAAAATATGTATTTAAAAATACGAACTCTGCAACTTAAACGAAAAAAAATATATTGTATTTTCAGTTTAGTTCCCTTGTCATGATTTTTGTGTTTTCTTCTAAGCCAAGATAATTACTGACTTGGCTATGATAGAGGTCACGTGATGCAATTCTATTTGGGAACCAGATTCAAGATATCTGAGTAGAGTGTCTGTCTTATTTCTTTATCATTTTTTATTTTATTTTTTTTTTATAAATTCTATACTTGTGCCAGTTGTAGTTATCGTCACCATTATCGTGGCGTATGGCAAAGAAAACAAATCGCTTAGATTTTCGTGTTTCTGCTTTATCCCTCTTTCAAGTTGGCTACGAAAACTGAATTTTCTATGCCTTTTTCTTGCCATTCCATCTGTGGCTTCCACTTGAATTCCTGCAGAAAATTTGTTGCACTTTTGTTCAGCTGGCCATATAGTTTGTGTGGTGCTGGCTACTGTCCTCTTGGTTGCTTTTCAAACATTTTAACATATTTCCTGTATCAGAATCGTTGAAAACAACAAGAAATTAGTTTTACTTTGCTGTGTGTTACCCCCCGCCACCCCCCATCAGTCAGCATTGTCGTCATCTTCAACTCGTGGCTGGATTTCTATTGTCATCATCATTGTCACTTTAGTTGTTGTGTCGTTAAAACTTTACCACTTGTTTTGGCTGACAGAGTAGATTTTTGCCTGGTTGTTCTTTTTATTTAGATTTTTTTTTCTCTTCTTCTTCTTTCATTTCTATTTTGTGGATTGTTTGAACTCGCTGGCTGGATAATTTAAAGTGCAACATATGCTGCCAAAAAAAAAATTGTCGCAATTTTTCACGACTTTTGTAAATTGCATTACGTTTTGTGTCCGCTTTTTCATCCTTCATTGCATGTTCTTTGTCTTTGTTAAACTGAATGTGCCCAGCAAAAAATTGTGCAATAGGTTAAGGAATCTTGTCCACTACTCTTATGTGCTGTTGTCTACAGTTCAACCAGAGGCCCGTTTCTCAAAATGACAAGTTACAGATTCACAAGTATAAATGCCTAGGAAACACCTCTAGTGCTGATGTTGTTTTGTAATCACTTCTACTTGTTGTTTTGAGAAACAGAGCACACGTTCTAAATTAATTTCTCAGATGAACGTTGGAAACTGTTTCTCATTACCATCATATATAATTAGGGATGTCAAACGGATCGATTTTCACCAATTCCGGGATTCGGGATTTCCCGGGAATTTCGGGATCGTGATTTCTCGATTGACATCACTAGATGCTTTATAAGACCCTTGGTAGAACCTCCATTTGTCTTAAATTTTTTTTGCACGTTTAGCACATTTCTATTGCAGCGCCTGTTGATTCCACCAAAAAGTGAAACCAGACAGAACCGATGTCATCGTTTTTTGTTTTGTGAGGCACAAACTCCATGTATATTTTAGTTGCGCTTATTTATGTTTAAATTATTTTTATCGCGTTTGTAATATTTTTCTAAATATTCGATTGTTCCACGGAGTAGTTATTTTTGACAATTAATTTGTTTACATTTTTAACAGGCTGTATCAAATATTTCAACTTTCAAAATAGCATGCATATATCATATAAATCATTCCGGGATTTATTTTGTAAAATCCCGGCATTCGGGATCGGGATTTCCCAGGAATTTCGGGATGGGAATTTCCCGATTGACATCACTATATATAATATTAGATACGCCGAAAGCTGTGCTTTATTTTTTCTTTGCGAAGGACAGATGCTCAGCTCTCACTGATTTTTGATTAACTTTTCCAGCAAAAAAAAATGTTATTAATTAAAACATAATAAAAACGTCGTTAAGCCGATCTTAAGGATATCGGTGTCATCTAACCCGAATTATCTCCGTTATAAACGAATTAGTATCGGAAAATGCCAGAAAGCAAGCATTTTTCAGCTTTCAAAAAGGTCTTATCATTATCACAAATCAAAGTTAATTTAACGCCAGAACTCATCTTATAGAAAAATACGGCGTACATATTATTGTGGTACACTTTCACATATCTTATCGTCCATCAATATTAATTATATATAAATGATTTAAAAGGTATTTTTACGTAGATAAGCACAATATAAATAGTTTCTTCCAAATTCTTAGAATGGAAGTGGTAAAAATTAAATTTATTTACATATAAGGCAATAAGGATTGATATGCTAATGGTACGAATTTATTTATTTTGTTTTTAATTGTGAAAGACCTGATAACTATTCAAAGGCACAAGGAAAGTTCAACATTCATTTTAATTATATAAATTAGAAAACACAGCAGAACAGCTGTTTTCGAAAGCCACCACAGTTTCATCGTCAGTATTCATGAGTATTTTTGTTTATCACCGCTTGATATTTGACTTCATTGAATGTGATAACAGTTTTTATTTATACACATTTTATTCGGAAATTTCATACGAGAACTATTTCAAGCCAATGGCAAAGCACTTTAAGTCGCAGTGTTGCCATTTGATTATTTTCTTTATGCCGCATTTTCCGAATTTTATGTTCCATTGTACTTAAGCTCATCTTTTTATTGGCAAGAGCCAGTAATAGCTTTATTTATATTTGCCAACTAAAGCAAAAAAAAAAAAAAAATAACAGGTAACCTCATTATGAGCACCGGGCGCTCGTATTCATAACAAGACGATGCAACAACAGTTGATCCAAATAGAGTCAGAAAAAATATTTGATATAATCAAAATTCCAACGACCATGAACGTAAATTTAATTTCCCAATCTAACCAGCAGACAAGAGCAGTGCTATTTTCGGATGTTGCTACACCATCCTCTTCAGTACTAACGTCTAACTAAAAAACACATAATAAATAGCCTTTTTCTGCAGAAATTATAGAAAATTCGCCAACAAAATAAAATAAATAAAAAATAAAATGACAAGTGAAAACAAACTCTCTCTTCTTATTTAAATTTCACTACTTAAACTGTCAACGTTATTTCGATAGTTTCTTTATTTTCCAAAAAAAAAATTTAAACTAGTTTATAACCAATAACTCCTCCGCTTGGCCAGTGTTATCTACACAGATATCACCACATTTATTCCAGTGAATAGTAAAACCAATAACTCGTTCTCCACCACAAAAACGTAATAAACAGCACAAAATTTCCATGAAACTTTAATTACTTAATGTTTTTTGTTTTTGTTGTGTGTTGTGTTTTTATCAACATAAATAACAATTTGTCGTTTTTTATTTTCCTTTGCGCTACTCCAGCTAAAGGACCTTAAAGAAAGTATTAAAAATTCTATTAAAAATTTCTCACTTTTTTATTTCTTTTTTTTCGCCCAGCAACAAATAAGCAAATTAATGTCCCCTTTTGTTTAACCTTTTTGTTGCATATTTTTCAATGACGTTGCTGTTGCTGTTGTTTTTGCCATATTTTTCAACCTTAAAAATAAATTTGATTGTCATTTAATGTACTGCAGACACACGTACAAACGATGTTATAAATATGTTTGTATGAGTTTTGAAACGATTTGACAAAAGAAGAAAAGACCCGAGGAAAACAAGAGGAAAAACATTAAAAGGAAAATAGCACAAGACCAAGCAAAAACTACTCTACACTAAAATAAAGTTTAATTGAAAAAGTTTTTTCTTCACTTTGTGTGTGTGTTTTGCTTTTTCATTACATAAAACTGCGCACACGCACACACGACCACTCTAATAAGAATTAATTTCCAAACACATACAGTTCTTGGCTGTTTAAGTAGTCGCTTAAAGTGGTGGGTTTCATTGAGAGTTCAAAAATTTAGAGCTCCAATCTACCAGCCGGTGGTCCAGGACTTGCAAAGCTCTTTACAAACAGATTAAATTTTCATATGTTTTGCAAGAAATTTTAATTTTTGTAAATAATTCAGTCGACATTAAAAGCAAATCTTACGAGCCATTGTGAAGGTACCTTAAGTTGTGTGTTCAGCCCACTGTGTCAACATCTAAAATTGTTGCAGTAGTTTTCCACATTCAAAAGTGTAACAATCTGGCTTCACCAGCCACCAGTCCGCCAGTCCATCCAGTATGTGCCACACTGCAACACTGCACACACACACTGGGTGTAAAAGTTTATTAAACAGAGCAACTTTAAAAAACAGTTAAATATGCAAAAAACAAGCGCCAACCCAGCCACTGAAGCTACAACAACCACCAGTTTAAAATAAAAATAATTTTTTTATGATTTTTTAATTGACCCAATTTGCTAAAAGTTTTTTTTTTTTTTAATTTTTATTTTTTAGTTTGTGTGAGTTTTAGTTTAATTGTATGAGTTATTTTATGGGCCAATCAAACAGGAAATGGCTAACTGGTGTAAAAAGTTTTTATAATTTCATAAAATAATTAGTATAAATGTTTTGTTAACGGCTTAATAAACCAACAAATCGGGGGGAAAATAACTGATTATTACGCGAAACAAGTGAAAAGGGATAAATAAGCATGAAAAAACTATGCAACTCCGAATTGTAGGCAGTACACAAACATAATTACCAATTTATATCTATTTAGGCCTACATAAGTATTTATGTACAAAACATGTTTATGCCATAAACACTGAAAGAAATTAATGTGTTCATAGCACGAGAACTTCTAGAACAAAATAAATATATATGCAAAGAACTAATTATTTATGGAAATCAGTGTGATAAACCTATTATAAAACATTGATAAGTTATCACAAAGAATGTGATTCAAGTTGTTTTGAGGAAAACACTAAATTTCAAGGATTGAAATACCAGTTTTTACTACACTCACATTTTATTAACAAACGCCCTGTTTTGATATAAAAACTGTTGTGCAAATAAGGAACACATTCTGTATTTTTTACACAACAAAATATCGCTTTATAGATTAAATACGTAAATCTTAATAAAAATTTAATAAAAAAGTAACTTTTAGATACAGCTAATTCTCAATAAAGCACGGCATTTCGTTAAAATAAACGGAAAACACTTCAATAAAAAGTAACTTTCTGTAAATAGTGACAGCCAACCTTTTAGTAAATAATACTTTAGGTATATATACTTTTTAAGAAAAAGTTTATCTATAAAAAAAATAACTTTCATTAATGAGTAAAGCGTATGAAAAAGTACCATTTCCCAAAATTTATCTTCAGTAAAGCAAGGCTGAAACTTAGATTTTATTAAAATGTATGTAACTTTTACTGAAAATTATTTTTGAATACAGAGTACATTTCAAAAAACGTAGCTTTTATTTAAAAGTACTTTTGATTAATAAGCATTTTGCCATTCATAAAAAATTCCTTTTATTAAAACTAAAATATATTTTATTAAATAAAACCCACATTTAAAAAAAAATTATTATACATTAAATTCTTCTGGTTTCTTGACCTCTTAAATAATATAGTATATAATAAAATAATTAATTTACAAAGGAGTGACGAAATATTGAAATTAAAAATTAAACTAAAATAAAGAGACCTTAAGCTTAAAAATATCAGAATACAATAATTTATTATGCATTACTTTCAGGAATTTTTATAAAGTGCCTTTATAAAAAATATATATTATTAAAAAATATGTTTGTCTAAAAAGTAACTTTAATTTAAAAGAACAATATTTTAGTTAAAAAGTATATTTTAATAAAAAGTTCCTTTAATTAAAAAGTAGCTTCTATTAAAAAGTACCTTTTAATAAAAAGTACCTTTTATTAAAAAGTACGTTTTATTAAAAAGTACCTTATATTAAAAAGAACCTTTTATTAAAAAAGTAACTTCAGCTAAAAAGTACCTTTTATTAAAAGTACTTTTATTAAAAAGTACTTTTATTAAAAAGTACTTTTTTTAAAAAGTACTTTTTTTAAATAGTACTTTTTTAAAAAGAACTTTTTTAAAAATTACTTTTATTAAACAGTACTTTTATTAAAAAGTACATTTAGTAAAAAGTACTTTTCATTAAAAAGTACCTTTTATAAAAAAGTACTTTTTGTTAGTAAACACCTATTAATAAAAAATTATTGTTAACAAAGAGTTTCCTTTAATAAAAAAAATCTTTATTAGAAAAAATTTTTTATTCAAAGTATATTTTATTAACAAATAACTTTTATTAGAACAAATTTTTAAAGCACTTTTATTAAAATTGCCTTTTATTGAAAGTACCCTTTATTAAAAGTACTTTTTAAAAAGTAACTTTTATCAGAATACATATATATATATATATATATATATATATATATATATATATATATATATATATATATATATATATATATTATTAAAAAGTACTTTTATTAAAAAGTACTTTTATTAAAAAGTACTTTTATTAAAAAGTACTTTTACTAAAAATTACTTTTATTAGAAAGTACTTTTATTAGAAAGTACTTTTATTAAAAAGTACTTTTATTAAAAAGTACTTTTATTAAAAAGAACTTATATTAAAAAGTACATTTATTAAAAACTAATTTCATTAAAAAGTACTTTTATTATAAGGAAAGTGTCTTGTTACACAGTACCTTTAAATAAAAATAAATTTATCACATAACTTGTATTACGTACTATTTTTAAAAAGTACATTTTATTAAAAAGTAGTTTTTATTAATAAGAACTTTTATTACTACGTACCTTCTAACGAAAAGTATCTCTTAAAATATGAGCACTTTTTTAATAAGAATTGTTTTTGTAGAAAGTACTTTTTATCAAAAAGTAAAATTTATATAAGCACCATTTATTAAAAGGTACCTTTTTAAAAAGTACTTTAATTTAAACATTTGATTTGATTAAAAACTATATTTTATTAAAAGCACTTTTCAAAAAAGTTCTTTTTTCTAAAAACTAACCTTTATTAAAGAGTATCCTTTATTTAAAAAGTACCTGTAACTAAAAAGTACATTTTATAGAAAAGTACCTTTTATTAAAAGGTACTTTTTATTAACAAGTACTTTTTATTAAAAAGTACTTTTTTTTATTAAAAAATACTTTTTATTAAAACGTATTTTTTATTAAAAATAACTTTTTATTAAAAAGTACCTTTTTATTAAAAAGTACTTTTTATTAAAAAGTACCATATATTAAAAACGACATTTAGTAACAGACTACCTTTTATTAATAAGTATCTTCTAACAAAAAGTACCTCTTAACAAAGAAATCTTTTCAATAATAAATACTTTTATTAAAAAGTACCTTTTATGAAAAAGTACACTTAATTAAAAAGCTCATTCGATTAAAACTACCTTTTCTGGAAAGTACCCTTTACTTTAATCAAAAGGTACAGTTAAGTAGAAAGCACATTTAGTACTTTTAATTAAAAATTTGTGTTTTTTGTACTTTTAATTAAAAATGACTTTTTTTTAAAAACACCTTTTAATGAAAAAGCACCTTTTATTAAAAAGTAGACCTATTGATTTCTTAAATACGAGAGCTGTTTAATAACACTTTGACTTTTTGAACTTCGCTGTCAGGAACTATAAATGCAGCACTGCAGAGGTCAACCACCATCTATTAGTGGACTGCTATAAAACTTTGGGCAAACAACATCATTTGGCTTGTGTTTCACGGCAGACAGCATCCTCAATTTTAAACCAAAAAATATTTAAAAACTGAATTTTGTGTTGATTAAATATTATTTTTTCTGTACAATATCGCTCTATTACTGAAACCAAGGAAAGACTTAATAAATACTATGGGAACTCTCCACCACCAATTTTAATGGTTAAGAAGTGGTTTATCGAGTTGCATCGCGATGTGTCCATGGCTGTAGGCATCTCAACTGAATAAGTATTCGATATTTCGCATGAATATTTGACAATCTCTTCTCTCCAGTTTTCCTTTATGCATAATCTGCATAAATGCCTGAATGGTAAGGGATTTAGGTCGAATGAAGAGGTGAAAAATACAACCGGAAACAACTATTATTTGTAAGGAATAAAACAAATTGCAAAATTGCTGAACTAAATGTGTGGATCTAAAAGGAGATTATGTTAAAAAATAAAACACCAAAGAAAAAAATTTGGTATCCAAATATTCAGGGCGTTATCAAACAGCCCTCGTAGCTGTAGAAGTTATATTGCAAAATCATTTTACAAAGGCAGCAAATGTTATTGCTAATGTTTATGACACTTATCATGTTTACGAGAACTTTTGAAGTTGACGATGATGATGATGATGGCTGTTTTCCCAAACTTCTTCTAAATGTCATTGGAGAATGAAGGAAAATAAGTATGAAGAATTTTTGGATATCGGGTTCGATTGAACGCTATTGGTGATGACGGCAACATAAAATAAATATTGACAATTATTAGCACAAAAAGTAGGAAAATTGACAAACAAAAAAGGAAAACATTAAAAAGTTTTAAGAATTTATGGCGTAAAATTTCCAAGATGTTTTTCTTTTGAAGTTAGAGAAGTTTACAATAAAAAAAATTTTTTTTTTAAAGGGAATAAAGCAACCAATAAAGCATCGAAGTTTAGTGTCTTAAAAAATGGCTTTCTTAATGGTGATCTATTTAATGCAAAAGTTCAAGTTTAAATTTAAGCAATAAACAAAATTTTACTGCCTCAAATTTATCAAACTGTGGCAACAACCGTCCACATTAGCTGGGGAAACAGGTTGCAAAGCAACACATGCTGCCACAAGTGTACTGTGCGCCGTGGTTGCTTTCAATGTCACCAAGTGGCATGATGTGTACGAAGTTTAAACACCACAAAAGGAAATAAATGCTATTGAAAAAATTTAGCGAAAATTCCACTTGAATATGAATACGATCTGCCCACTCTTAACTGGAATTCAAACTTCTTATTATGACGGCTGACTGCTGGGGCTTGTCTAGTGCCACCCTCACAATGAAATAAAGTCAAAAACTTGAAAACAAAGATCACAAATGGTATGACTTGTACTTCACACAGCTTGAACTCGCAACAAGTCTGGCAAGTTTTTAAGTCTTTTTTTTCCTCTCTCTCTCTTTCACTCTCTTAATAACAACATTTGCAACTAAATTTTGATTTTATGGCAGTAATCAGCCAGCAATTGTTTGTGTATGAGAAACTGCAATAACATGAACAACGCATTTTCACAGACAGACAACAACATTAACACACACCGAAGTAGAAAGACATTTTGTGCAACAACTCATCAAGATCAAGGAAATAGAATTCCCTCAAGCCATACGGCAATTTGTATTTCGGTTTAAAGAGGAAAAAGAAACAAACAAACAAACTTTAAAGCAACAGCCGCAGCCATAGACAAAAAGTTTTTAATAAGAAAAACTGTTTAGATTAAATGTTTAAATAAATAGATTTAAACAAAAAACTATCAGCAACAGGAATTGTATGCAACTTGAAAGTTATTCTCTTGTCCATTTGCAGTTTGAAACCAACAAGACTGTGTTGTTTTGTTTTAACAACCGAAAAGGGAATTGCTTGCTTTCTTTAGAAAAAAATGAAATTATATAAAAAAAATCTTAAACGCTTTAAAACTTTATTTGCCCCAGGGGAACAAATAATATGCAATTGACTTTAATTATGTAAGAGCAGAGGGAAAGAAATTTAATGCAACAGAAAAATTGCAACGAGAAAACGGAACGTGGAGCATTAATTTTCAAAGAAATCTGCAAGATTTTTTCTTAGCAAACCCATAGAAGCAACAACTTTTTACAACTGCAATATCTTTTATTCCATATCCTTTCTGCATTCGATTAATCTGTTGTCCTGTAATTCTATTTGCTGAAGTTGTCATAAGTTGAGTGGCCATCTCATGTTAAAGGGAAATTGATAATAAAAAAAGAAAGAAAGCGATTGCTGGCAATATACGAGGTCTGGCTGGCAATATGCGATAGTTTTGCTTGTTCACGTACCCACGAGGTGGATATGAGCCTCATCGCTCATTATAATTTTGGTCGAAAAATCGTCCACTTGGTCCGCGAGATTGAGGATGGGGAGTGTATCGCTCCATGGCTTGCTCACTTGTATTCTACATCTGTCTAGTTCACAAGTGTCAAAACAGATTTGACATTGGCCGCCATTTGCAAAAATAAGAGCATCTTCCAATAGGGTGATTTCTTTTGGCCCACCTTGTACAAGTTGGTACACTCTTACTATTTTTGTTTGTTTGTTTGTTTGTTTGAATGAAATACTTTACAAAGTAAATTTGCAA
Organism: Linnaemya tessellans; assembly: GCA_951800035.1. Taxonomy (NCBI): domain Eukaryota; kingdom Metazoa; phylum Arthropoda; class Insecta; order Diptera; family Tachinidae; genus Linnaemya; species Linnaemya tessellans. Next base: position 31,606,697 of record OX637532.1, on the reverse strand, counting down.
AGTATTTGGTGCACAGATGCCGACGGGGTGACTTAGACCATATGCCGGCGATGTTATTAACCCGTATTTTCTTCCGTTACTGTGACTGACTGTACATGACCTATGCCTTCACATAGGAAATAGCAACGTAATTAACCATGGAATATTCCTCAGAAGAACTGTAAAACTATACAGTTATCAGAGGTGTTGAAATTAACTAGTGCGAGTGAGACGCAAAACTCTCGAAAGAGAGTAAACAATCAGTGGTCTGGCTGCACTTAAAAAATAATTGCCAACGAGGCTTGATGTTAACTGACTCAGAGCTGCTTTGCGACTGTTACTATTTTTAGTTTGCCTTTAAGGTTATAAAAGTTAATAGAGATTTACCCGTTCGGCGATTATACGTATCAAAGAAGAACTTTTGTGTAAATGGGGAATGAATAGATCAAAATCATTTGATATGTTGGCAATTGCAACGATAATTGTGCTCTGAGCCAAAAAAATAAAAAATTTAAATTGGTGCACTGTTTAAAGAAGGACGAGAAGATGTGAACACTCCTCAATAAGAGATGAAAATACATATTGAGAAAAAAATTAAGGAACTGTTTTTATAGAAAATTATTAATTACTTTTAAGGAAGATGTTGAGGATGACGACATATCGATCATCATAAGCAATTTTCTCGGAAAATTCGCGAGGTTCATTTAAAAATCGCTGAATTTTAACAAAAAATAAATAAACAATAAATAAATATATAAAATGGCGCTATTTAAAAAAAAACTAATAATAATGCGACTTTTCCTGTTCCCAACATTGAACAGACCGCATGGAAGAACGTCCTTTTTTGTGACAATTAAAGATATAGAAGCCGTATCACTGAGAGCTCTAGGGCAGACCAAAAAGTGCCTACCAAAACTGCTTTCAAGGATAGGAAAAAAATCCGGCAGACGTTTATTTTTAGTTGAGAGCCACTATTTTGAAGGAGACAAAATAGAAATTGATGAATAAATAAATATTTTTCAAGAAAACCCAAATTTGCCATACTTTTTATAACGCCCCTCGTACGTAGCGCCGCTGAAAGTATATATTGAAATTTATTGTTGTTTTGTTAATGCCCATAACATCGGCTTTGGTTGTGCCGAAAAGAGTTAAAAATTTATATTAAATGAGACTTTTCCACATTTTTCGAAGACTCTTTGAAAATTCCGCGAGTCTTCAATTGCTGAACGTTAAAAAATTATTTCAATCGAATGTGAATCGAAATCATTACTTAAGCGAAGACCTTGAGAACATTTTTTTTTTATTGAAAATAATCAGCCTGATTGTGTAAGGCGTTGGTGTTTACGCCGAAGACGTTTTTTGTACAAGATTAAAGATACACTAAAGCAGTTTTCTTAAATCTACTACCAAAAACGACTGACATGTAAACGACAACGCCTTACACAATCAGGGGGAATATCACATCAATTGTATACATATTGCGAAAGGAAATTAATTCTCTGGGAATTCATTTTCTTAGGAATAAAGTCCTCCTGTTGAGAAAGCGAATAACAAGAGAGAGGAAATTCCATGTATTCGAATTCATTTTCGAAATTCGTTTAGAATAAGGGAACAGGAGAGGAGAGGAGGGGAGATTTGATTTATATTGTAGGAACAGGATATAGGGGGAAAACTCCCAGGGAATTGTTATTTAGAATTGGCAAAGCATTTACACACAGACCGGTCCCGCCAGGAACCAGAAGTGGATTTCATTTTCGAAATTCGTTTAGAATAAGGGAACAGGAGAGGAGAGGAGAGGAGGGGAGATTTGATTTATATTGTAGGAACCGGAAATAGGGGGAAAACTCCCAGGGAAGTTTTTTTTAGAATTGGCAAAGCATTTACACACAGACCGGTCCCGCCAGGACCCAGAAGTGCTCCGTTTACAAATCAATTAAAAATATCATTGTAGCAAAAAGTTATTATACTTTTATGCTATTGGGTTTCCAATAGGACAGGCTTCGTCCGTAACCACAAGTGGTCCATTATACAATTAAAAAGATTATTATATTTCTCTCCAGTTGGGACATGTTTGAATTTTCCACGATTTTCTGTCGTTCCACATCAAATTTGGTTTCCAACAGGACCGGTTTCAGCCCGAATCACTACTAGTGTATTTAAACATCAATTGAAAAGATTCTAGTACTAAACGATTATTTCTCCTCGTTATTCTGGTACCTCACGTCAAATTTGGTTGCAACACAGACCGGTTTCTCGGAAGGAACCAGAAGTGTTTTTTTTTGACAAGCAGTCAGGGGATGACCCCTCCATATGCGATGCATTGTGCCAGAACTAGGAAAGTTCGTTATCGGAAGGAGGATAGAGGGAGTAGTGTTTGTGGACGCTCCATTTGAACCTCCCCAAATTAAAATTGGCAGGAAAGATCTCTGCTGGAAGTTTGTTCCACATACGAACCGTTCGGCAAAAGAACGAATTCTCTCTGTAATGCGTGGTGAGGTTCACTGGCACCTCAAGCGCAAAAGGATGCGCCCTATGTGAACAGCGGGTAGCTCGCAAAAATAAACGGTTCTCAGGCACAAGCTCCCTTATTTCACAAGAGCACATTCCGTTGTAGTAGCGGTAGAACAGTGAAATACACTCCACGTTGCGTCGATGCTCCACTGAGTCAATAGAGATGGCTAACCATCACACATCAAATCGGTCACAGGATAACAGACAATCATCTACAATTGAATATATTTACGCCCAGACGCCCAGATAGTTAAACGACACAGTTTGACCAAAGAGAATAGGACAGGCAAGTCCGGTTGTTGCAGTTAGCAATTCCGACCAGAGGACCATAATGTCCTTACGTATTAAGTTCTGGTAACATGTTTAACTGGTATCCGGGTCACACCATTTGCTCTGCAGCCTTTATTTTATGCACCGAGTTAGATGTGACTGCAGGCAACCATACCATAGAATTAGATTGCAAAGGTTTCCAAGTCTCTTATAGTGCAAGAAAAAAAAGTATTTCCTTCTGAAAGGCTAAACAATTAGTGTTAAAGAAAATTTGCTGCACACGGATGGGGAGGAGGTAACAGCTTGGCGGGGTATTTTTTCATTGCCATTAAAACGTTACAAAGAAAATTAAATGCTCATGCACCAACTCAGGTAAAATGCAGAAAGAAAACTTTAAAAGAAAACTCACAACGTAAAACAAGTTGTATACAATTTATTATAAACAAGTCAAATTTCTAAAAGAAAACTGAAACAAGACGGTAAGAAAACGAGGAGAAAATAACCTGATGCTGTTGCTAGTTAGTCAAAGCAGTTTCCATCAGATGTGGCCCAACTACTTGTGCAATTATACGTTCAACTGTTGTTGCTGTTGCATATTAAAAATTCACAAAACAAAACAAAATAGCACACACACACATACACACACACAAAGAGTTGTTATTTTCTTTTAGAAAACTTTGCAATTTTTATATCAAAAAATGTCAAACTGCATGATGGAAACAGAACCCCATAGAGGAAACTTAACAAGACAGAGCAGAGCATTACAAGCACCTAAAGACGGACACAAACTGACGCTCAGCTGCGAGTATAAAAATGGTTGGGATATGAAAAACTATATTTTATAAACAAATGCCTGACTGACTCGATGGATGGATGAATGGTTGACTCTGTCTGTCTGCTAAAGGAGACTTACGCTTGATGCAACTAAAAGAATATATTGTATTATAAATACTTTGGCTGAATAGACAGACAGTTAGACAGTTCATCCAAAAGTTTTTCTTTTTCTTTTTTTTTTTCTTTATACGTTTGCAACACAAAGAGGAGTACCAATACTGCCACTATTTATTTGTTGCATTATTAAAGACGGACTTAGGACACCTTGTAACGCCCTAGAAACTTAACTTTCAAAAGCATTAGGTTGCCATATTCTGAGGACAATAAAAAAAAAGTTTTAATAGAGATGAGGCAAATAACAGGAGGATTATGTTAAGACATTTATATGTTAAGAAAAAACTGATCACTTAAGAACGGCAGTGATTTTTTCAAAAAGGTCAAGAAAACAACGAAGAAATAATATGAGAAAAATATAAAAAAAAAACAATCAGGAGGTAAGGGGAAGCTTTGGGAAAAAATTATTAATTTTCTTTTTGTTTTCTCAAATTTGTTACAGTTTGAAAAAAAATTTTTAATTTTTTTTTTTTTTTTAATTTAAATTTTTATAGTGTTTTGATTTTATGACAAAAAAAAATTTTTTTTTTTATATTTTGATTTGTTTGTTGATATTTTTAGAAGCGATTTAAAGGATACTCTTATGTGTTGAAGACCCAAATGAAATGGGTGGGTCTTTTTTTTCGCTTTCTATGGGTGTTACTAATAAAAGCGGGTTGGCCATTCCAAATTTAATTCCGATATCTGCTCCGAAATGAGAGTTATTAATATTGTTCATCTAAAATTGCCAAAAATCACACCGTTTTTCAGTATTTTTTTTTTCAAAATGATTTTTGCTGAGATCTAAAGGTCGATGATTACCAACTTCTTTTGGCCTAAATTGAATTATCTAGACATTAACGTGCCACATGGCTCATGCCACATTAAGGTATTCACCGCGAACAAATAGACAATAGAATTTGGCAAAACTTCTATAAAAATTTGTTTTAAAAAACAAAAACACAATTAAACATTTTTTGTAGAACCTTGATTTTATGACAAAAATGTTTCTTCACATTTTGATAGGTTTGCTAATTTTCTTTATTATTGTAAAAAAAAAACTCTACAGGAGTGCCGAAATATTGAACAAATTTAATATTTAAACAATTTTTATTCAAAACATCTCATTCTTAATAGTACGTGTCCTTTATGAGTAAATTAAGCTGATTTAAGGAAATTCTATCGAAGTGTTTCCATTACGTCGTAAGTAATTTTGTGTTCGAGTTTTCGAAATCAGTTTCACATTTGTATTGTTTGTTTATTTTTTAACACAACAAAAAACTAAAAAATTTTTTTCAATGTTAACTTGATATGGCAAAATTAAAAAAAAAGAAACCTATAAAAATGTAAACTATTCAACAGATAAAATCAGCTGCATTTTATTTGTACTTAAATGTCACTTTTTCGGTTTTATAACTCACCAATAATGGATGCCCTAAAGTTGCATTTCTAAGAAGAGCAGCCGCGCAGAGTTGCATAGGAAAATTTCAAAGTAGTTTGGGACAAATCAAATCATTTAAAAAATATATGGGAAATCATGTCATAAAATACTTAATTTGTTTAAATGTAATGATTTGGCAAAGTGTTGAAGAGGACCCGAATGAATCGATTAATAATGCTGGAGAGTCAGTTACCGTTAATGGAGACCGGTATAGAGCCATGATAACCGACTATTTTGTTCCCGAATTGGATGGCATGAATGTGGATGAGTTGTGGTTCCAACAAGACGGCGCTACATGCCACACAGCGCACGTCACAATCGATTTATTGAAGGAAACATTCGATGAGCGCATAATTTCGCGGAATGGACCTGCCACCAAGATCGTGTGATTTGACACCATTGGATTATTTTCTTTGGGGATATGTGAAGTCGCTCGTCTACGCCAACAAACCAGAAACGTTAGGGGACTTGGAAGCCAACATTCGTGGCGCTATTGCCAACATACGGCCCCATATGCTCGAAAAAGTGGTTGAAAATTGGACCTGTAGAATTGGCTTTATTCGAGCCAGCCGCGGCGGCCACATGCCCGAAATCATATTTAAACATTAATGGCATAAAATTATCCTTCCAATAAAGCCAAATTGATGGACATTAAAACGATTTTCTTGTGTTTTATTTCAATTCGAAGTTCTATAACTTTAAAAAAAAACACCCTGTATAAAGAATTATTACTAAAATAATATTGAAGGGCCTAGAATAAATAGAAATCAGTAAAAATATTTGATTATTTCAGTTGAGTGTTTTTCCCAGTAAATTTGAAAAATCCAAATATTAAAAAAAATTAAGATCTATTGAATAAAATATTTATAAAAGAGGCCAATTAAACAACAGATGCAGCAGAATCCCGAAATAGGTCGTGGATTTTTTTTTTTTTAGAGAACGTCAAGAAATCCCAAGTATCAGGCAAAGACCGGAAGACCAATTGAATTCTTTAGATATGCCAATTGAAAACAATCCCCCTGATTGTGTAAGGCCTTGGCGTTTACACCCCAGTCGTATTTCGTGGTAGATTGAAGAAAACTGCGTGTATGTTTCTTTAATCTGGTACAAAAAACGCCAACGCCTTACACAATCAGGCCGATTATTAACATTTAGAACAAGATGCTTTAACGCTCCATCCACGATATCAACGAATAACCAGCGAACTTCGAATGCTATATATCGAGGGCCTATATTCAATACCGACTATGAACCAAATAGAAAATTGTTAAGAAGAGGCAAAAAACTGTTTAATATCCAAAATATTTAAATAGCAGTCAATATTTTTTCTACAATATATTTAAGTCATGGTTACTGAATCAATGATTTCTTCGCTCTGATTTTTATTAAAAGAGATATAACTATTATAAAAAAAACAGTTTCCCAGTAAAAAGTAATTTTGAAAAAAAAAATGGTTCATAGATGGTATTGAATATAGGCACTCGATATAATCTTTACAAAAGTTTAGCACAAGATATTTAAAAAAAAATATGTATTATTTGTGCAATTACAAAATAAATTTGTCAAAAAACCACTGTTTCTGATTTTTCCTTTCCCTCATATTCTTATTCCCAAGTTTATAAGAATAGGAGGAATTTTTTATCGGGAAAAGTAAGATGGCAAAGGGAGAAATTTTGTACGAAAATTCATAACTGGACTGTAAAATTGTAAAGTATGTTTTTTAGCTTCTCTTGATACGTACTGTTTTCGTATCACCTGTACTCCTGTCTATCACATTTTAAAAAAATCAACAACATCGGAAAACCTGTCTTTTACTTTTAGCCAGCTAAAGTTGCAGAAAATCACAATAGCCCTATTCACAATCTTGTGCAAATGGTCGTGCATCATTGCATTTGCAAAATAATTGTACTCTACACCAACAAAATACATTGAAAATGCTCTCAAATACTCTCTCAATTTGCAAATGCTATAATGCAAGACCATTTGCACAGGATTGTAAATTGAGCTAATGTGTACCGCCAGCCGAAACAAATAGTTAATTTTCGCTTGCATCTCATGTGAATTGCTATAGTCAAAATTCATCCAGAAATAAAACTCATCGCTAAAGATGATTTTATTTCTCATTAACACTCCTACCATATGGTTATATTTTTACTGTGTGGCATCACATAAATTTAAAAATTATCCCGTTGTTTCAAATATACAAAACTAATTCTGTTTTATTCATTAATCGATTTATTTGCATATTTTTTTTTACTGCCAGTTTAATATTAAACCAATTTTTACCCACCTAATAAAAAAATAATAACAATTAAAACAAAAAAAAAAGTTATTTGATACATATTTTGCAATTATTTAAAGTATCTTTTTACGCAACAACAAAAACAGAAGGAAAAAACTTAACAAATATTTAAAATATTCATGCTGACGTATGCACTTTCGCATTAAGAGCTTAATAAAGTGTTTTTTAATAATATAAAAATTTGTATACGAAAAAAAAAGTCATATGAAATTTTGTTTGCTTTCTATTAAATTTAGTTCTTGTTATCTTCACATTGGCGCACTGTACACTACAGATGCATTTGTATAAATTTGTTTTTATATCTTTCCGAACGAATGAATTTCAAAAGCTTTGCACTAATTTAAGCAAAAAAAAAAACATCTACTCAAATGTTAAAAATATTCAGCAACGAAAACTGCTGCAACGAACTGGAGCTGATGATGACGTAGAGTTAAAAAATATATATAACAAAAAAAAAAAACGTAAAACAAAAAGAAAAGCAAGAATGTACACAGTGTGTATAAATGTATGTATGTGCTTTGCAAAAACCTAACCCATTCCATTCTTTTTTCCCACAGGATAATAATACATGATGAATGTGGTGATGCATTAGGCTGGTGCAAGCATGTATAAATTTCCCATATACGCGTACATGATGTTCGATATTCACGCTAGTATCGCTTTGATTGCCAAAGCGATTGCAAACGATAATTTTTGCATAGGCAAAATATTTATTTCAATTGCCATGTCAGCAAAATGTCGATGTCTATGATTTTAACCGTTTTGTACAATTTGCACCAGCCTACTGATGCACAACATAAGATCCATCCATCCTTCCATAATAATACTAATACTCAATACTGTGTTCAGACTGCTTATGATGAACTGAATTTAACACTTCAACATGAATTTGTGCTAAGCATGAAATGAATTTGAAACAAATCAAATTATTTCTGGACATTTACTCGAGTCTCAAAACATGCACCAGCAGCACTCACTCAGTCTCAGTATGACGAATTGCACTTGAATGAACGTTTAATTATTTTACAATAGCTATTGAAAAAATTAACGGCCTATTTCATAATGACGAATGAATTCTTTTTTTCGCACAAATATATTTAAAACAAAAACCAATCACACAAACATTTGTTCACTTGAAATTTTTCCCCATTTTCCAAAATTGCAATCGTGAATAAGTTTTCCCATGAAAAGTATTCCCTTTTTGAAGTGTACTTCAATTGAGAATAACAACCCCGAAATATATTCAGATTTATATAAAATTTCCCTTATCGTAAAAATTTTTTTCCTCGCATTATTTTCCCTTTTTCCTTCGATTTGTTCACATCATTTTTACTGGGGAGTTACGTTCATCATAATAAGTATTAAGTTCTTCAAATTAGAATATTAAAGAATATATTTAGCTATTTTAGGACTAGATCTGTAAATAAATTTCAAAATGACATAATGCTCAATAGAAAGCAAAAAAATATAATATATCCAAATTATTTTAGTACTAAATATTTACTTTTTTTAATTATTACATAAAAGTAATTTTTTCAACATAAATTTCTTTGATTTTTTATGTTGTTTTCAGCTTCTCTTTTTTTGCATTTACTGAGAACTGATAGAGGGAATAATTCCTCACGGGAGATTCACGATACTATTTTTTTTTAACTTCGAGTGGAATAAAAATTTCCCTTGTTATTCACGATAGGGGTGAATTTATAATATTTTGCTTTTTTTCAACCACAAGCTGAGAAGCGATTTGGTTGCCTAGCGGAAATTCAACTTTCCACCATCGTACTAATAGGCTGACGTTGCCACCTTGTTTTCAACTGATACAACGTTTTATTGCAAAATTGTGTTGAGACATGAACGATCATCCAATATTGCAACGCTTCACAACACGGAATAATAAGCCGCGTGATTTCAAAATCGTTTGTGATTTAAAATCAGAACGTTGCCAGTATTATTTTCATTTTGCGGTTTTGTATTAGCAAAAATATTAAAATGTTCTTCCTTATTGCAAGAAGGCAAGAACTTCGTGTGCCAAAGTGTTAAGACGCGAAAAGGCTTTATACGAGCAGCGTATTCGCACTAGAATTCTCACTGCCCCCAGGGGTAGTAAGAGTTTCTGGTCATTCGTCAAAAGTGTTAAGGAAAGTGCTAGTTCTTCAATTCCGACTCTTTTGAGGAATGACCAAATATTTACTGACCCGGTTGATAAAGCTAATATATTGGCTGAGATATTTGCAAGTAACTCTCACTTGCCTGATAGCTCTCAACCACTCCCCGCGCTCGAGAGAGTATCCGAAACTATGCCTAAGATATTTTTTCGAGCGCGTGCAGTTAAAAGGGTTCTTGCGGAACTCAGCACAAGGAAGTCTCCTGGGCCGGATGGAATCCCTGCACTGGTCCTGAAGCAGTGCTCTTCGACGTTAGCACGTCCAGTAGCCAAACTTTTCAGTACACTATACCACTCCGGTAGATTTCCAATGTGCTGGAAGGTTGCTAATGTAACGCCAATCCCCAAAAAGGGAGTGGCTACTAACCCCGAAAATTACCGCCCGATTGCAATATGTTCTGCTATATCGAAGGTGATGGAAACTATGCTTAACTTCCATCTTGTGAAATATCTGGAGTCCAACAGTTTACTAAACGACCGCCAATATGGTTTCCGTAGAGGCCGCTCTACGGGTGACCTATTGGCCCTTCTTTCGGAAAACTGGTGTAGTTCCATACACCGTTTTGGCGAAAGTAAAGTGGTGGCTCTAGATATTTCTAAGGCGTTCGATAGAGTGTGGCATGGAGCACTCCTGTCCAAACTTATTGCATTTGGTGTCGGAGACACCTTCTCTCGGTTTATATCGAGCTTTCTCAGGGATCGCTCTATACGAGTTGTTATAGATGGGGTCTCATCCGATGAGTTCAGAGTCAACTCAGGGGTACCGCAGGGCTCCGTTCTTTCTCCTACTCTATTTCTAATTTTTCTTAACGATTTACTTTCCCAAACTTCCTGTCCTATTTACTCTTTCGCAGATGATAGCAGCCTTTCGTATTCCTATTCATTCAACTGCAGGCCGTCAACGTCTGAAATCGAGACGAGGAGGAAGTTTATGAATGACGTTCTGGATAGCGACCTCGCGAAGAACTCCGAATGGGGTCAGGCGAACAGGGTCGATTTTAATGCACGTAAGACCCAGTGTTGTATGCTTACGCATCGACGTATGTATGACCATGCTGCTTCATCTGTTTCTATGGGTGGTGTAAGTATTATGGAGTCAGGGGCTCTTGATGTTCTGGGCATGAAAGTGCAGTGTGATGTCAGATGGACGGAACATGTCTTTCAGGTCGCAAAAGAAGCATTCAAGTACCTTGGCTTCTTAAGACGGTGCAAGAGATACTTCACCCCTTCTGATCTCCTTAATATTTACACCACTTACATCCGACCGAAGATGGAATACAACTCTCATGTTTGGGCCGGTGCTTCAAAGTCTATTTTGAAGTTACTCGACCGCGTACAGGAGACGGCGATGAAACTCATCGGAGACAGTAGAGTAGCCAACTCTATTGACTCTCTTGAGCATCGTCGCAATGTGGGGTGCGTATCGTTGTTCTATCGTTACTATAATGGCAGGTGCTCTGGTGAAATTAGGGAACTTGTTCCTGAAACCCATTCTTTCTTACGCTCAACGCGTTTTTCATCAAGAGCGCATGCGTTTGTGGTCGATATTCCAACGAATCGCACTACGCATTACAGAGAAAATTCGTGTTTTGGCCGAACAGTCCGTATATGGAACAAACTACCCGCAGATGTCTTCCCCGCCACTTACAATTTGAGCAGGTTCAAATCGAATATCCACAGACACTACTCAATTTATCCTCCTTCCCAAAATCTATTTTCCCAGTTCCAGCGCAATGCACTGCATATGTAGGGGTCATCCCCTGAGTGCTGGTCCTACTCCTAAAAAAAAACAAAAATATTTATAGCAGCAAATAATTATTCCCGTTATTAAACCGCAGTGTCAATATGCATTTCGTTATACCGCGCATGCATTGTCTGCATTTTAAATACTAGTTCGTTGAAGAAATGGAAAACAATTCAGTAGAAAATACATACACACGTGCACGTTATGTGCATATGCACACATGCACACATATATAACTAAGTATTTATGTATGTATATGTATTTGCATGCATAAAGAAAAAAGGTGATATATTATACTATGCAGTAAGCAAAACAAATTGTGGAATTAATTTATTGAGAGCAGCACAAAGTTGTTTTATAATAAATCAAATTAAAGTTGGAAATCCATATATATATATATATATATATATATATATATATATATATATATATATATATATATATATATATATATACATATATATATATATATATATATATATATATATATATATAAAATTCATACATACGAGTATTTATGAATATGTATATAAATTTTATTTTATTTTTTTCTTCAACTGAAATGATTAACAGCCAGCAGTTTTGTTTGGTTGTGTTTTTGAAACATAAAAACTCCAAGTATTTGACTTTGGAATTCTATTTAAGAAACCGAAAATCCCTAGGTTTTACATATTTAAAGTAAGTTTTTTACTACTTTCTACACATTTTTATATTTATAATGCCTTATACATAAATTTTTTTCCATTTATCACAGATTAATGGGACAAATTTGTTTTATATGCCTTTTATTAATATTTTTTATAAATTACGTTGTTAGCATTTTTTTAGTTTTCGGTTGACGTTTAGTGCAAATACGATTTAAAAAAATATGTGTACAGGTGTTGTAATATCATTATAACATATCATTACATGTTCCTTTCTAGAAAACAAGTAACATTTTTTGCACCTTTTTTCTAAAGAGTAGCATTTAGACGGTGTTTTAAAACAAAAAATTATTTCCCTAACAGATGGTAGTTTAATTGCAAAGCAACTCACTATTTTCAAATGCGTACAATTCTTATATTTTGCTCTTCTTCTTCTTTTTGTTCTTTAAAATAATGCTAAATTTCTGCACTTTTCAATTTAATAAAGCACATATTACAATTTTAATTGAAAAGTACATAAAGCTGGGCGTTATTTTGTATTAAAAGGACTATTTTTCGAAGTTTACTTTCGCAATAGCATTTTTTTTTTATTTTTATTATTAAGCTGAAAATTATTATTGAGACTCAAATCCAAATCAGCGAATTTTCAAACGTCTTTTTATTCTCAGAATTTTTTTCTCTTTTTTCAATTCAGGTTTTTATTCTAATGAAATATTTAACATATTTTTTTTTCATAATTATCAAAACTAGCAGAACGGATGTGTACCGGTTTCGAGCGAATCAGAATCAGCCATCTCATCGAATCAGTACCGATGCATTGTGACAGTTTGGTAACAATGAAAAAATAAAAAGATATTGTAATAAATGTTACATTCCTACTAAAATACATGAGTTTAAAAGAAATTCTTAAAATGCGGCCCTGGGGCCAAATGACTTCATTCGATATCGATCGAAATTTGTATTTAAAATGTATTTAAATTTCGTTCGATATCGAATGCGGTAATTTGGCCCTGTTCTGCTAGTCGAGTGATTTTAGAAAATTTGATTTTGAAATTTTTAGTTCGACTGTTTTATTTTTTCTATTATTTACAGCTCCAAATATCATATCACAAAAAAAAATATGGTATATGCTTGTAAGAATGTTTTCAGGGTCATTATTTATTTTGGAAATCGTACGACGTCAAATCGACTCGACTTACAGAATACGGCCGATACTAAGTAATTTGTATATACGTGAATTTTAACCTGGATAATCAATTTTAACTCCTCTAATTTCTCTGTAACAGTTTGTATTTTAGTGCATTTTCTTTGTTACGTGGTCAAGTATGTGTATATGCCTGCATTTAATTGTTTCTTACACCAAATCATCAGTAGACTAACCTAATTCCGAAATAACAAAACCTCTCAGGTTATACATAAACTCCCAAAAATGAATCGAGAATTACACAAGCAAAACTATAGGATTTGAAATTCAAGAATACACAAGAAACAAATTTTATTCGATATAAATCTATTTTGTTTTTCCACTAATATAATTGAGAAAATATGTCGAATAAACGATTTTTAAAAGTCTGTACATATTTTATTTTGTAACTTTTAGCTTTTATCATGGAGCTATGATATTTATAAATATATATTCAACTTTTTATAACAAAAAAAAAACACCCGATATTAGCATGCTATTGTGAATTAAATAATTTAATTAATATAATTTAAATTGTTATGCTTTCATTTATTGCCCAAATGATTTTGTTTTTATTTATATTTTAGTTACTGTTAGCAGATAAAATATTTACAATTATAAAATGTTTAATAAATCTTGACGTTTGTATGTTATTGTGAATTAATTTGTTTTGATTTTACTTAAAGCCCTTTTACATATAGGAAACGAATGGTGAGACAGACAAAATGTGTAAAAGAAAACCTTTTCGAAAATTATAAATATTTAGTGTGGCAAAAAGGAAAGTAATATGACCTCCAATAACCGAGACATTTAAGTGGTTCTAATCATATGGTCGAAAGTATCTCAAATTTTTATTTTATTTTTTATTATTATTATTATTTTTTTTTTTTTTTGACAGACAGTACAAGGTATTTTTCTTAAGCACCAGCAGTGCTTAAAGATGGAAATTCTAAGTAAGTTTATCACAATTTCTAACTGGCTAGGATCAATGATACAATAGCCTTCATTTATGATAAATTTGCTAACAACATTTTTAATTTTATACGTGCTGATTCTTTTCCCAAATTTAAAAAAAAAGTTAAAAAAAATTAATATATAAAAAAATGTTGTGTTAAACAACAGATTCCCAAATATATAAAATGTGCATACAAGGATTTAATCACTTCCATATTGACGATATTTTCGCACTGCAAGCATATCCCTTCTAAATAACAAACGAGAAATGACTTTAATCTTCTTAACTGTTGCCTTAAGCTTATAAACGAGAAATAAAATTGAAAAAGTAAAGAAGAGAGCCTTTGAAAAATGCCCATATGTCTATGTTTGGCTGACACGATTGCTTGTGTCCAATAGTTCTGCAAGGAATCAGATATTATGCCATGTTCTATATGAAAACCAACTGTAAGCTATTTATTTGTTAAGTGATGGCAAGCAGTTGTGCGACTTTTGGTACTTTTAATACAGAGTATTAAAACGTAATATCTAACATTTGCAAATGCAACAAAAAATTAAAAAAAAAGAAACTTAAATGTGTTTATTTCTTTGATGAAAGTTAGTTGTCTGTATATAAAAATCTTTTCACATTGCAATTGCAGTTATTTTTTTCTTTTCGTTTTGCTCCTTAAAATGTTTCATTTCATAAAGTTTAAACTCTTTTCGCACACTTCACAAAAAAGGAAAAAAAAAAACGAATTAAATTTTTCTTGTCTACAGGAGCAGAACTAAAAATTCTTTGCACCACTTTATTTTTATATGATACATTTTTTTTCCATTTCACTCACAAATAGTCGCACTTTTGCACAACCCTATAAAAGCAAAAAAAAAAAAACAAAATCCTAACATAAAGAGTTCAGTAATTTTCTTGTTCATCATGCACAAAAACATTTACACATAAACAACATCATCATCAACAACATCATCATCATTATCGTCGTACTATATCAAGTGGTTTTTTGTAGCTGCTGTTATTTTATATTAAAAAAAAATTATAGAAAAAATATAAAAATAAAGGAAAAAAAGTGTTTAGGGCTTTTAGAGACTACACGAGTGAGTCTAAATGACGTATGAAGTGCATGACACTTGTTACGTGTTTCTATGACATCTTACGCATGGATGCACTTTTTTATTACGTTCACAAGAAGGGAAAAAAACAAAAACAAAAACAACAAAATAAATCACAGAGTGTGTGCAAGTACGATTACAATTACAAAGTGCTTCTTGCAGTGTTTTTATGTTGTATTTGTACCTTTGTGTTTGTTTTTTTTATTTTGTATTTCATGTTGTTGTTTTTTATTCCTTATTTAACAATGAAAAAATTAATGCTTCCACGTTTGTTACTATTTAATAGAGTAATAGCGGCGTTGAAGATAAGAGAGCGTAATGGAGCTGCAGTGGGGGTGAGTGATAAATGATAATTAATTTGACAATGATGATGATGATGTTGTTGAAATGGACTCTTTTGCATATTTATCAGTGCTGCCACCTACTGCATAATTCCGCAAAAGTTATTATAATATATTTTATTTTATTACTTGACTATTGAAATTAATAGTAAAGACCACATTCAAGTATGACGAAAAATTTGCATTATCGTTCAAAATAACATTAACATGAAAGTGTTAAAGCAAAAATTCCTTTTCATTGTCATACAGTATAAAACAAGAAGGCTAATGAAAGAAAAAACGAAATGGAATTTTAGGCCACAGAAAAATTATTGACAGTTTCGTGAGGATCCCACGGAGACTCTCAATTATTGCCGATCTTTGAATTTGATTTTCTCATATTTAAACATTTAAAATATGAGTGTACGTTTTTTTTTTTTTTATTTTTAACTATAGAATTAATTTAATTCTTAAGCTAAGAATTTTTATTTAGGCTTAAGTTCAAATCTGCATACTATTTATTTTAAGAATTTGTATTAAATTAAAATGTTTTTATTAAGAGGGAAATAGTTAGAATAGCTTTTATAATCATCAAATAAAAAACATACGTATCAAGTGGCACCCCACAGCGTATTGCGTACCGTACGAAAACTTACAACGTGGCACTTAATGGCTTAAATATGATTTTAAAATTACATATACATATATGTACATAAATTCTACAAGTCCAGATTAGCTTTTACTTTAAGCAGGTATTGAAATATATTCAATACATTTTGAAAAAAATATTAATAAAAATGAAAAGTTGTTACAATTTTTTTATATAAAAATAAAGTGGATCTTTTGCTCAAAATATAATGGAAAAAATTTAACAAAGAACGCTGATGAGATGGCGTAGCGGCCTCGAAATCAGTACTGATCCGTTCTGCTGGTTTGATGATAATTGAAAAATATTCTTAATATTCCAATCTTAATACTTATAAATTAATAAAAAAAATAGAATTTGAACAAATTCATTTATTAATAAAATAATAAAAAAAAATGGTTTGCAGTCTTGCAGATTCGAACTTAAGCCCGTTGATAAAATTAACAATTTTAATGGAAAAAAAAAATATATATATATATATATATATATATATATATATATATATATATATATCTATTAATAAAATAAATTAAATAGGTAAAACAAAAATTAAAGTAAAAAAACTTGTGAGGAAAAATAATCCTTCACGATAAGGGGAATTTAATTTTAGCATGAACTCATTCAGGGGAAATTTTTTTTATTAATACGATATGATTATTTGATACATTTGATATAAGGAAACATACAGTTTTACACTGCGGTTTTTAAACAAAAACTGAAATCGCCACATTCGACTGCAAGTGGCGACAACGTTTGAAGAAAAATTACAAGTCTTGAAAATTTTGCAATGCTTGTAAATTTTGCAAGACTTGTAATTGTTGATTTTCAAAATGTTCTTGTAATTTTGAGCAACTGATAAATATATTATTGCCACTTTTAGTCCTTTCTGGCAAGTGTTTTACAAACGTTTTCAAAGTTCCAAACAACTATATACAAATTATTTAAAGACAACAAATTCATTGTCCTTTAGAAATTTTATTATACACACAATTTAAGTGAATATATTACCAGGATTCCTTTCCCTAGGGTATTTACGATATCCCGCTTATTAAACCGAATCACCTTTCATAAAAATGTTTCGAGTTAAACATTTAAAAGGGCAAACGAGTAACAACATCAGGTTGCCTTCAAGTCTTGTAATAGACTTGTTACTTTTTGTCTCACAATGGCAAAAAGTTAAAATATAATTTTTTTTCCTTAAGAGCCTTATCATAGAGTACAATCAATCAACCACGGCTAAGTGAACAACAGAAAAAACCAATACAAAATTCTCTCAAAAGATGCTAAAGTAACAATAAACATTTTTAAAGAAACACTTGTTGGCTGGCGAAAATTACATTAAAAAAAAAATAATAATAATAACAAAGACGCAAAAAGGAAAGGTAAAACTTACAATATGTTCCTTAAGTTCTTTCGAACGTAGTGGTCCCAACCATTGATGTAATCCAATATAGCGTTTTTGTACCATTTTTAAAGCGGGGGCACCCTGAGCATAGGGACCACCCAAAAGGGCGGTGGCCGTTTCCAAAACCACCATATTTGCTAACTGATTACACTTGAGAGTTTAAGGCAGAAAATTAATATTTTATTTTCAATTTTTATTTTAAGTTTATTTCTGTTTTTAAGATATTAAAATGTGTTTCTGCTCAACAGCTTCCTGTTGAACTTTGATTTGTTTTTAAATAATTTATTTTAATTCTTTACGATTTTCTTATTGTTTATTAATTAAATTTTGCGATAAAACTGTTATCATTTCTTTTGTTTTATATAAATGTTTGTTATATTTTATTTTTTTATTTTTAATTTTGCTCAACTTGTAGTTATTAAAATGTGCTTGTTGCTGCTGCTGTGAGCTGCGCTATAAGCCGATTTTAATCCTGTATGTCTGGGAGATTTTTGTTTTGCTTCCAGCAAAAAAAGGTTTTCTGCTTGCTATTGTTTTTTTTAATCCTTCAACGCTATGAGCTTGGAGATTGTATGTTTTTGATGCTGGCCTTTGTTGCAAAATGTGACACGTTTCACGTTGCACGAAATATAATATTTTTGCTCTGGTCTTTCTCTTTTTTTTTTAATATTTAAAATCCACTTTATTTAATTTCCGACATAAAATCCTTTTAAATGGTATTTAAGCACGTAACGCAAACACTACTACATTTAACAAAGAATATCTGCGTCTTATGCAATTAAATTGGTTTACAATTAAGTTTAATTAAGCATCAAATATGTGTTTAAATATTTTGTAGCATAAATATTTGGATGAATTTTTGGAGTATAATCTTAGGCGCACTATTTGCTCTTAGTTGTTATATTTTTTTTAATTAAACAATATTAAAGTTTAATAATTCTTTATAAATTTTATACAACACATTTATATAAAACTGACACCTGTTAGGATTTGTTCACTTAAATTGCAATATATTTTTAGGCGCTTAGAAATTTAAGGTCTGGCTTTATATACAGATTAATTTATTTTTATATTTTTACTGCTATTGTTGTTGTTGCAAGGCAAACTGAAAACTTGTTATTAAAAACGTTGCAGCTTTTCGCAAACGAAAATTTGTTTTTTTTTGTAAATTTTGTGTAACACTAGTGTCTAGTTTTAGGCTAAGTGGCTGATTTTAAAAGAAAACTTTCTATACAATATGTTTTACAAATTTCAAATGGTGGTGATTTAGTTTATGTACTCTAATTAATTTAATTTAATTTTTTTTTCTTTATTTCTTGTTTTTTTATTAGATATTAACAGCTTCAACAAGTGATTTTTTTAAAGGATATTCTACCGTGTTTTTAATATGATTCTTGTGTTTATTTAAAGTTAGTTTTATTTTAATAAATCCGCTTGTGTATATATCTTTTTAATATTATTAACTTTAAAAGTATAATTTTAAAATTTTCAATAATATGTTTTAAGGTTTTTAAAGAGGTTTTTTTCTTCTTTTTTTAAGAAAAGTTTAAACGGGTTTCCAAAAACACAATTATTTTATTTTTGCTTTATAGGCTATTTTGTTTTTAAAGATATAAATTTAGGCACAATATTTTTAAATTTTACAATAAATTCTATATTTCCCTTAAATCATATTAGAACCTTCTTCAATAGAACCGAAATATGAATATAAATTATTTTATTTTGCACACTAGTAATTTAAACAATATTTTCATTTAGATGTTTTTTTTTTTCTTTTTTCAATCGTTAATTTACTGTTAGAATTTGTATTTTAAACTTATGTGGGCTTTTTTTGAAACAAAAATGTTTAAAAACGAACCGTTGACACGTAAAATTTCTCCTATATGCGAACCGTAATGTTCAAAGTTCCATCGCGAACTGAAGTTAAACCAAAAGATAGTTTTTACAAATGCGTTTAAAAAATCAAAACACAATACAACATGCTAAGAAAATACATATTAAACACGAATACACTCGAATACGAAAGAGCATCCATCCACAGCACACTCTTTTGCCTTAAAACACAAAACTCAACTCTTTGGAATTAAGCAAAACGTTGGAAAATCTAAGCACATGTGATTTTGGCAAAATTCTGAGTATAAGATTGTGAATTTTCTTTACTGAAAAGTGTAGAGTTTTTCCACCACAGCAACAACAACGAAAAAAAGCCAGACACACCCTCTCTATTAGCTGCATACAATCAGGCTCTTTACAATACTAACCACACCAGATGGTAACTCTCTTAAACTTATTATGCTCGCACATTCTATATCCAACAAATCAAAACATAACTGTTGCTTTCTGTTGGAGACTTTTGTTTTGGCTCCACGGTCTCTTTGTTTTTTTTTTTTTTTTCTTTTTGCACTTTGAAATCTCCCCCCAAACAAACTGTTCTCTGTTATGATTTTATTTGCCTGCATTAGACATGCTCATTTCAACACTCACTTGCTCGCTCTTCTATCAACAAACTTTGCGCTCTTCATCAGAAAAATATCTACAACAATAATAATGAAATGAGTATGGAAATTTCTCTTTGGCCATATTGCATCGAATACGTTATTTCCTCCATTTCCTGTCCAAACTGCAGCACTAAACTAACAGGTTGGTGTGGTGGCAAGTTACTTTTTAGTTGGCCCTCCATAATACGAAGTTATTCGCTTAATACATATTTATATTGTTCTAGAGTGCGTTTGTTGGTCTTAAATGCTTCACTGCCTAGCCTAAACTTCTTTTGGTTTTAAAGTTATTTCTTGAACAATATTTTATATTTTTAAGAAAACATTAAGAACAAAAAATCATAAATAGAGAAAAGAATTAAAAACTGTAACATCATCATTGTAGTGGTTTTCTGTAGACCGATTCAATTGCAAGCGTATTATTATACAGTGTGTGGCAAAGATGCGTATTGTTGATGGAATAAAACACCAAATGGCCACAGTTAGTGTTCGCTCTTAATGCCCTTTCTAAAAATATCTCACATTCTAATCGCAACATTTATTTTACATTGTTTTATTACAGATAAATTTTTTTTTTTTCATACTTTTTGCTAGCGACTGTAAAAAATCGTTACAAAGCAACAAGTTGTATGGCAGAGAAGCAAAATAATAATGAATAATTCTTGGAATTAAAAGTAAACAGGGAGAATAAGATTACATATCCAGAATTATCACAAAGAACAATTAAATATATTTCCTTTTTTTTTATTTACACAATGTGTAAGTAATTCTAACAAGAGGTAAGCAAACAACATTTAAAAACCTTTACAAAGTGTGACGTACATATTTACATTGCAATGCGAAGGACATACATTTAGTGTGACATTAAGTTAATCTAAATTAAAAATAAGAAAACTAAAAAAAAGGTAATAAATAAATAATAATAATAATAATAATAATAAAATTAAAAATAAAAAATAGATATAAAAATATAACAAAAATATAATAATAATGAAAACAATCAAAAAAGTTATATTCGACCGGGTTGAATCTTAAATACCAAATATTTAGTAAGTAAATTTAAAAAGTTTAACTTGGTGGGACAGAGTTGCTTTATATAATATCAAACGTCAACGCCCACTAAAGGGGGCGGTGTTTAAAAAGAGACAATATCATGTTTTCCACAGACGAACGTCATGTTTTCCACAGACGAACGTCTGTAGACTTCATCACTGATCAAGAATATATTTATTTTATGGGGTCCAATTCTTTATGGAGGGTATAAAAACTGTATTTTGGCGGGGTCGCTCTGGCAAGGGCTGTGGGGGTTACGTTTTATCTTTGCCATAAAACTCTAAAAATAAATGTTTGGGATAATTGTATACAAAATTTGAATTTTTTTTAAAGGGTCATTTAGGAGGCAAAGGTGAGGAGGAAGTAGAGCAGAGTAGTACCAGGTTACGTCTCATCTTCGTCATTAAAGTTTAAAAATGTTATTTTTAAGGAATGTAGGCTTAAGTAAAACAATTTGTTAAATATGTACCCTATTTTTTGCATATAATAACAACCATTAAAGGGGCGTGGTCCAAAAATTACTTTTTTATTTCATAGCTTTAACGCGTTGGACCTTCTTTAATATATAAATATATCATTCGCTTAACAAAATTAAAAAAAAAAACTTTGCGTTTAGTTCTTCTTAGGGGAACTTTTTTCCCTCTTGCCCGATTTAGCCTATCTCCAAACTTAACTTTGTGCTATCCTTCAAGAAATATTTGTACCAAATTTCAAATTTTCGTTTAGACTGAATCGTGATTTCCACAGACGGACGGACGGACATGCTCAGTTCGTCTTAGATTTCATCACTGATCAAGAATATATATACTTTATGGGGTCTCAGATGGATATTTCGCTGCGTTACAAACGGATTGACAAAGTGAATATACCCTCCATATTCCTTTTTGGAGAATATAAAAATTAATCATTATAAGATATATAAAAACAAACACACGCTGAAATGTGTTTTGTTAATCATAACCGAGCGATTTAAAATGCTGCTTTTCTGAAATATGGCCACTGGAATATCAGGTATATTTTTTCTGGCAAAATAATTTTTACGGCTTTGAAATAACCCGTCCTATCGTCAAAAATTAAGCGGAATTTTCATTTCCGCGAAATTATTATTCCCCTCGAAGAGCAAAATTCTGTTGTAAATCTCTCCTGAACAATTTTATACGCTAACATTTCTCAGTGAATATAAAAAATAAAAGAAGATTAAGAAAATTAAAAATAAAAAATCAAAGACATTATTGCTCTGAAACAAACACGTACATATATAATATATTTAAAAAATATTTAACAACACAAAGTAAAATATTTAGCAGAATTAATTTAATTTCTTATGTAATAAAATAGTTCGACTAATTTTTGGAAACTCAAAAAATAAAAATAATAAAATAAAAAACAAAATAAGGTATACAAAATGTTCCGAAGTGAAACAAAATTTTTTTTTCTGTACAAAAAGAAATCGAGCTCCAGCGAATTGTTCGAGGCGTGCCAGCGCTATTCAGTTCTCTGAAAAAGGCAGTTTTAAAATTCAGCCACTTCGCCTTTCGAAAGCTTAACAAATCCCCAGGCAGTCGATCAATGGTTCTGCACTTTGTCGAACAATATATCAGTCTGTGTCCCACTAAAGAATCTTGTCATTCTATAATTCGAATTTCAAAATTATTTTAGATATAAGACTTTTTCCGCAATATAAAAAGCTCCCTTTGCCACCATTTGTGTGTTATGGCAGGTAAGTATGTACCCATTCCCATATTTTTGCATTGGACGTGATAGAGCTACAAAATAAAACAATTTCTAAGGGTTATGGTTATTGGACATGGTAGAGGACCACAAGAGCTATAAAACAAAACAATTTGTAGTCGCCCACATATTCCCGTTTTCCCAAAATCCTGTCTTATGCTCTCTAGAATTTTACAATTTTTGCGTGCAAAAAATCAAAGTTTATCGGCATAGCCATACAAAAGTATTAATATATTATGAAAACTATGGATCTGGTTGTCTGTTCCCTTAATTTTTTTAAAAATTGGTCCAAAAATGTGGCCAGTATTGTATTTGGAATACTTGCACTCGGATTTTTCATGCTTAACAGAGCTATGTTAACATGCTAACAGAGCTCTGTTAACGTAATTGGTTTGTGTCTAGGGTTATAAATTTCGAAATTTATCTTCACACGTCAATTCACAATAAGGGATATGGAATCTTAATTTTAGCGCGAAATTGTTCACAGGGAATTTTTTTATCATCGCAAATTTTTAGAAAAGGAACACATTTTTAGGGAACAATTTTATTGATGGGAATGGGTGATTTAATTTTTAAATCAAACACTTACAATTGAAAAACTAGACACAAGCACATTTAATGATTTTAAATTGCTAAATTCAGTTGGTTTTAAGCTTAAAGTGTACTTTTATTTGTCTCCATATATAAAGAAATAAAATGAAATTATTTTTTCCTGTAGTACTTCGAAAGCATACTTGGAGCGAAAAATTACATCGTTTTTTTTTTTTTAATTTTAACCGTTCAACAACCTATAAAAATGTTGAGAAAGTGCAGAAAATTGTTATAAAGAATTATGGAATTACTAGTAGAGAAGTTTCTGAGGTTCTGTCGGCATATCGATTGGCTCATGTCATGCGATTTTTTTTCGACATATTTGTATATCAAGCATGTGGCTTTTGAAGCACGATAATGCTCCTGCTCACTCATGATTGCTTCTTAGTAGACTTGGGTCCAACTAGCTCATTCGCTCAGTTTTGACAAGAACCTCTGATCAAACCTATGTAATTTAAATGGGTTTGATCAGAGGTTCTTGTCAAAACTGACCGAATGAGCTAGTTGGACCCAAGTCTACTTCTTAGTAGTCGTTTAGCCAAAAACAACACCGTAATCACGCCTTATATGGTGTTCAGACATGCGCCTTAGTTGAGTTTATCGCAATTAACAGCATTATTGAGCTCAATTACCCATACAAAATGTTAATTAGCTAATTGATCAATTAACGCTTAATTGTCTATAAAATTGAGCAAAGCTTAAAATGCAGCACTGTAAAAGTTCGTTTAGTGAGCACCATAATGCCTTCTGAACAAACTTTATGAAATTTGACAACTCATATGTAAACAAATTCACAGAAAAAAATGGCGAGTCAAGATGAGGGTGAGTTTTTAAAATAAAATTTTTTAATTAACAATTAAAACAAATGAAAAATAAAAAGTTTATTACGTACAATAAAAGAAAACTCTTTTTAAAAGTAAACTTGGTTCCATTTTCGCAAAATTTTAACCACAAATTTTCACAAGCAAAATGTAAAGAACACCTTTTGTCAGCTGCTGTCAAACGCTAATTGAGTTAGCTATATTGAGTATGTGTGAACACTTTTCAATTAACTTATTATTGACTCAATTAAACATGCATGTCTGAACACCATATTAGCCAGCCACGGTATTCAGATTTCGCACTCTGCTATATTTTCTATCTTCTAGATTTAAGACACTCATTAAAAGAACGGAGGTTTGTGACGACTGAGGATACAAAAACCGAATCGCTGAGAGAGCTCAAGGACATACCAAATAAATGGCCTGTCAGAAAGGCCTCGAGAATTTGAAAAAATTGTGACTCAGAGGACGACTTGTCGGAACAGGACAAAATAGAATTTGAGAAGAAAAAAAAATCACCTTATTTTTTGAACAGACCTCGTATGCATATATACGAATGTACCTATATAGCCTTTCAACTTTGTCACCAAAAGGTAAAAAACTTGTTAACGCACAAACACTTTTGGTCTTGCAAGAATTTCTGTTCGTCTTCATTTTACCTTTTTGGCTGTGCTCGCACTAGAATAACTTTGAATCTAATTTTGTATAACAGAGAAGAATATTTTCTTTTGTATTTTTTTTTTTTTTGTTTTTTTTTCCCAAACAAAACATGAACTGCATACAACGGCAGCAATAATCTCAAGTAAAGTTTAAGGCCAAACAGTAAAGAAACAAAACTCAAAGATACGCTGAGAAAATGTAGCCAACAAATATGGTTTTTGTCTAAAGCTACAACAAATTCCTTTTATCTCTACTTTAAGTTTATTTATTTATTTCATTTCTATTTTTTTTTTTTATTTCTACTCTTATAGTATTAAGGCAATGATCAGAAAACCAAAAAAAAAAAAAAATTACTTCACAATTCTCATTAATGCCGTGAAGAAAGAAGTTTTAGCCAACTGCAATATCTTTTTGCTAATCTCTCTTCTCTATTCTGCTTTTCTTTATAACAACAACAACTACGGGTATTAGCCAACTCTCTAGTTGGGATGTTAAAGTTGTATTAAAAAAAAGCTTTGCATTTATTAGATTCTTGTTCTTATCTCATTCTATTTATTGCAGTAAATGGGCGAGAGTGTGTGTGTGTGTGTGCATTTGCTATAAAGTTTATAGATCTTCGACTTCAATATCAAAACCAGTTTATTGCTGACAAGTATAAACTGCCGTTAGTTTTCGTATCCAATTTGCCACGTTACAGAACAACTGCAGCAAATAACTATAGAATTTCTTTTCTTTTAAAGGATGAACTTTTTTATGTCATACACGTACTTGGAGAAAAATGGTGAAAACGGGAAAACAACTCTTGAACACAACAGAAAACTGTTGTTGGTTGTCTGCAACAACATCGTGAATATAAGCTGTTTTTAATTTATACTTGTTTCCTCCCCCCCTTTGTAGAAACAATTTCTTTAGGTAACTTTAGAATGGACCCGGACTTACTTACTACAACAGCTGGGGTCTTAGATTTGTTTGTAATGCCGCACTGTCCAAGTTTTGCAACTTTAGGTGTTCGAGAACTTGTTTAATCCTCCGGCTCATGCAAAAATAAAATATAAATAAAAAATTAAAATAAATAAAATATAAAAAAGATATTAGAAAATCTCATAAATGGGTATTCCGATAGTTTTATCATATTTTGTAGCCCCAAATATTCCCACTTAAATTACATAAGAATTATTTTTGTATACGAGAAGGTTTTTTGAAATATTGACCCCAATCATCAATAATTTTTCCCTCGAATTTTTTCCCTTTTCCTTAAAATTGCAATCATATAGAAATTCCACGCGAATGATTTTATTCTAAAATAAAATTCCACTTATCGCGATTTATTTTTCCAGAGAGTTTTTCCACTTTTCCCTTTAATTTATTCACCGAATTTTTGGTGGGCAATAGAGTAGGAAATGTAAGTACTTTCAATTACAATTCGATTATTAGAGTTTACAAATTTTAGTCTAGGGGCAAGATCCCTTAATAAAGCCTGGTACTCTGTTCAAAATTTCGTGCGAAATGCTGTCAGACTTCATACAAAAGTTTCTAGCATGAAATATATGCGGAATAATGTTGCAATAGTAGTACTGTGTTCTTATTGCGAAAAATATGTGAAATGAATTTGGCAGAATGTTCTTTTAAGAAATAAGTTTCTAGCAACATTTCTTTTTAACTGCGAAAGAACATGAGTCGTACTTCTTTCGCATGAAAACATAAGAGTTCTGTGTATATACATAAAACAATGTTGCACACATTCAAGCAAAAAAAAGCCATGAAATATATAAAATCGCGTGGTGGGCTACATTAGCTACATGACAAAATTTTCACATGAAATAATTAATGTTGATCAACATTTTCCACAAATTCGAACAGAGTACTAGGCTTAAGACAAAAACCGATATTTTTGCAACAAGTCAATTGCCTGCATCTTTTTTGAAAAACTTGTTACTGCAATCCTAAAGATTAACCCCGGTCGGTATTCATAAAAAAATGAAACGTATTTGAAATCTGTTTTAAGAAAATTCTGTATGAAAAAATTTTATTAAAGTACATTTCAAACTTATTTTAAATTTTATGAATACCGAGGTAAAAATATTTTTAAATTTGTTTAAATTCGGTTTCCAAAATGTATCCAAATGATCTTACTTTTAATTTTTTTTTTTAATTATTAGATAAATGTACATTTCTCAACACAAATTTCTTTGATTTTGTTGTTTTCAGCTTCTTCTCTTTTTTTGCATTCACTGAGAACTGATAGCGGGAACAATTTATCAAGGGAGAATCACGATAGATAATAATTTTCCTTTCGAGTGGAATCAAAATTTTACGTGAACAAAAATTCCACTTGTTATTCACCATACGGGTGGTTGCAACAAATCACCTCAAACAAATTCGGCGGAATTTGTATATTTCATAAGTTTTGGGATTTTTTAAAAATATTCTTTCGTTTTTATAAGTATTAAATAGAATAAAAGATCGCCTCTGAGCAAATTTCATCCCAATTGAAACAGATTGCGTCTAACTGTTAGTCGATTTGGTATGGAACTACCCACACTTATCGTGAATAAGCTTTCCCCCGAAAAGTCTTCCCTTCACACTCAATTGCAATCGTAAATACTTTTTTACGATTTGAGAATTTTGAACAAAACAGATGATATACACGTGAACACTGTTGATGTAAAGAGAGGAGCGATTTTCTTATATTGACCTGTTCTCATTTGGTGAGTCAGTTGAATAGCTAGATTTTGATTTGCCCCTGTACCTGGGATTAGTTGTCATGTCTTTGTGAATATCACATGATACGAAACTTAACCTATCAATTTTAATTGAATTCAATAAACATAATTAATTGGCAATAAATTAATTGAAGAGTTAAATAACACATTTACAAAATCTTTTGCTGCATGTTAGTGAATGTTGCAATTCCAAATAGATTTTTTTTCTAATCAACATATTTGCCTTCATTTTCTCCAAGTGTACATATTAAATACATGTATAAGGTGTTCCTAAGTAGTTGATTCCCGTACATATTTAAAAAATTTTACACTTTATTATGGCATTATTTACGGTAAGATTTCCTGTAAAAGTAACAAGCCAATCACCTTTTCATTTCGTCTTGTTTCTTTGCACATTTAAATCCCCTACAAAGTTTTTGTGGCCAAGACACTCATGCCTGTATTTGGACCACTAAAGAAATAACTACACATTCACTCGTGTTTAACTAGTTTTCAACACGTGAACTTCAATTATTATTATATTTTACGAGTACTTGGATCACAGTTAAATAGCCACATGTTGGTTGGTTGCTTTGGTTGAGTTGGTTGTCAAGAAAAATGTAAAAGAAACGACCATTGAAACACATGTTAGCAGTGATAAAAGCAAATTAAAAAATATATTTAATTTCAGAACGAAATGGTTTGGTTGTGTATGAGTGCGTAAGTTTGACTTTACAATTGATTATTATTGACTCATCTAACTGTCTGTCTTAACGAATGCAGTATCATCTTCTACAAATTGTTCAAGTTAGTTTTCTTAAATGATTTTTTAGTTTTTCTTAAAAGTTAATTATTCTTTCTTCCTTTCCAGAGTTCTTAATAAAAATCGATATTTCAAATTCAATTTTTAACCTTTCTCAATATTTGAGTATTTCAATAATAAAAAAAATACTTAGAGAACTAGATATGATTTTTAAAAAGATACATATTAGTATTAAAATCAATTTATGTGAGCCTAGCATTTTTAGGGCCACGTCCAGAGTTAAAAAAAAAAAAAACATCTAGATGCTTTAGTATTAACATAATCAATCTTATTACGAAAGTCGTTTTCGCAGTCGTCGTCGTCGTATATAACGGAAATAAAACGAAACGTGCTCATAATTAGAGAACAAGTCGAAAGGTTTTAAGCCAACAAAAAACTAAACAAACAATTTAATATGAATGAAAAAAATATATTTTATATATAAATCAATATGTGGAATTAATATCTAAAAATAATTTCGGCTATATGTTCTTGCCGATGCGTATTTCGGACGCTCAATTGTGTCCAGTTTCTCTTGGCTGACACGTTTTTATGTATTTTTAGAATATTTTAATGAATTTTTCAAAAATTTTTGCTAACAACAAAAAAAATAAAAATTAAATAACACGAAAGTTAAACAAATAATTAAAGTAAAGCATAAAAAAAATTAAATTAAAAAATAATAAGGCAGATGTGAATTCAAGCCTGAATAAAATCTTTCAGCTTAATAATTAAATTAAATAAACATTTTATATTATATTTTAATTTTAGCGTTTTTATATAAAGGGTGTTTTTATAAGAGCTTGCTGATTTGAAATTTAAATAAAACACATGCCAAATTATGAAATGGCCAAAAAAAATTTTTTATTTGGTAGATAATTTCTTGTCATTTAACATTTAAATATAATTTCGGGCATATGGCCACCACGACTATTTTGTACAAGGTCATTCTGGAGGTCCAATTTTCGACCACCTTTTCAAGCACTTGAGGGCGTATTTCAGCAATGACACGTTGAATATTGGTTTCCAAAGCGTCAATCGTTGCTGGTTTATCCACGTAAACCAATGGTTTCAGGTATCCCCACAAAAAATAATCGAGTGGCGTCAAGTCACACGAACGCAGAGGCCAATTCACCGGTCCATTTCTCGAAATAATGTTGTCATTGAAATGTTCTTTCAATAAGTCCCTTGTTTCGCCCGCAGTATGACAATTGGCACCATCCTGTTGAAACCACATTTCGTTTACATCCATATCTTGAAGTTTTGGCACCAAAAATTCATTGATCATGATTGTGTATCGATTTCCATTCACGGTAACGCGTCGTCCTTCCTCATTTTTAAAGAAATAAGGACCGATGATTCCACCAGCCCATAGACCGCACCAAACAGTACATTTATCGGGATGCATTGGTAATTCTTGAACGGCGTGTGGATTATCTTTGCTCCAAATACGGCAATTTTGCTTGTTGACATGTCCATTCAACCAAAAATGCGCCTCATCACTGAAGAGAATTTTGCGGTAAAAAAGCGGATAAACATTTTTAATTGAACACTGTTTTTGAAAATAACTTTCCACGATTTGGAAGCGTTGTTCTGGAGTTAACCTGTTCATGATGATTTGCCAAACAATACTGAGTAGAGACGTCGCTTTAAGCTGTCAAAACAGCTGTCAGACAACAGAGTGATTCGTATAAAAAAAAACTTCATAAAAAAACACCCTTTATAAAAAAACCTGAAATTAAAATACGCTATGAAAACGCTGAAATTAAAATATCATATAAAAACGTTAAAATTAACATATGCTATAAAAGCGCAAAATATTTTAGTTTTAGCGTTTTTGTAGGATATTTTAATTCTAGCGTTTTTATATCATATTTTAATTTTAACGTTTTTATATATAAAAAACTAATATATGTTTTTATAGGATAGATATTCTTATATCATGTTTTAATTTTTGGCGTTTTTATACATATATACAATAACGCTGACTTTAAAATACACTAAAAAAAAAGTTGATATGAAAATATCCTATAAAAACGCTAAAAATAACATATGCTATAAAAGCGCTAAAATTAATATCATTTTCCAGCATATTTTAATTTTAGCGTTTTTATATCATAAAAACGGCATTTTAGCATTTTTATATCATATTTTCAATTTAGCGTTTTTATATATACAAAAACGCTAAAATTAATATATGCTATAAAATCATACTAATTTTAGCGATTTTATAGCATATTTTATATCCCATAAAAACGCTAAAAATAACATATGCTATAAAAGCGCTAAAATTACTATAATTTTATATCATATTTTAATTTTAGCGCTTTTGTAGGATATTTTAATTTTAGTGCTTTTATAGCATTTTTTAATTTTATTTAATTTAATTATTAAGCTAAGAGATTTTATTCAGGCTTAAGTTCAAATCCGCCGCATTAGGTTTTTATTTTCTTCTATATGTTATTTTAATTATTTTTTTAATTTTTCTTTTATTTAATTTATGAGAAATTTATGTCGCCAGGCCTTAAAGAATTTTTTTCTAAATTGTTTTCATATGTTTTAAATTACGAAAGTTCGACCCTTGCTAATGAAATTATATTTTTTTTTTGTGTCAGTGCTAAATTTCGTATGTTACCTGATGTACTTTACGACGGATATTTGAAAATTACCTGCAAATAGAAGAAGAAAATACTAAAATTTAGTAAGTTTTATAGTTTTCATTTAAAAAAAATAATTTTGAATATTTAGAAAGCAAAATAATAACTATTATATTAATTTTGCTAATAAAATTGTAGCGTCAAGTTAAATGTAAACGGCCGCAATTAAAAAATAATTTTCAAAGTATACCTTTTGAATAATTTTAATGTAATAATTAGCAAAACTACGTCATAATCAACTAAAAAGTCTATTAAGAAAATTTTGTCAGTTGTGATTTTTTCGCTTTTACATGCATATTTATATATTTTGGAAAATTTAATTGTTATTAATTTAAGTTTTTGAGATGCATTAAAATATTAAAACAAAATTAATTTTTTTTTCCTTTTTCTATGAGTGCAATAATTCTTCTGATATCACAGACCAATATTTTTGTTTCCCCCTTTTCTTCCCTACGTGCACAAACAGATAAATTAATTAAAAGAAAAGTTATTAGCTTTTGTAATAGATATAACGGCCATCATTTTCAGTGAAATTTGTTTTAACTCTCCTAGAGAAATTTAAATCCATAGAATATATCTTCAGAAAGTGACTACTATTCTACTCTACATAAGACAAGTTTGAACATGATTTTGCATGACGTAGTATTTTGCTATAATTAGTGAAACCGAACCGAATATATTTTCGATAAAGCCACGCTTTAATAACACGTCAAAAAGCAAATTAACACACTTATTAAAGCTGGCTGAAATGAATTTCTTTGCACAAGGAAACAAACTTTAGGCAGCTCAAGCCCGCATAATCAAAGACAAACAAATAGTATAATCAATTAATGTCCAGATATTATAAATTATAAACTTCATTAGCGATATTTAATGAAACTAACTTGAATTAGATATTAAATTTACAAAAATAGGGGAACGACATTTGATTTTAATCTTTTTCATCACCCCAAATGAAAGCAAATATGAATAAATTTAAAGAAAAAAAATCAAAACAAAACTTTTAGCCATTAAAGAGAAATGAAATGTTCTTTTCATGTGGTTCGAGAAAAAAGCTTTACACATGCACACGCACACATATACAACCACTCCATATACAAATACTTCAAGTCTGGTTTACAGCAGAGAAGCAACCAAGTTCTGTTAAAGTCAGAATGAAATTTAGAAATAAAAAAATAAAAAAAAAATAAAAAATAAATAATAAATGCAAACAACAGCAGAAACATATTTCTACTTTCCAGTCAAACTACTTTAAGTTCGTTCACCGCGCTACTTACACGATCACTGGCATGAGCACAATAAATACTACAAACGTACGTAAATACAATACAACGATATAAACAAAAAACAAATTATGGCATAAAGGCAGAAATACCAACAACAACAATAACAACAACAACAACGGTAGTATATGTATGTAAATGAGCCAGCACCGAATTGCTGCATACACTCCGTATCAGACAGATCATGAGGCTTTTTTCTATTACCCAAACATGATGATTCCAGTAAGACGATCGTTGACTTGCGCTAAATTTCACTTAAACGAATGAAAACTAAAATAATTCGTTTAAATAATGTAGAAGAAACATACCAGTGGCTACCTTGCCGCAAAGTATGCTTGCTTTTACATATGATCATGCTACCGTTGAATTTCAAGTGTAAATAGAATCTTCCCACTAGCTTTATGACGTCTACTGGGGGCATTATTTTCATGGATTATTTTAACCCTCTTTTAATCGTTCTCTCTAAATGAGAGTCCTTTGCGGTTTTCGTTAAATAGGGGTAAGTACGCCTTAGGCAGAGCTATAGCGTCAAAATGTCCCACTAAGTCAAAATAAAACAGCAATAATTTCGCAGGAAACTCACTTTTTTGGGAGTCTTTGAAAATTAATAAATTGTAAATGAAGAAACTGCAAAGTGTTTAACAAATTTTTGTTATATGTTGAAAGAGGGCGTGGCCGTGGGTGACGTTAAGGTTATAAATGATTAACTGCCTGGCCCACGACGTCACTCGATATCGTTCTGTCGAGTGGTCATATTTATTAGACAGAATGATATCGACTGACATCGAGGGCCATGCATTAAAAGAATTTTTGTACATATTTTCTTATTCAAGAGCTAAAAAGAAATCCGCAGTCTGTATGACTTTCCACCAACAGTTTAGCAGATGTTGTAACTATTTTGAGAAGCCATATCTGGTACCATTAAGATCAGATTAATAAAATCAAGTAAAAACGTTATATTCGACCGGGTCGAATCTTAAATTCCCTCCAAATATTTAGTAAGTAAATTTAAAGTGTTTAACTGGGTGGGACAGAGTTCCTTTGTATAATATCCGCCCCACTGAAGGGGGCGGGGTTCAAAAATAGCCTACATCCTGTTTTCCACAGACGATCACTACTAATAAAGTAGTGATGGTCTTTTTGGAGGGCACTAAAACTTTATTTTGTCGGGGTCTCTCTGGCAAGGGTCGTAGGGGAGACATTTCACCTTTGCCATAAAACTCTAAAAATAAATGTTTGAGATAACTAAATGTAAAATTAATTTAAAAAAAAATTATATGGTTATTTTAGGGGCAAAGGGGGAAGAGGGGTTAGGGCAGAGAAGTACCAGGTTGCGTCTCAGCCTCGTCATTAAAGCTTAAAAATGCTTTTTTAAGGAATGTAGGCTTAAGTAAAACAATTTTTTACACTATTTTGCATATAATAACGACCGCTAAAGGGGGCGGGGTCCAAAATTTTTATTTTTTATTTTATGGCTCCAAGTTTAACCTGTTGGACCTGCTTTAACATAAAAATATATCATTTGCTTAACAAAATTACAAAAATATTATGTTGTTTTTTAAAGGTTGGTTTAGTTCTTCCTAGGGGAACTTTTTTCCCTCTGGCCCGATTTAGCCAATTTACGAACTTAGCCTGTGCTATTCCTCAAGATATAGTTATACCAAATTTCAAGAGTTTGGCTCTTTTCGTTTGGACTGCATCGTGATTTCCACAGACGGACATGCTCAGATCGTCTTAGATTTCATCACTGATCAAGAATATATATATTTTATAGGGTCTCACATGGATATCTCGCTGCGTTACACACGGAATGATAAAGCGAATTTACTATCCAATTCTTTTTTGAAGGGTATAAAAATTATACCAAGACACACTGTGACTTTTTTTTCTTAATTGCCTAAAAGTTGAAAAATAAATTCCCCGAACTTCTTGATATGATTTAGAGGAGCACAGACAACAACCTCTAGTTGCTTTGGCTCGCACTACGTTCTATTCTGAGTCCCCTTTAACTCTTATTGTCACAACAATTTTAAGTGAAAGTAACACTCTAAGAAGTAGCCGTGTGAAGATAAATTTCGAAATTTATAACCCCAGACAAAAACCAAGTACATTAACAGAGCTCTGTTAGCATGTTATGTATTTCAAATGGAATACTGGCCACATTTCTGGACCAATTTTAAAAAAAATTAAGGGAACAGACAACCAGATCCATAGCTTTGATAATATATAATAATACTTAATAATAATACTTTGCTATAGCTAGGCCGATAAGCTTTGATTTTGTGTACACAAAAATTGAAAAATTCTAGAGGATAAGCAAGGATCCTGGGAAAACGGGAATATGTGGGCAACTAGAAATTGTTTTATTTTGTAGCTCTTGCCGTCATCTATCACGTCCAATGGCCATAACCCTTAACAGTTGGATTTTTAATTGAGAAATTTGGATTTTAGTGAAATTTCATATTTGGAATTTCTCTAAAGGATGAGGTTCTGGAAAATGGGAGCATGTGGGCGGCTAAAAATTGTGACAAACACAATACACATGAGCACTGATGATGAAAGGGTTGCGTCTTTCGAAAACAGCTGTTCTGCTCTGCTGTGTAAGTTGAATAACAAAAACTGATGTTGACTTGCCTTTGTGCCTTGGAATATTTATCATGTCTTTCTAAGATTTAAATTAAAAAGTTCGAACAATTAGCCTATAGAATCTTAATTCAATTTAATATAAAAATTTTTTTATTACGACTCTAAGACGTTCTGGTTATTCAGATGTTTAGGAAATTAACAAAAAAAAAACGTTAAATGCCCGATTTTTTTTAATAAATCTTAAGATTTTGCAACTTCAGAACTTCCCTAATATGATTTGTTTTCCTTAATCAATCCTTATTGGTGTGCCTAGTATGCACGAGTGTGTGGTGCGCTTTTATTACTGCTTAACAACTTTCGAAATTACTGTTGCCTTTTTTTCTTTGTGGCCTTTGTAGCCGGTTAATGTTAATGCTTACCTCATTTTTCTTCAAAGATTTACAACAAACATAATGGTTTATTTGTTAACATTCTTTTTTATACATTAATTTTTTCTTTTAGCTTTTTTTCTTACCAAGAAGTTAACCATTATTATTACCATGACCAAAAAGGTAAGACGTTGTAACCAATAAGGCTTAAAGCCATAATAGACGACGAGCCACATGACCGCTAATAAGACGCATACTACCAAAAAAAGAAAAAAAAATATGTACGAAAATAAAAAGCAAGTAAACAAAAAGTACATGAAACAAGTAAATAGTTAGGCATGACCTAGCTAACTTTGTGGTCAAGAAAAAGGCAAGAAAAGAATTCACGAGAAATTTTTTCCAAACAACTTTTTTCTTTTGCTGTTTGCATTGTGTCTTTATATTTAAAAAAAATTATAATAATTTTTTTTAGTGATCGTGGCAGGACTTAGCCCATTAGGAGTATGCAAACGTTAAAGTTTTGGTAAATTTTTGTCTTTAAGAATGTTTATTATTTAATGGAGATGTAAACAAAATTGTTTTCCCGTTTTATAAAAAAAGTACTATAGATTCAAAATTTTAAAAAATTTTTAAGTGACATTCCATGTCGCAAGAAATTTTTCAGCTTTTAACACAATCAAAATATTTATGATGCACATATTTCTGGCGCTCTTGGTTGAAAAATGTATTAACCATGGAATGCTATGATAACAACCATCGCCCCTATTATGAATGGCAGCATCGACGTAACATTATGAATGGCAACATCGAACGTCACATTATGAATGACAACATCGACAAAGCATTCTCTAGGGCATATACTATCTATAGAACTTGTTTAGAGTATTCAGCTGCTGTCGAAAAAGAGTGAATAAGCGACAATTTTTGCCTGTCGTCTTGATACGGCGTCGATGTCGCCACTCATAATAGGGGCAAATATTATTTCTGTATATAAAACTCCTCGTTATCAGTGATGATCTTTAATTTTGCAATTTACTTTTAGCCAAAATTATGCTTCAGCAATTTCTATGTAAAAATAAATAAATTATAGAAAAAACAAGTAAAAACGTTATATTCGACCGGGTCGAATCTTAAAGACCCTCCAAATATTTCATAAATTAAAACTCTATTTTCTAGTGGTCACTCCGGGAGGGGCCATGGGGTACACATTTCACCTTCGCCATAAAAATAAATTTATGGGATAATTTAGTGTAAAAAAAATTTTTTTTTTTATAACGTTATTTAGGCTGGCAAAGGGAGTGGAGGGGGGCTAGGCAGAGGTTACATGTCAGCTTCGTCATAAAAGCTTAAAAATTTTATTTTTAAGGAATGTAGGCTTAAGTAAAGGAATTTCTTAAATTTTTACACTATTTTTGCATACAATAACGCCCACTAAAATGGTCGGGGTCCAAAAATTATTTTTTTTTATTTTATGGCTCCAAGTTTAACGCGTTGGACGTTCTTTTACATAAATATATATCATTTGCTTAACAAAATTACAAAAAAAAAACTTGAAAAATTACGTTGTTTTTTAGAGGTTGATTTAGTTCTCTTAGGGGAACTTCTTTCCCTCTTGCCCGATTTAGCCCATATCCGAACTTAAGCTGTGCTATCCTTCAAGATATATTTACACCAAATTTCAACAGCCTACCTCTTTTCGTTTAGACTGAATCGTGATTACCACAGATGGACGGACGGACATGCTCAGATCGTCTTAGATTTCATTACTGATCAAGAATATATATATACTTTATGGGGTCTCAGATGGATATTTCGCTGCGTTACAAACTGAATATACCCTCCATATTCTTTTTTGGAGGGTATAAAAACTTTAAAAATTATGTTGTTGTTTTTTTAGAGGTTGGCTTAGTTTTTCTTAGGGGAACTTTTTTCCCTTTGGCCCGATTCAGCCCATTTACGAACTTCACATGTGCTGAAAGTACGACATCACGGAACTCAGTGAAGCACTTCTTAACAATTGGCATTAATGTTACAGGGTTCCCCTATTATTCATCAAGTCTTTCCTGGATTTCAGTGATATGTTTTTTATAGAAAATATTATTTTTATTTAACACACGAAATTCACTTTTTCCTAAAAATACAAATAACGCCGTTTGCTCTAAATTGAATAGTAACCTTATGGACGACAGCATTTAATTTTAGTGCGAGGGAGATTAAAAAAGACCCGA
This sequence comes from Linnaemya tessellans, assembly GCA_951800035.1. Taxonomy (NCBI): domain Eukaryota; kingdom Metazoa; phylum Arthropoda; class Insecta; order Diptera; family Tachinidae; genus Linnaemya; species Linnaemya tessellans. The sequence goes on along the minus strand of OX637532.1, from coordinate 31,569,123 downwards.
TCTTTAAAACAGCCTTGATGAAAAAAAAAATTTTCCCCTTTTTTTTTATTAGAATGCCGATGGCGTCAGGTGGAAAACTGTTGTAGTTTTGTAGCTAATGTTGATTTCATTTCGAAAAAAGAATGCTACATATTTTGCACTTTTCAATACAAAAAAACGGTAATATAACTTTTGGAAATAGTGAATTTAGTACGAATGAAGGTACCATCTCTTGCGAAAAATTATTTTTTATTTTAAAAATGCGCCCAATTGTAAACAAAATAAAAAATAAAAAACAGTGATAAAGTTAAATTTTTTTTTTCAGAAAAAAAAAATCGCCATAAATTACATCGGGTGCGAAGGACCATAAAGATATAATCAGCCTTACAATGATGGCTCAGGTTGTAAAGGGTGTTTTTTATAGAGTGACACAAGTTTAAATCATAATAAAGCAAGGAAATATATTTTTAATATCAATGAAACGGGGGCTGCTTTATTATAAAGAAAATTTTGTCAAAATAATGATTAAATATGATTTCTGTCATGTGGCCGCCACAGCTGCCGCAAGAAGGCTCAATCTGGAACACCAATTTTCAGCAACTAAATAAAATCTTCCATAAAGTGGAAGGACACAACCCCCATTTGGTGAGAACGGAGACGAATTGATTGATTAGGATCATATTTAATGCTCTTATGTACCGCGGCTACAGCTTCTTAAGTGTGCACTGTAGCAGTTACTGTAAATGTGGTTCGAAAACGATCTATTCCAATTAGCCGCTCTGAAGGAGGATGATAAAATGGAAGAAGTGCACGATGAGTTTGACGAATAGAATAATTATTTTGATCAAAAGTTTCAACAATTTGCACGTGTTGCTCTGGTGTTGTGATACTCTAAAAAAACACTCTTTAGTAGTGACAAGAACCATAAAATATGGCAAATCTTTAACACTGTACACGTAAATAAGCGCCATTGTGCGTTTTTGTCTTCCATTTTCAGAACGAATTGATTTAAAGCAAAAAGGCTAGATCACAAAAAAAAATAAAAGACTGGCAGCAGTCTATTATTTTTTAACAGCATTTTTCTAGTTCTATTGTATTTTTTTTTTATATTGGAAAACTAAACAGCAGGCATCAATCAACATTTGGAAGAAACGCACATTTCACGTTGTAAACACAATTTGCTCCCCTGTTTCAAATTAGTCTGTGGTAGAACTTAGTTGCCAGCAACAATTTATTGTTACCAATATAACGATTAACCTAAATGAACATTAATGCTTCGCTTACAAACTTTAACTTAAGTCGTGCTAAGACCCTTTTATGCTCATGTTATTTTTTTTTTTCTATTACAATAATTTAATTTTTCTTTCTTAATTTTTTTTTTTTTTAATTTTACGCCTCGTTAAATTGTTTTCAAGTTCTCAAACACCACCAGCAGTGAAGTAAGATCATGATCATTGTCAGCACCAAATGTGTGGTTGTAAGCGTCAATTGTGGTGCACCTCTAAACGATCTTACGCAACTCTTGTCAAACGTCATTCAGCATGAAATGATCTATAAATTAAATTTAATGATTTTTAATACACAAAATAAAAACAAACACTCGGTCGGTTTTTATATACTCGTAAGTGAATTCGCACATGTAAAAACGAAATAAAATTTTTTTAAACACACACAAAAGCCAGCCAAACTCAAATCAAAGCCTACTCTATGTTCACGTATTAAAGGTGCCATAAACACGATCCACAAAAAAATAAATACCTGCATGAATTTCAATATAACAGAAATTCCGCACGACCATGAGAAACTCAGTAGTGTCATAAAAAAAAAGTATCTTCATATCAATGCCACCAATATTTTGTGCAGCAGCTCTCTTCCAGCCCACCACCGCCAGCCAAGACTTATTAAGAAACGAAAAAATTCAACTTTTAATTTTATGACTTTCTTTGGGAGTCTGCCAAAAGTACGTACACACTTCAAAGTCGTCGTCGATGTTTTTTTTTTTTTTTTTTTTTTTAGGAGTAGGACCAGCACTCAGGGGATGACCCCTACATATGCAGTGCATTGCGCTGGAACTGGGAAAATAGATTTTGGGAAGGAGGATAAAGGGAGTAGTGTCTGTGGATATTCGATTTGAACCTGCTCAAATTGTAAGTGGCGGGGAAGACATCTGCGGGTAGTTTGTTCCACATACGGACTGTTCGGCCAAAAAACGAATTTTCTCTGTAATGCGTAGTGCGATTCGTTGGAATATCGACCACAAACGCATGCGCTCTTGATGAAAAACGCGTAAGAAAGAATGGGTTTCAGGAACAAGTTCCCTAATTTCACCAGAGCACCTGCCATTATAGTAACGATAGAACAACGATACGCACCCCACATTGCGACGATGCTCAAGAGAGTCAATAGAGTTGGCTACTCTACTGTCTCCGATGAGTTTCATCGCCGTCTCCTGTACGCGGTCGAGTAACTTCAAAATAGACTTTGAAGCACCGGCCCAAACATGAGAGTTGTATTCCATCTTCGGTCGGATGTAAGTGGTGTAAATATTAAGAAGATCAGAAGGGGTGAAGTATCTCTTGTACCGTCTTAAGAAGCCAAGGCACTTGAATGCTTCTTTTGCGACCTGAAAGACATGTTCCGTCCATCTGACATCACACTGCACTTTCATGCCCAGAACATCAAGAGCCCCTGACTCCATAATACTTACACCACCCATAGAAACAGATGAAGCAGCATGGTCATACGTACGTCGATGCGTAAGCATACAACACTGGGTCGTACGGCCATTAAAATCGACCCTGTTCGCCTGACCCCATTCGGAAATCTTCGCGAGGTCACTATTCAGAACGTCATTCATAAACTGCCTCCTTGTCTCGAATTCAGACGTTGACGGCCTGCAGTTAAATGAATAGGAATGCGAAAGGCTGCTATCATCTGCGAAAGAGTAAATAGGACAGGAAGTTTGGGAAAGTAAATCGTTAAGAAAAATTAGAAATAGAGTAGGAGAAAGAACGGAGCCCTGCGGTACCCCTGAGTTGACTCTGAACTCATCGGATGAGACCCCATCTATAACAACTCGCATAGAGCGATCCCTGAGAAAGCTCGATATAAACCGAGAGAAGGTGTCTCCAACACCAAATGAAATAAGTTTGGACAGGAGTAGGGTTTGGGAAACGGGAATTCCCGGGCGGGAATTCCCGGGAAAAGACACCAAAATTTGTCCCGGGAAAATTTTAGATATATCCCGGGAAACGGGAAATTAAAAGTATACATTAATACATAGATGCTGGACTTTAATGGTTTATTTTTTATTTATATGATTGAAATTATATAATATATAAAGGTGTATTATTTTTTCATGTATAACTAGATTCTGTATCAAATTTGTAATAGTTCTCAATAGTTGTAAAATTAGCGTGTATAATTATCATTAAGATTTAGGTACCCTAGTTTATAGTATTAAAAAATTCAGCTTTCTTATATAGCAAGAAAAACTGTCAGCGAGAAACAGCTGTTCACAAAAGTCTGTTCGAAAATAACGACATTTCTCTGATGCTTTTGATGAAAATTTAAATAGAAAACTCAAACATTAATGCAAAAGCGTAAACCATACGTTATTAGAAGTGCTAACAAAATATGAAAGTGTTACAGTGTATGTGGGTTGTATAAATTTCCATTAAAACATTAATATTGTCATAAGAAAAGAATGTCTGAAGCTTGGAAATATTTTAAAAAAGTAGACAACGCAGCTCAATGCAATATATGTTTCAAAAGACTTATGTTTAAAGGAGGTAGCACCAGTGGTCTTATGCGACATATTGTTGTGGTTCATAACATCAAGATTAATAATGACACTTCTGCACAGAGCAACGATATTATAACACCGCAAACACCACCCCAACCTAACATAAAAGATTTTTTAGTAACCCAAACGTTGCCTGAAATTGTTTCAAAGCTAGCAGCGGTCGACGGAATGTCCATTAGAACAATTACACATAGTTCATTTATACGTGATAGTATTTGCAAAAAAAATATGAGATTACCAAAATGGGAAACTGATGTTAAAAGCATTATAATGAAGTATTTTAGTGGCGTTAAAGAAACAATTAAAAAAAGTATTACAAATGAAATTTCCAGTAATATTCGATTCACACTTGTGTTGGATGAGTGGACTAGTGTCGCCCAAAAAAGATATTTAAATATTTGCCTTCATGGCAATAATTCGTTTTATAACTTGGGTTTGGTTTATATATCTGGAAGGTGTACCGCGGATGCAATACAAAAACTTGTTGAATCTAAACTAGAAGAATTTAATTTGTTGTTGCCAAATCATATTGTTGCAACGTTATCAGATGGTCCTAATGTCATGAAGCGATTTGTTTCACAAAGTCCAATTGACGGATTTTTTTGCTGGAACCATTCTATTCACTTAGCTGTGCTTGATGTTATTTATGGAAAATCGAAAATATTAGTAGATAATACAGAAAGTGAAACTGACGAAAGTGATATGGACATAGAATTTGATCCATATGAAATTATCGGTAAGAAAATATAATATTGCTGTATTTTCAATGATATAATATTATAATATTCAATGTTTATTTAGAAAATTACAAAAGTGCTGTAAATTTTGCGAGAACGATTGTAAAAACATTCAAGAAAAGTGCTTTAAAAACTGCTTGTCTCGAAAAACACATGAAAGAGGAATTTGGTAAGGAGTCTCGATTAATTCACGATGTCAGAACAAGGTGGAATAGCATGGTTGAAATGATTCAATCTTTTCTCAAAGCAAAGAACGCAATTAAAAAAACGTTGATTGAATTTAGTTCTATAGATTTGTGGGTGGAAGAAAACGTGTTGATTTTAGAAAGTTTAGTGGAAGTTTTATGCCCAATTAAAGATGCTGTAGAGGCATTGAGTCGTCGGGACTCAAATTTGTTAATAGCTAACGCTATTATTGAAACCCTGTACGAGCAGCTTCTAAATTTAAATACAACGCTTTCAAAAACGATGGTAAATGCAATAAAACAAAAAATAAATGAACGGCGTGATGATAAAATGCTAGCGCTATTAAATTATTTAAAAAGTGGCAAAATTATAAATGTTTCGAAAAAGGTTTTAAAAGATTATGCGGAACAATTATTCAACAGATTATTTGAACAATGCGACTATATTGAGCCGTCGGATAATTATGTTGTTAGCGAAGTACAAGTGGAAGAAACTTTTAAGGACAAATTAAATAACGCAATAAAAAATGCAAAGAAACGAAATGAAAGCGCAATATCAATGACCGATAATCAATTTAAAAAAGAACTTAAGCTGTTTGAAGCGAGTAACATACGAACAAGAAATTTGGACAATCTGTACAATGCATTATTAACAATAAAACCTACTTCAGTGGAAAGTGAACGAGTTTTTTCTATCGCTGGGAACTTTGCAACAAAAATAAGAAACAGAATGTCCAGTGATTTGCTAGATGCTTTAACGGTTTTAAAAACTCATTTCGTAGCTAAATAGATAAGAAGTAGTGTTGAAATATTTTATGCTATTCATTTTGATAGTTACTATATGTTTATGTATATAATAGCTACTTATATTTTAAAGTATAAATATAAGCTAACTCCATGTGCCTGAATTCACTTAAATTAAATAAAATGTTTTATGTTTTTGCTCTTTTAATTGCTATTACACTATTTTTATCACATATAAAAGAATAAAACAATGAATTTTTAACCAATTTCTAGTTGATACATTTACTTAATGTGGAAATTTAATTTTCCCGGGATTCCCGGGAATTCCCGGGATCTCGATTTTTTCATTCCCGTTTCCCGGGAAGAGCAAAAGTCCGGGAAATCCCAAACCCTAGACAGGAGTGCTTCATGCCAGACTCTATCGAACGCCTTAGAAATATCTAGAGCCACCACTGTACTTTGAGACGTACACGGAAAAAAATTTGATTTAAGAAACTTTTTTAATACGACTAGCATCCCTACATAAGCAATACAGTGCAGCGGAAATAAAAAGGAGGGGATAGATAGCGCCGTGCCAGCAAAAAAAATTTTCAAAATTATTTCAAATATAAGACTTTTTCCGCAATATAAAGCTAGTGGCATATACGAACCAGAGATCTCAGAAATGTACAACAAAATTTACACCTTTAATACAATGTACACCTTGAATACACTATAGACATTGTCGTTCTTTCATCGTGTACACCATTTACTTGTGTATAACTACGAGTGTACTCGTGTACATCTCGTGTATATGCTTTTTTAATTTGAAGCTGGTGGGTATGTATAATATTTTCAGTGCTTGCTTTTACTGCGCACACACACACATTAATTTTATGAAGTTACAAAACAAATACAATGTTATCATCTCCGCAAATGTGCATACATACATAAAGTGAATTCAATGTTTTCAATGGCTTTAATGCATACACTTGAGGTTCGATGCACAGTCATGTACACTCAAGATTTATTTGTGTATAAAGTGAGGCATGCATACATTTTTCAATGTCATGTTTTTCAATGTCGTTGATGTAAACGTGTGTGTACAGAGGATGAAATATGTACACTATTTCTATACGCACCCATCCCCATTTTTTTATAATGACCAATAATCCTCTTAAGCCACTTTTTTTCAATTTTCTGAATTTTTTTTTTAAATTGGTTTATTATTCGAATTCCAAAATTATTTCGGATATAATACTTTTTGTGCAATATAGAGGGCTTCCTCAGCCACAATTTGCGGGTAGTGGCATAGGTGTACCCACACCCTCTTAAGCCAGCAACAAAAAAACCCTAATACAAATCACAAAACTTCCATGGACTGATAAATTTGAAACAGTGGAGCAAATTGTGTTCACAACGTACGATGCTTCAAAATGTTGATTGATGCCAGCTTTTTAGTATTCGAATATAGAAACAAAACAAAAATACAATAGAACTAGAAAATGCGGTCAAAGTGTATGGCTGCAGTCTATTATTATTATTAAATTTTTTTTGCGACAGCAACTTCTGAACTTTGACAGTTGATAACGGCAATTTTGTTGAAGCTCCATCTGTCAAATTAAGTTTTTTATTCAGGCTGTGTTGCCAGATCGTCGTGGACAGATGCAGCATTCAAAAACATGTGCAAATAATAAATTTGTTTTGGCAAAATGTTTATTCCGTTGGGTCATCGAAAGATCACCTTCAGCGATGAGGCCCCATTTCTGAAAGAATTGGTAGGGGAAGAAACGTAATAACCCATCCACATGGCAAAGAACATTCAATCCATAGCAACGAAATAACTTTTGGTATGGATTTTGGATTCGTGGCATCATCGGTTCATATTTCCCTCATAATGACGTTGGCCAGGCGGCCACTATCAACGACGAGCGCTATCGGTTGATAATGACAAACTTCTTTTGGTCTGAACGAAATGATCTGACCTCCAACAACAATTGGTTTCAACAGGAACAGGCGGTACGTGGATATTTCGCTAGAAGTATTTGAGATCATGGTCATCTATTGAGACCATGGAAGAAATTATGCAACGCAAGGAACAAGACTTTATAGATCATGTAAATTGGAATTGGAGCCATGATGTTTCAAATGATTTCTTTTATGTTTACTTTTGCAGACTCTTTTGGCTCCGGAGTACATGAGTGATCCCAATCATTTTATAATGGATTTGATGAACTTTCCAAAGTCAGAAAATGGCATCCATATGGTCATCCCACATATTCGACACCTTTAGACTTTCCCTAGTGAGATTCTCTAGAGTCGCAGGTATACGTACCCGAATAAGCCACAGAGCACAGTGGTCCTCAAACCCAACATAATCTATGTCATCGGTGAACTTTAGTCTAATTTAAGCGCCAGAATCATGAAATTCAAGTAGCTGGAAGTTTTGACAGTGCCATTCGCTGATTGTACTCTGACTCAGTAAAATGTCCTAAAGTGATACACCAATACCTCACTTTACGTCGTGGTTACGTTCCAAAAATTAAACGCGACGCAAAGTGAATTATAATTTTCTCTAGCATGTAAAGATCGATGATAGGTTCCAGGATTACAAAGAGACTACTTTTTGAAAAGAATATTGAACAAAGTAAAAATTAAAAAAAAATATTTATATAAAATTTTATTACATAAAAAAAACAAATTCAATTAAAACAAAATAAAATATTCAATTAATTTATAAAAAACAAAATAACAATTAATCACTGTCTGATGGATGAGCCCAAAGTGGAAAAAAAAATAACAATACAACTGCCAACAAAAATATTGGAAAAATATTTACCTTTTTTGCAACCAGAAACATCACGTACAAATTTAAAAATTTATTATTGCCTTTTAAAAAAAAGACCACAACACCCTAATTGATACTGAACTGGAAAAATTAGCAAAACAAAGCGAAAATAAAACAATATTAAAATTTCATTGATTTTCAGTTAGAAAGGGAATACCCCTAATTTACAAATAAAAGTGGTTGCCACCTTTTAACAAAAAAAAATTAATAAATAAAAAAATAAAAATTAAAGACTAACACAAAACAACGCAATTTCGAAAATCCAACGACGCACAGTGAAAATTAGTAGCAATTCAGCAGCGACGCAATTTCGTAAAAACGCAAAACAAAACGGCGCAAAGAGAGGTATTGGTGTATGTACATGCTTTTCAAAGAAGGTCGAGTGCGCTATAATATTTGGAAAATTGCTATGGGGAAATCTATTGAAGGATATCAACATATTGGCGGGCATGACATCCTTCGAGTTTTTTTTTATCAAAAACAATACCGTAGTCATGCTTGGGACACCGCAGTTACCAGGTTTGTGTTACCGCGAGATTTTCCTGCTGCCGCTATTAGACAACCATGAAAAGACTGCGTTTTGCGACGATTGGGAAGATAAAAACCGAATCGCTGAGAGAGTTGAAGGACGTAAAAAAATTGTTTTGCGATTGGGAAAAATGTTGGCTCAAGTGTGTTGAACTTTTGAGAAGGACAATATAGAAATTGATGTAAAATAAATATTTTTTAGAAAAATTAAAATTCACCTAATTTTTTTAAACTCATCTCGTATGCCAAATATTAAAAATAAACCTTCCCATCTTTTTTTACATTAAAACCCCAATTTCTTTGGATAATTTTTATTATTTCTGTGAAATTATATATTTTTAATTCTTGTTTCCTGATGCTGCACAAGTAATTTTCTCGTTTAAATTTAAAAAATTTCGAAAGCGTCTCACAGACACCATTTTCTAATTTCTATCATTTTGTTTTCTTGGCAAATGAACAAAATTCGCCTGAAAATATCTCAAATGCAATAATTTTAATTGGTAAACAATCGTCGAACACAAAAAATACCTCCACCCCTCCTTCTCATGCAAATACATGACACCTGCCTGACACACACACAAACTTTTTGTTGTTGTGTGTTAGTTTTGTAAATTATGTCGTTGTTGTAAATGTGTATGTAGTAGTTGTTTTGCGAAATGACGAGATGTCAAACAGACAGAACAGATGTCAATTAATTGAACCTAAATTCATTCAATTCATTGTTTTATGATGTTCTACATTGGAATTTAATTCTTTTAATTGAATTGATTTCGTTGGAAAATAAATAATATAAGATTTTTTTTTTTGCAATTGTTGTAAATGTAGGGAAGTTAGGTTGCACATCTACACTGGCCATATGGCGCTGAAAGAGTAAAAGAATCCAACAGATATAATAGTCAATTTGATGAATACGTATAATCAAGTTGAAAAGTTGTTTTGAAATTAAGTGTGTGTGTGTATGTAACTTATCAAGAACATGCATGTGCATGCAATTATGTGAAAATGAAATTAAATAAGAGGCAGCAACAGGAACCACCTTTTTGAATAGTTTTTATCATTGTTGTCTTCTTCCACTATTTATATTAATAATTTTTTACACAAAATGAAAATTGAATTCAATTATAGCAATTGAAAAAATGTTATATTACAAAAGAAAAAAAAAGAAGTGAGATACATTTACATTTAAGTTTTCATACAACTGCCGTTAAGGAAGGATGATGCTGGGGGTGCAGTCCATCGACTTTCATTGCCTGCATTATTGTAGCAGCACTTATTTCCTATATGGATCTATTTGCAACAAATGGAAGAAAAAACTTATCAGCATACAAAAAAAGAGACATTTAAAAACAACAGGAATTTCAAACTGTCATTAAGGTGCTGATAGATTATAGCAGAGGCGTAGAAAAATGGGGGCACGGTATATTTTCGCGTTTTAGTTGCATGAAAAATGAACAAACTTGTGGCTTCATGGCAGCGAACTCGTGACATTTGCCCACAAAAATTAAAAAAAATCATGATAAAAAATATATTGTTTTAATTTTTTGGCCTTTAATTTTTTAATTTAAATAATAATATTGAGCTTGAGGTCTTTTTTTTAGAAAATAATAAATTTAAAAAATTTTAATTTTTTTTATTTATTTTAAATATTTCGATCTCCTCTGGATATCTTCTTCAGCATAATAATTAATTAACAATAACAAAATTTAAAAATCATAGAATATTAAATATTTTTGTTATTTTTTTTTTTTTTTAAATATTCTATAATTTTAAAATTTTGTCATTGTTAGTTAATTATTAGCTAGTGTTCTCCTGAAAATTACGTCTCAGCTTCTTAGCGGAACTTTTTTCCCATTTCCGAACTTAACCTATGACATTTTTAAAGATATATTTGTGCCAAATTTCAAGACTCTGGCTCTTTTCGTTTGAACTGAATCGTGATTTCCACAGACGGTCGAATGGACATGGCCAGATCGTCTTAGATTTCATCACTGATCAAGAATATATATACTTTATAGGGTCTCAGATGGATATTTCGCTGCGTTACAAACGGAATGACAAAGTGAAAATATCCGCCAATTCTTTTTTGGAGGTTACAAAAAAGTCTAAATTGTTGAAAGAAATTTATGCATACTTTTGGGGGTTTTTTAGGAGTTGGATCAGCTTTCAGGGGATGACCTCTACATATGCAATGCATTGCGCCGGATCTGAAAACGAGGGGATAGTATTGAGGGGACAGATTAGGAAAGATGAGAATACACCAATACCTCACTTTGCGTCGTGGTTACGTTCCAAAAAAACACGACGCAAATTGAAACGACGCAAAGTGAATTATTATTTTCCATAGCAAACCATGTTAAGATCGAAGGTAGGTTCCAGGGTTACGAAAATACTACTTTTTAAAAAGAAAATTGAACAAAGTAAACATTTTAAAAACAAAAATAATATAAAATTTTATTACATTCATACAAAAAACCAAAAAAAAAACAAATTCAATTTAAACAAAATAAAATATTCAATTAATTTACAAAAAAAAAAAATAAAAATTAATCACTATCTGATGAGTACATAGTGGTTGTTGTCGGAAGTCGGCTTTCTTTCACAAAAAATTGGTCCAATGTTTGCTGAACAGCGCAACTCACTAATTGAAACGTTACATAAAGCACAACACACTAACTGAAACTGAACTCTAAAATTAGCAAAACAAAGTGAAAATAAAACTGTATTAAAATTGCGTTGATTTTCAGTAAGAAAGGGAATCCCCGAGTTTTGATGGCATGGCGCAATTAGAAACAATAGTCTTGCCATCTTTTAGAAAAAAAAAGAAAATTTCAAAAAATATTAAAGACAGTGCCATCTTTTAGAAACAAAAAGAAAATTTCAAAATAAGACTCGAACCTAAAACAACGCAACTTCGAAAATCTAACGACGCATAGTGAAAATTAGTACTAATTTAGCAGCGACGCAACTTCGAAAAAACGCAAAACGAAACGACGCAAAGCGAGGTATTGGTGTATAGAGTTTTTTTTTTGTAGCTATTTCAACCTTTTTTACTTCGCCGGCTAATTTTTGCTACAGGTCCGACGAAGGTGGGTGCTGTTACTCTGCTTTTTAGTACATGATAGCGTCAGTCGCTGCCAATTATGTTCAGTGACCAGTGAGACTATGCCTTCATCATTGAAACAGGCTGGCAACAACTAACACAACCATGCACTCATGCTGATCAGAAGAATTCAACATAATATTTCATGACACGGGGCGGGCTCGAACTCAGGACCCTGCGGTTCATAGCCTCGTGTTCTACTACTTTAGCCAACAGCACCCACTAGTGTTGTATTTATCTAGACCAGGCACGTTCAGTAGGAAGAACGTATTTCCCAGTCGAAGTCACACGTATTCTTATTCTCTTTTATTTATTCTTCTCTGAGAATAATTTTTTCTTATTTTACGCATGCACAATGGGAGATATTCGGTACGTTGTATGAAAAAGTATTTTATGCTAAAGAATTAAAATGAAACAATACGGTTTTCTGTAGAAAAATATGCTTTTTTATAAAAAAAAAAGAATCTTCCATAAAATATTATGTGTTTCTAAAGGTGTGTTTTTTATGAAGTTTTTTTTATATGAATCACTCTGTTGTCTGACTGCTGTTTTGACAGTTTAAAGTGACGTCTCTACTCAGTATTGTTTGGCAAATCATCATGAACAGGTTCACTCCAGAACAACGCTTCCAAATCGTGGAAAGTTATTTTCAAAAACAGTGTTCAATTAAAAATGTTTATCCGCTTTTTTAACGCAAAATTCTCTTCAGTAATGAGGCGCATTTTTGGTTGAATGGATATGCCAACAAGCAAAATTGCAGTATTTGGAGCAAATATAATCCACACGCCGTTCAAGAATTACCAATGCATCCCGATAAATGTACTGTTTGGTGCGTTCAATGGGCTGGTGGAATCATCGGTCCTTATTTCTTTAAAAATTAGGAAGGACGACGCGTTACCATGAATGGAAATCGATACAGAATCATGATCAATGACTTTTTGGTGCCAAAACTTCAAGATATGGATGTAAACGAAATGTGGTTTCAACAGGATGGTGCCACTTGTCATACTGCGGGCGAAACAATGGACTTATTGAAAGAACATTTCAACGACAACATTATTTCGAGAAATCGACCGGTGAATTGTGATGTGATGCCACTCGATTATTTTTTGTGGGGATACCTGATATCATTGGTTTACGGGGATAAACCAGCCACGATTGACGCTTTGGAAACCAGTATTCAACGTGTCATTGCTGAAATACGCCCTCAAATGCTTGAAAAGGTGGTCGAAAATTTGACCTCCAGAATGACCTTTGTGCAAAATAGTCGTGGTGGCCATATGCCCGAAATTATATTTAAATGCTAAATGACAAGAAATTATCTACCAAATAAAAAATTTTTTTTGCCATTTCATAATTTGGCATGTGTTTTATTTAAATTTCAAATCAGCAAGCTCTTATGAAAACACCCTTTAATAAGTATAAATTTTCCTAACTTAAAATACCTTTCTCTTTAGAAAAACTGGATTTTCTAAAGAAAATACACTTGTAGTAAATTTTTTTGCAGAAGAAATAATAGCAAAAATAAAACAAAATCTTAAAAAAATCATGTAAGTTTATTTAGATAGAAAGAATTCATTTAACACACATTTTTCCTTACAAAAATCTGGTACAACAATTACGTTTACAAAAATATGTAAATTCTATAATTTTTTTATAGAATACACAAATATAGTAAAAAATGTTTCCTTGACATTTTTTAACATCATATTTAAAAAAAAATACAAAACTCCGCCTTACATGCACATTCCTCGCCGTTTCAATGACAGCTGAATCAAATATAGAATAGCAACCAAATTAATAGGTACGACCCATTGTGCTGTTTCGTGAGCGCAATTATTTTGGTAATTTCTGATCTAGACTGCTGCAACTGTATTCTGTAACTCCGCTAAGGCAAAATTTTGTTCGCTAAAAGCTCTGCGACTTCTTAGCGTAAATATTTGTAAAATAATTTTGCATATTTATGGGGGCTTTGATTAAGAAAAAATAAAATTATTTGTCATAGGTGCCCTAAAATATGCACACGTTTCTTAAAACTATTTAGGCTAAATATAGTTCTTAGATTTAGTACTGCCGTTCTAGCTTTAGTGAGTTACGAAATGTGGCTGCTAATCAGGAGCTTTAGAGAAAAATCATTATTTCGCCACTAATTTCGTTTAATGCTAGGAACACAACTGGGACGAACGACGAATTTCGCTTAGTACGACGAATTCGTTGATAAAAAATCGCTCCATAAATTCGTCGTATGAAACACAATAACGACGAATAAATTAAAATAATAAGCAAACAAAATTTTAATATTTGTTTTTTAAATCATTGTAATCCTCTGATGCCAGTCAGATTGTTTAGACACTCAATAATTATCCCGGTGTTGTCCATTTTTTTCCGAACAAATTCCTTTTTGTAATTATTTTCTGGAAATTTTTTTGCCTGTAAACAAATTATTATTTTCATTTAACAGCTGATGGGGTGACCATATGAAAAAGTGAGAAATAGAAAGAAAAACTATATCATAAAAAGTGTTCAAAATTAATAAAAAGTCGTCCGAATGATACATTTTTGTGAATTAGTGAATGCATTTTTAGTATGTACTGAAAATTTTAGTGCTACATGCGCAACAATACAGTAGTGAACTATGTTTTTCCACAAAAAACCAGTTTGAGTATATGAAACCGGGTCACTTTATATCAGTGGTGGGCACCGTCAATGTATTGGTAAATTGTGTATGTGTTGAGCTTAAGAGCTACCCACCAAACACAAAGCCAAGCGTTTGAAAGATTGTATATTTATACATAAATAGCAATATTTTCTAGGTTGAAAAAAACGTTGATTACGTAAAATTATTGATTAAAAATAAAACTTTTTCTAAGTAAACAGTCAAATGAAAATAATTAAAAGAGATAGGACAATAATTTGTTACGTTTTCCATTAAAGAAATAAATAAATAAAAGAATTGTTGCTTGCTGGAATATTCGCCAAAACAAAAAATACGCGTTCGGATGTATCAAACTTAATAAGCTTTGATATTTGTCGGCATGGAAGATCATTTTCATATGGAAAACATATTCAAAATATTTTTGATAAGATTTTACACAGACTAATTTATAAGACTAAGTGTATTACTAAATTAGGAGAATTACTATAGTCCGTTATTAGAGAAAAATTGTATAAAAGGCATTGTATGTTATCGAAAGCATTGTTTATGACAAAATATTTTTCGCATATCATCATAAGTGAAATTGTTTGCTGGACAAATATTCTGGAAAAAAATATAAAAAGTTCGTAAGCATCCGCCTGATATTCATTCGTCGCTGTCTCATCGACGACTAAATTAAAGAGGGTAAGAATACGTGTGAATGATCTCAGCACAATTGTGCTATGAAACGCCCGTATCTGCTTTATATTGATTTGTTCGCCGTTCGTTGACGAAACAATTAGAAATAAATGTATTTCAACTTTCGCTGAGTATGACGAATTTCGCCCAACGCCACGATTGTGTGCATTTTCATATACACCAATGTGTTTTATTTTTGGCGACGAATATTCGCGACCAAAAATTCGTCGTTCGTCGCAGTTGTGTTCCTAGCATAAGATTGACGTAGAGAATGAATTTTGAGTTCCTTTTTTTTTATTAATATTGAAATTTTATGCTGAGAAACTAAAATTTTTATGTTGCTTTCCTTGCAAGTTAATCAGCAGTGAGTGCTTTCAGATTAAATTCGAGGGCGTATTGATGTACAGCCAAATTTATAGGATGGCAAGAACATAATCTGATTTACACGTAATAACAATTACTGACACATGAAGTCCTGAACACATGAATTTTTGATTTTAAACTTCTTTATTTTCTAACGAAGTTTACACTCATATAAAAGGTGTTTTTTGGATATAAAAATTAAATAGCACCCTAAAAAGACCCACAACATCAGTATGTTACAGGTACGTCTCTGTTGCCATAAAAATCCCTGTATTCTGTGTTATAACAAAGAAAAAAAATAGTGTCTCTGAAATCAATTTCATTTCATTAAGTTTGCAAAAAAAATTAAAATTAATATAAAAGCAAAAAGTAGTGACTGCTGGATATTATTTCACTGACATGACACTATCATCGTTACATGCACGGGTATGCATTCCTTTTTTGCGCTGATATTTTCAATGCATTTTATTTTTTCAAGCAGATATTTTTTTTTATTCTATAATTCATTTCATCCAGACTAATTGATAAACTTGTTTCATGTACTCGTTGTACATTGTGTATCGTGTGTGCTTGCAAGTATGCATGAATGAGAGTGAGCCAAAGAATTTAAGTGTTCGAATTCATGTTTGAGTGAGTAAATGTTTTGAGGTACTTGAACATGGATGGTGTTGCAAGTGAAATAACCCAACACGCAAAAGAAGTCTATAATTTTTTTTTTTTTTTTTGCTATTTTGTTTTTGTTATAAAACTTTGCAGATAGTGATTTCCGTTATAGACACTCGTTATTCAGTCAGTGTTATGTCCCGTTATCATTCAGCATCGTCAACAACAATATTGCAACTAAAGACAAGAACAGCAGCAACCGAACAACATCATCACCATTAATAGCAAAATAACAGTTGGTGAAATAATAAAAAGTACGGCGTTTAAGGAAATGCAGTTTACTCCGCGGTCTACTTAATTTTATATCCTCTGCTAGTATTTGCGAAAGAAACAAGAGATCGCGAACATTTTAAATTCACCTGCAACATTTAATCTTCATGTAAAATTTTAACTGAAAAAAACGAATTTTAAGACAAGAAGAATTTAAATTTTTCTTTTTTTAATTAAAGGAAAGGTTTCATGCTGTTGTGGTGTTTCTATTGTCCCCTTTTATCATCTACCACATGCCATCCATCAATCACACTTTCGTGGGAGCCGTAAGCTCATCATGACATGTTTTGCGCGCTAGCATTTTATTGTTCATTACAAAATGGTAAAACGATTATAATCAGCTTTGAATAAAAAAAATTCGGAATGGACAAATTTATAAAAAGGGTGTTTTTTTATAGAGTGACCCAAGTTTAAATCATAATAAAACAAGGAAATATATTTTTAATATCAATGAAACGGGGGCTGCTTTATTGGAAATAAAATTTTATGAACTTAAAATTTAAATATTATTTCTGATATGTGGACGCCACAGCTGGCGCGTAGAAGGCGCTATCTGAAGCACCAATTTTCAACAACTAAAAAAAATATTCCATAAATTGGAAGGACATAATCCCAGTTGCTGAGAACGGTAACGAATTGATTGAATAGGATCATCTTTAATGCTCTCCTGTACCGCGGTTACATTTTCCTCAGTGCGCACTGTTCGGCATGTCACGGCATGCACATTATTAGTAACAGTAAATGTCGTCGGAAAACGATCTATTGTCCTTCGAATTAGCCGCTCTGAAGGACGATTATGTACGCCATAAAATATAAGAAGTTCACGATGAGTTTGACGTATAGAACAATTATTTTGATTAAAAATTTTCACGCGTTGATGTGGTGTTGCGACACTCCAAAAAAAACACGCTTTACTAATGAGAAGATATGCAATGAGTTTTAGTTCCTTGGTTTTTTTTTTTTTTTTTTTGGCGACAAAGAACTTGGCCGACCAGATTTCTGGGAAAGTAACTGAGGGATTATTGCACTTCTTAAACAAACCAAATTATTTTATGATCAAAACTTCCCCCCTTCCAAATTTTTGACTCTAAGAACTTTTAAAGTGTTTGAGAATTGTGACCACAAAATGTTTTATTACACTTGATGAGATGGCCTAGCGGCATCGAAATTATTACTGACCCGTTCTCCTAGTATGATGATTACAAAAAAAAAATTCAAAATATTTCACTCTTAACAAAAATTAGAATTTAAAATATTTATAAAAAAAAAGTTATTTGCAAACCGTGGATTCGAACTTAAAGCCTGTTAAATAATTTTCAACTGAATAATTTAATTTCACAGAAAAGCTCCACTAATAAAATCCATTCATGAAATGAATTATTTTAATATTTTGTTAAAGCGTTGAAAAAAACTGTTTCCCTTTAAAAAAAAAATTGTTTATTTTTTCATATGCTTAACGGAAAAAACCCCTAAGAATTAATAATTCTTAAAAATAACACTTAAATTGTCAACTATAGTTTCTCGTGTTGTAGTTGTTTCCTTTTTGTTATCATTGTCTTTATGCATGTACGTTCGTCGAGCAGTGCACACCCGCCCCCACCCATATTTATACTAATAGATTTTTAACATTTTCCATCGTTGTTTTATATAGGGTGATTTTTTTAAGAGCTCCGGATTTGATTTTAAAAAAATAGCATATAAAATTTAGAAAAATGTACAAAATATTTCGTGAGTAAATAAAACGATCTGTATAATTCAAGAGTTAAAGATGATTTCATGTGAATATATTAAACGCGGCTACGCCTCGCTGTTTTCAATTTTTGGCATACACTCTCCAACACATCATTTCGTATCTCACACATGAAATCTTCAATATTGGCTTCCAGTGTGTTAGTTGGTGAGGCTTTTGCCCCTATAGACAAAACCGCCCCAAAAAAGATTATCTTAAGTCTGTACATCGCGCGATATAGGCGACCAATTGTCTGGGGCCCAAACATGAAATAAATTTCTCACCGAACACGCCTGTCCATTGGGCCATTTTTTCACGTGCTGTGTGGCACGTAGCACCGTTTTGTTGAAATCACATGTAAGCCAAGTCCAGTTCCTTCCATTTTGAGCGCAAAAGAATTCTAATCATTCACAATAACCTTCGAATGCTCTACCTCCCCCTGATCTACACCAAACAGTGGATTTTTGGGATGCTTTGCAATGCTTGTGACTTCCTTTCACACCAAATATTACAATTTTGCTTGTTCACGTATACATTCCACCTCATATGAGCTTCGCTCGTAAAATGAAAGAAAACCACGATTCACTTTCCGAACCGAGCATGAGTTTAAATAATAAAATTCCATCATCTGCAGGAGTTGTTCGTTTCTAAGCTCATGTATGATTAAAAATTACAGACCAAACTGAACATGTTTAACGAAAACAGCTGACTTGCCAAAAACAGTGTTGCCAAGAAGAAAGCTGCTTTAAAAAAATCATCCGTTATTAAGCCAAAAAGGGACAGAGAGAACACATTGCAGGTAAATGACTGAAACAGTCATTCGTCAATGCTTGCTTTGCAGTGTTAAATTAAATGAACCGAATGTGTAGCATTTTAAAAGCGCTGCACAGTGGGCAACGGCGAGAAAAATCTAAAAACCGCTTCAGACATATTTAAGCATACAAACGTCTTTTATTTTAAACCTGCTAAGAGT
Source organism: Linnaemya tessellans (assembly GCA_951800035.1). Classification (NCBI taxonomy): domain Eukaryota; kingdom Metazoa; phylum Arthropoda; class Insecta; order Diptera; family Tachinidae; genus Linnaemya; species Linnaemya tessellans. Next base: position 31,549,886 of record OX637532.1, on the reverse strand, counting down.
TATTCTTCTCCATGCATCTACAGCCGACGTGGTTGTATGATATAATAGGACTATACAACTTTATCTCCAAGTTTATTGGAAAGCTGACGACGCGATGATGCAAACTAAAGTTAAAAGAAAAGTAATTTAGGAATTTTATTAATTGAAATCAAATTTCAGTATTAAAATCTTTTCTACCGGACATGGCCTCTATGCCACTGTCCATTTCATCGCAATTGTTAAACTTTAATGAAAATTTATTGATTTTTCTCCCTTTTCCTTTGTTTGAGAAAATAGTTGTACATTTAATTTATTTTCTTTTAAAAATGTAGTACAAGTATTTATCTGCAACATGGCAAAATAAAATATTGTAGGTGTTAAAAGTGCAAAAAGAAACCAATAGCAGATACTACAAAGCAGGGACGACAATGATAGTTGAAAAATAAGAGAGAAAAAGAAGTGGAAGAAACAATAGATTCGTTAAGCAAAATGTGGCCTTGTTTATGGAAGTAATATAAGGATATTTTTTATACTTTTTTAAATAGTATTTTCAAACACATGAAACAAAACAAAAGGGGTTTTTAAAAAATTTATGCAATAAATATATCTACTTTATAGGTTACACAAAAATTTGTGTACAAATTTGTTAAAAAACTTTGGAATGACTGTTCACAATCACCATGTCAAATTTGGTTTGGAAACAGACCGGTTTCGGCAATATGCAATTGTCAGTGTTTTCTCGCAGAAAATATTACAGCAGATTTACTACACATATTATTATTATGAGAGAAAGAGAGAGAGAGAGAGAAAGAGAGAGAGGGAGAGTGAGAGTACCTAAATGATCGGCACGTATTAAATTAAACGGTCTGGCAGCGCCGCCAGTTCTTTTTTAGAGTTTCACAACACCCGATCAACGCGGGCAAATTGAAAATTTTAATCAAAATAATTGTTCTATTCGTCAAACTCATCGTGCACTTCTAATATTTTATGGCGTACATAATCGTCCTTCAGAGCGGCTAATTCGAAGTACAATAGATCGTTTTCGGACCACATTTATTGTTACTGATAATGTGCATGCCGTGACACGCCGAACAGATCGCACTGAAGAATCTGCAGCTGCTGTACAGGAAAGCATTGAAGATGATCCTAATCAATCAATTAGTCTTCGTTCTCAGCACCTGGGGTTGCGTCCTTTCACTTTATGGCAGATTTTTTTAGTTGCTGAAAATTGGTGTTCCATACTGCGCCTTCTACACGCCAGCAGTGGCGGCCACATGGCCGAAATCACATTTAAACATTAATTTCATAAAATTTTCTTTCCAATAAAAACCGTTTCATGAGTATAAAATAATATTTCCTTGGTTTATTGTGATTTAAACTTGTGTTAGTCTATAAAAAAAACACCCTGTATATCTGCCATCTGAAATGTTATTTATTTAAGATTCGCCCTTTTCGAATATGGTTTGTCTTATTTACGAATATGGATTGTAAAATCTTGTCACAAATTATGTTGTTTCAAATACTATAAGTGAATTTGAATGTGGCGATTACAGGTCGTTCTTAGTAGTGTCGCACCGAACTATTCCACATTAATGCCGAACTCAAACATGGGTCAATTTTGAAAAATTCTGCCTGAAACCGCACTTTATTTCAATTGTCCTTTTTATTTTTATTGATAACGCAATAAAATAATATGTGCATAATTTGATTTTTTGTAAATAAATAATATAAATATTTTTTTTTTTGTTGGAAGAAAAAAATTATTTTTTAAAGGCTACTGAAATTATAATAAAATATGTAGACCTTAATCATTTTTTTTTATCTAGGACCAGCACTCAGGGGATGACCCCTATATATGCAATGCATTGCGCCGGAACTGAAAACGAGGGGATTGTATTGAGGGGACAGATTAGGAAAGATGAGAAGATAGACAGTTTTTTTTTTGTAGCTATTTCAACCTTTTACTTCGCCGGCTAATTTTTGCTACAGGGCCGACGAAGGTGGGTGCTGTTACTCTGCTTTTTTAGTAAATGATAGTGTCAGTCGCTGCGAATTATGTTCAGTGATCAGTGACTATGCCTTCATCATTGAAACAGGCTGGCAACAACTAACACAACCACGCACTAATGCTGATCAGAAGAATTCAACACAATATTTCATGACTCGAACTCACGACCCTCCTCTTCATAGTCTCGTGTTCTACTACTTCAGCCAACAGCACCCACATCATTTTAGTTGGTCATCTTTATATTTTTTCGAACAAATATGCAATTAATCACCTCTCGTGAATAACAAAGGGAATTTTTGATCAAATGAAATTTTTATTCCACTAGAAGGGAAAAATGGTATCGTGAATCCCGTGCGAAATTATTCCCGCTATCAGTTCTCAGTGAATGCAAAAAAAGAGAAGAAGGCGAAAACAGTATGAAAAGTCAAAGAATTTGTGTTGAAAAATTTAAGTTTATGCAATAATTTAAAAAAAGTGTGACTAAATATTTAGTAGTCAAATAATTTGGATACATTTTGAAAACCAGACAAAACAACTTTAAAATATTCTTAATCTTTAGAATTGGAGCAACAAGTTTTACAAAGACGCAAGCAATTGATTTGTTGCAAAAAATATAAGTTTGTGCCTTATTAACGGGTCTTGCCACTAAAATAAAATTTGCAAACTCTAATAATATTCAAATTATAATAGAAAATACTTAAATTTTCTACTCTATTCCCCGCCAAAAACTAAGTGAATAAATTAAAGGGAAAAGTGAAAAAACTCGCCTGAAAAAACTCATTCACGATCAGGGGAATTTAATTTTAACGTGAAATCATTCACGGGGAATTTTTTCATGATTGCAATTTTAGGGAAAAGGGAAAAATCATCCATGATAGAAGTGATTATCGCCCTCAGAATCTTTTGGGCTAAAATTCGGGCCGATGCATTCCTGCTAATTTTATTATTGGGGTGTTAAAATGCTGTTTCAGTTCAGCTGAGTTTATCATCTGTGTAACAGAATCATTAATTTCATGAATTCATTTATCAAATTAAATTTAAAGTACTGCCATCATGCTACCCCTGCCCCTAACGAATAAGTTGACATGAATATGTAAGTGCGACGAGTGTTTAAAAATAATTTTTTTTTATATATAGAAAATATTCAATATGAGAAAACAATATGTTTATATTGAGTTAAAAAAATAAATGAAATTACATGAAGAAACGAAATGTGTATATGAAACGAATTTGATTAAAATCATAATTTCATATTCTCATTACACATTTCACACATGCATGTTACATACATACACACTCTTACTGATGTCCATACACATACATATTTATTCACATATACCCAAGTTTCTAGTTCTGTAATTTCCCTGTACTTGATTGTATTCCACATAAATTCATTTACTCACAAACACTCCTGTACACACACTCTGCCACGAACTATGCTTCACATTTATGTATGTATTTTCATGAAAGTCAATGTGTGTGTGTGTGTGTGTGTGCTTAATGCAATCTGTATTTATATTGATAAATTTTATTAAACAAAAAAATGTAATAAATAAATAAATAAACTACTACATCATGCCATAACTGAAGCTAAAAAGCATGCATGAATATATATTGCAACTAGAGCTGATAGCGTGACATGTTTTCATTGCAAATGTCACATGGGTGTGAGTCATCTGTTAATTAAAAGACACAGAAATCAGTTCGAGTATTTTCTATTTTCTTGTGCATAAACAAATTGAGATTGCAAAGATCTGTTATGACACTCACTGTAAAGTCAATACTTTCACTTGATATTAAGAATCGCCCGACTGAGAATCAAACCCAATTTAAGCAACTTTCATAGTGTGACCTTTTACTTACATTCTAGGCTGACATTTTGTTGAATTAGTTATTTCCTACGTTAGATTAGGTTAGAAAGACTGCCCGCAGCAGGCGAGAAAACACTCGGAGGCCATAAAGGCCCATTGTGATGCCCAGAGGACTACACCCTACACAATCCTTTCAAAACGAAGTACTGGTTCCTGAGAACTACCTGGAACTTCTCACAAAACCCGCCAGGGCAGCCAGCATTGCATCCCTAAGGCAGTCCAGATCTCGCAGGAAACGAGAGCCTAGATGTCAAAGTCTTCGCTCCTGCAGGGCCGGGCAGTCAGTCACAAAGAAAATGTTGTACTGACTCTTAAATCCCAAACGCTCTGGCATGTGCCCAATTGCACAGTGCCTCGTGGGGACCCCTACCAGGAGTGCCAACGACTTCTTCCCAAAAGTTAAAAGCTGTCTAGTCCTAACTCTGCTAAACGAGGGCCATAGAGTTTTGTAGACCCAACAGGTGGTAATTGTCGACCACCTGCTTGTCACCTTCCTCTCTGCCCACTCCTTAATTATTCCCTAAATTTTCATAAATTGCAATTTGTATTACATAAAGTGCAGTTTTTATTTTTAACAGATTAAAAAAATGGGCTATTTCCCAACTTGTGGCTGAATCTTTTATATTGTTTTCTCTTTTAAAAAAAAATGTCTGCTACATTTTCTGCACTTTTCAATAAAAAAAAATGGCAACATTACAAGATTTGAAAATACTGAATTTGCTATGAATCAATCTACCATCCGTCACGAAAATTTAAAGTGCGCCTAATTGTAGCTTTTTTAGAAAAGAACAAAAGTAATAAAATGTTACATTCTGCCTTATTAACGTTCTCGAATCGACTCCAGTGTTTGTAATAGATTAAAGAAAACTCTTGTATTTTTCTTTAATTTATTACATTCTTTCGAGTCGATTCGAGAACCGTAATAAGGCCCATTATTTGTAGAAAAAAAATCGCCATTAATTTCTTTTCTTAAAACTCAGTTATTATTAAATGCTCTATTTTTCGTTATTATTTCATTAATTTTTAGGCAGTCTCCGTCTATCTCTGTCTAGGGATATTTTTGTAAAAGTCTTAAAACATGTGACAGTGCGATTCTGCGCAGATAACAATAATAGTGTTTTCTTTTGTAGAAATGATGTAACACTTTACTACGATTACAGCTCCATATCGTCAACCCAATTGCTGCCATAAACAGTGTTTGATCGAGATTTATTTGTTTAGAGAAAATCTTAGTGTTTTCTTTTTACTGCGAATTTCATTTACAAATTCTTTTCTAGTATTAATAACTTTAAAAAAAAAGAACAAGTCAGAACGTTATATTCGACCGGGTCGAATCTGAAATACCCTCCAAATATTTAGTAAGTAAATATAAAATGTCTGTTCCAAGTAATTTCGGGCAAGTTTGGGCTAATGAGAGTAAAAAGAAAATTACTCTCTCAAAGTGCAAAATCTACCCAAATTTGCTGGAACGCAAAAAACCATTATTATATCTTTTGAAAAACTAGTGCTGTTTACTTCTTAAATCAATTTTTATTTTAGTGGTTTTATACTTTGAATAAGGCTCAACATTATGAAATGAAAGATTGGCATCATTGTAAATGTAACATGTCGTCTTCATCAGACTAACTTGATGTGTCCATAATTTGTTCACTAATCTGAAAAAGCATTTTTGTATACTAAACAAAGGGGCAAATATTCGCAAATGTACTAACAACTTCAAGTTTTTTTTTTAAATCTTCCATTTTACTTTTAACCAATTTTCCATTAACAACTTCTTTCCTTTATTTGTAAATTTTCTTTTTACTTTTTTATTTTCAAATGTAAACAAAAAACAGCTGATAATATAATTCTTGCCCAAACTTACCCAAAGAAATAGTTCGGGCAACTTTGTATAGGAAATGAAAAAAATTACTCTCTCATTTTCTCTCAAAATTGCACAAAAATTGTTATCTGGAACGCATTTGGGTAACTTTGGGCGAGTTCGGACTGTTTCGGGCTGCATCTGGAACACAGCTAAAATGGTTAACTGGGTGGGATAGAGTTCCTTTAAGACATCTCTGTACCCAATTATAAATCTCTATTTTGACAGAGCCGTTCCGGGAAGGCCCGTGGGGAGACGTTTCATCACTACATGATCAGAGAACATGTCAGCTTCTTATAGGCTTAAGGAATACAAATTGTTCAATATTTACAAGATTTTTGCATATAATATCGTACATAAACGCCCACTGAAGGGGGCGGGGTCCAAAAATAGACTATATCATGTTTTCCACAGACGAACGTATGGCTCAGACTTCATCACTGATCAAGAATATATTTACTTTATGGGGTCCAATTCTCTTTGGAGGGTATTAAAACTGTGTTTTGGCGGGGTCGCTCTGGCAAGGGTTGTGGGGGAGACATTTCACTTTTGTCATAAAACTAAAAATAAATGTTTGGGATAATTAAATACATAATTTAAAAAAAAAAATTTTTTTTTGAGCGGTTAAAGGGGGAGGAGGGGGTAGGGCAGAATAGTACCAGGTTATGTCTCAACTTCGTCATTAAAGTTTAAAAACTTTATTTTTAAGGAATGTGGGCTTAAGTAAAACACTAGCCCAATTCACAATCCCGTGCAAATGGTCTTGCATTATAGCATTTGCAAATTGAGAGAGTATTTGAGAGCATTTTCAATGTATTTTGTTGGTGTAGAGTACAATTATTTTGCAAGTGCAATGATGCACGACCATTTGCACAAGATCGTGAATAGGGCTGATTTGATAAATTTTTACACTATTTTTGCATATTAAAGGGGGCGGGGTCCAAAATTTTTTTATTTTTATTTTATGGCCCCAAGTTTAGCGCGTTAAACCGTCTTTGATATAAAAATATATCATTTGCTTAACAAAATTACAAAAAAAACTTAAAAAATTATGTTGTTTTTTAGAGGTTGGATTAGTTCTTTTTAGGCGAAGTTTTTTCCCTCTTGCCCGATTTAGCCCATCTCCAAACTTAACTTTGTGTTATCCTTCAAGATATATTTGTACCAAATTTCAAGAATTTGGCTCATTTCGTTTGGACTGAAACGTGATTTCCACAGATGGACGGACGGACATGGCTAGATCGCCTTAGATTTTATCACTGATCAAGAATATATTCCACGTTTTTGACAGACGCATCAAATGCAACAACACATAGAAGGGATGCTTTTAACAGTGGTTTTAGCTGTGCCGGTAACTTTTGTGCGTAATACCATAAATATTTTATTTTCTTAAGTTTTTCTTAATTTTTTAAATTTTTAAATCCTTTTAGAACAATTTCAGTATGCATCTCTGGTCACCACTACCCAAGATATTACAGTGATAAAAAGACTATTTATTACCCCCTTTTCATCACACAAACCATCTCACTAATTCTTGCTGCAGCATCTGTACTGACACTATGAACACATATCGTCTCAAGAGCACAATAATCTTATTTATTAATGAAATTAAATTACAAAAAAAAACAAGAGAGAAAAAATTAAAATCTTTATCATGCACTAAGCAATTTAATTATTTTGTAAGATTTGTATAGGGAATTAAAATTGTGTTAAATTTAAATTATCTGATAATAAGAGAGTTATAAACACTAGTGCAGAATATTTTGTGATAGCAATTATAAAACTCACAAGTTATAAATAACTAATTAAGTTGACCACAACAAAAATGGCAGTGACTTATGCTACGAACAACAATCAGACTTGATGACAACTAAGCAGCCGGCAGCAAGTCATAAATCTGTTATTTTGATTCGGTTATACGTTTTATTTTAATATGATTTTATTTCTAATCACACCAAGATTTTTAAATGCATGAGACCTACAGATATCGACAGTTATGGTTTGATAGATGAGAAAGCCAAGCCCTTGTTTCTTTCGAATGAGCAATGCCGGCCGAATTTTCGTTTACAAAAATTAATCATCTGAACAGTAAACATATTCGGTTCCAGCAATACGGCACGAATTATCATCAAGTGCACTTAACATTCGATTTATTGCAAAATAGTTTTGGGTGTCAACTTTTATTTCCAGAATTGATATTCTTCACTCGTTCGCGATATTTAACGCTTCTGGCTCAATTTTCATGGGTCTATGTAAAGGTATTGTGGTCTAAGCCGACAAATTAGTAATTACTAAAATATTGAAAGTCAATAATCAAGCAACCACTGATGCCATACAGTCAGATTTATTGGAAAAAGTAGTCAAAAATAGAACTGATCGAATGGATCACGTAATATGGTGTTCAGACATGCATTTTTAATTGAGTCAATAATAAGATAATTAGTGTTTGACAGCAGCTGACAAAAGGTGTTGTTTACATTCCTCCTTCACTGGCGTCGTTCCACAAAATGCGCTTTCTTTTTGCCTTTGGACCTGTTGTTGTACGAAATAAATTTTTTATTTTTTATTTTTCATTTGTTTGAATTGTTAATTAATGAAATTTATTTTAAAAAATCACCCTCAACTTGACTCGCCATTTTTTTTCCGTGCATTGGCTTACAAATGAGTTGTCAAATTTCATAAAGTTTGTTCAGTAGGCATTATGGTGCTCACTAAACGAACTTTTACAGTGGTGCATTTTAGACCTTGCTCAATTTTATAGACAATTAAGCGTTAATTGATCAATTAGCTAATTAAAATTTTGTATGCGTAATTGAGTTCAATAATGCTGTTAATTGCGATAAACTCAATTAAGGCGTATGTCTGAAAACCATATAACTCGTAGCCTCGGCGGACTTATGAAGAAAATAATAACTAGGTAAATGTCAAAAAATTATCTAGCAAATTATAATAAAACAAATTCAAATTGATTTGAAGTGTCCGACCGAATATAATTTTTGAGACCGGAGCCGAACCCAAGGCCGAATATCGATCAAATTTTTAAATGTTCGGCCAACACTGAACTTTTTGAGAATTGTAGTTTTTTAAGTTTATTTGTTTAAAACAAAATTATATTTAACAAAATTCACAGAAACACTTGTGACTTGTGAGAATTCGTGTCTTTTTATAACCTCAAAAAAAAAAAAAATTTGGAGGATATATTCACCTTGTCATTCCATGTGTAACGCAGCGAAATATTCATTCAAGACCTCATGAAGTATAACATATTCTTGATCAGTGATAAAATCCAAGGCGATCTAACCATGACCTTTCGTCCGTCTGTGGAAATCACGATATAGTTCAAAAGAAAAGAGCCAGACTCTTGAAATTTGGTACAGATACATTTTGAAGGATAGCACAGTTCAAATTCACAAATGGACTAAGTCGGACCAGAAGTAAAAAAGTGCCCTAAGAAGAACTAAACCAACCTTTTTAAAAACACATAATTTGTTCATAGCTTTATGGTAATTTTCTTTAAATATATCATTTATTTTTATCTCAAGAAAGTTTCAAAGCATTGAACTTGCAACCAGAAAATCAGGAAAAACTCATTTTCAGACCCCACCCCCTTTAGTGGGCGCTGACGTAAGATATTATAAGCAAAAATAGTGTAAATATTCAAGGAATTGTATTACTTAAGCCGAGATTCCTTAAAACTTAAATTATTTAGCTTTTATGACGAAACAGAGATGTTCTCTGATATTGCTATGCCCTAACCCCCTCCTCCACACCTTTTCCCCCTTAATGACCCCATCAAAACAAAATGTCTTTCTACCAAAGCGCTGAACTGGCAACCAGAAAATCATAAAAATGTATTTTTGGAACCCGCCTCCTTTAGAGGCGTTGAAGTTAATATTACTGCCCTTACTATCCACCCACCTTTGCCCCCTAAGTCACCTTATCAAAACAAAATTTCTTTCTACACTTGATTACCCCAAAAATTTATTTTTTAAGGTTTTAGGACAAAGGGGAGATGTCTCCCCCATGGCCCTTCCCGGAGTGACCGCGCCAAAATAATAGGTTTTTAAAATTGTGGCCCAGAAATGTCTTAAAAAAAACTCTGGTCCAGCAGGTTAAAAATTGTTAATTTAACTTTGAACCTTTTTGTGCGCGTTGATATGAAATATTAATGGCAAAAATAATGTAAATTGCAGATGGAAAGGTGTCTCTTATTTCGGAGGTATTTAAGATTCGACCCGGTCTTAAATACCCTCCAAATATTTCGTAAGTAAATTTAAAATGCTTAACTTGGTGGGACAGAGTCCCTTTATATAATATCGTACGTCAAAGCCCACTGAAGAGGGCGGGGTCCAAAAATAGACTATATCATGTTTTCCACAGACGAACGTATGGGCATTGCTAGACCGTCGTAGACTTCATCACTGATTAAGAATATATGTATATACTTTAAGGGGTCCAATTCTTTTTGGAGGGCATTAAAACTGTATTTTGGCGGGGTCGTTCTGGCAAGGGCTGTGGGGGAGACATTTCACCTTTGCCATAAAAATCTAAAAATAAATGTTTGGAATAATTATATGTAAAATTTATTTTTTTTTTAAAGGGTCATTGAGAGGGCAAAGGGGGAGGAGGGTGTAGAGGAGTAGAGGAGTACAGAATGCAGGCTTAAGTAAAACAATTTGTTAACTTTTTACACTATTTTTGCATATAACAACGCCCGCTAAAGGGGGCGGGGTACAAAAATTAATCTTTTTGATTTTATGGCTCCAAGTTTAACGCGTTGAACCTTTTTTGACTTAAAACATATATCATTTGCTTAACAAAATCACAAAAAAAAAACTTTAAAAATTATGTTGCTTTTTAGAGGTTGGTTTAGTTCTTCTTAGGGGAACATGTTTCCCTCTGGCCCGATTCAGCCCATTTACGAACTCGACCTGTGCTATCCTTCAAGATATATTTATACAAAATTTACGGAATTTAGCGTAAATAGTTGTAAGACACTTTTGCATATTTTTGGGAGTTTCAACTAATTTTTTCACTGGCAAATAGGTACAAAATAAGCACCTAGAAATATGCACAGTTTTCTGGGTGCTGTTGGCTGAAGTGTTTAATACGAGACTATGAAGCGGAGGGTCCTGACTTCAAACCCGCTCTCAGTCAGGAATATTGTGTCGCATTCTTTTCATCAGCTTTAGTAAATGGTTGTGTTAGTTGTTGTCAGCCTATTTCAGTGATGAAGGCATAGCACTGGTCACTGAGCAATTATTGATAGACTGACGTCGGGGTCGTGTAGCAAAAAATTAGCCAGGGAAGTAAGAGATTAAAATAGCTGCAAATATTCTCTATTTTCTCATCTGTCCCCCTAAATACTATCCCCTCCTTTCTAGTTCTAGACACAATGCACTGCATATACAGGGGTCATCCCCTGAGTGCTGGTCCTACTCCTTAAAAAAAAAATACTCCAAACTACTTCAGCCAACAGCAACCTCCGTTCTTCCGTTCTTACTAGCAACCTGCTGGTCTAGTCTAACATGTCCGAGAGGACAATATAAAGCCTGCAGCTGCTTAATAACTTCTTGTCATTTTTATATTGTATATGGTCCTTCGCGCCGGATGTAAACTAGTCATCCGTTTAGGTTGTAATTAATTAAATTACGCTCCGACGGACATCTCAGATCGTCTTAGGTATCATCACTGATCAAGAATATATATACTTTATGAGGTGGATGTTTCAGATGGATATTTCGCTGCGTTACAAACGGAATGACAAAGTGAATATACCCTCCATTTTCTTTTTTGGAGGGTATAAAAATCGGTTTTAGGTAAAAGCTCCGGAAATGGGACAAAATTTTTAGCAAACTCCAAAGCCGAACATTAGGCAGGACACTATGGATTTTATATTCTCAAGTAAAATTTATGGTCGGCTAAAGTAAAAAACGTAATTAAAAAGGAACAATTTTCCACGGAATACGGGAAGACCCCGTAAATTCCAAGCAACGGACAATATGTAAGAAAAAAGTGGGAAATTTGAGAAAAAATATGGAAACAGTTCTGCAGTTTCGAAACGCGATTCGGTTAAAGAATATATTTTGTTGAGTTTTTTTGCAAGATTTTCCATCAAAGAGTTTAAAATAATTTTAATTCGAATGTGTTTAATTGTTGCAGAGAACATAATATAATTGCCTTGACCTGAATTTCAGCAGAAAGAAAATATTGCGGGGGGAATATAAGCAAACAAATTATGGGACTAATGTGGAGTACAGCTTTTATGTGTGTGTGTGTTATAAACATTGACAACGCATATTTTCAACAAATAAACTTTAACATAAAATGTTATTTTTTTTATTTTTATTTTTGCCGTTCAAAGAACGACTGCACAAATAAAATTTGCATACAAATTGCAACTTGTACACCCTGGAAATGTGTGTCATTATGAAAAATTTGTCATGAAACTGGAAACAGTCCAAAAGCAAATACAAAAAATTGTTGATTTTATTACATTTAATTTAAATTTAACATTTTTTTTTGCCATCGTCGTAAGTTGAATCATTTAATTAAAGCTCACAGGAGGAGGCTACTGTGACTTGACTTGCAGCAAATATGTTGCTGCTGCTCGTTATTGACGCAATATCTGTGTTTAGGTTTTATTTTTTCACATTAAATCAAATCATGTTGAGTGGCATATATGAGCACAGAATGAGAGAGAGAGAAAGAGGAGCAGCAATAAAAATATTTGAATGTCATCTTCAATTAAACGAAATGAAATGATCTTATTAAGTGCAATCAAATGTTATTTGGCAAGCAACTTACAAACTTGCCAAACAGAGAGATACAACAACAACAACAAAAAACATACAACTACATTGAAGTTTGATTGACAATAATTATGTCCAGTAGAAAATTCAGATTTCGTTTTTGCTTCAGTCGTCTTCAATGCAATTACTAGCAGTTGCATTCTATATGTGTGACTGTACCGTTCGACTTTGTTTGTGAATTGTATTTGTGTTTTTGTTGTTGTTGTTGTAGCTGTTGGTTGTAATGACATTGTATACCATATCAATTTGTCTTTCTGCTTTTTAAGCACTATCAGGCCAACAATAAACAAACAAACAACAAAAAAAAACACATGAATGATTGACAAAGTGTATGAGTTAAATGTAGGGGCCACCCCTTACCCTCTCAATACCCATCATTAACTTGCATTTAACTTTAAATTGTGACTTTGCGACAGCTAAAACACAGCAAATGATGCCCTGCCCATATATTTGAAGCCAATTACTCAACGTAATATTTAATACAATTCATTTGTTCAAGACAAGCAAACGAGGGCAACTATTTATATTGTGACACCTGCAAAACATGCCGTCTGAGAATGCAAATTGTTGTCATGCAGTTTATGTTTAATTTGCAGGGCCGAGGCAGGCCTATGTGATGGATTCTTTATGCAATCAAAAATTATTAGTATAAAAGATATACCCCCTTTATCATAAATATTATGATAGTCTAATAACAGCGTAATAAAACAAAATTTCATATGGGCATTTCTCCAATGTCGAATTGCGACATTCGTACGCATTCAAAGTGAAAAAAACATATGTTAAGACATGATTTTATTTTGATAAGAGGCGAAACCTATAGCTCTTGATTAGCGCTATAGTTGGTGTTAAGGTTAACTTTCGCCAATTTTTCGTTTTCAAGATAATTACAAAACCAAGCACGCGACAAAAACAGAAGTCGCTTTCAAACCAAACAAATCGAACACTGAAATCAGCGAAAATTGAAGGAATATTTTAACGCGACTTATTATAAATATAATGCACTGATGTATCTCAATAATGTTTTTTATTTTATTTAAAAATATTAAGAAGTTTATTTTTTATTTAATTTTTTATCACTGTCGCACGTTACATGTCGATTGCGACAGTTTGTTCCATTATACCTTTTATGTTTATTATTTTACTTTTTATGTATTAAGAAATGCAAAATATGATTATAAATGATTTTCAGAATATTTTATTTTATAAAGAAAAACAAAAATACTTTATATTCATCGAATGTATGTTCCAACAAAAACAGAAACTAACTTAACTGAGAATAGTACTACTAAGATCAAAAAGAGTTTTTTTAATGGAATATGCAGTCCTAGCTGCCGCTTCCTGTTGGCCATCGCAACAAAACGAATGGAACTGGGACTGGATATACCTGGAATGCTTTTCACTTCCTTCCATTTTTCGTTCAACTTATATTGCAGAGACAAATTTTCAATTTGAGCAGATGGCATAAAATGCATTTTGATTCCATTTATGTTGATTTTTGCACATTCATAAAACGATAGTGCATCGGGTAAAAAAATCTTTTTAGATTTGGTTGTTTGCCACACTTTTCCTTTAATGACAGCCCCAACTCCATCAACGGCTCCCTTTCCGTGAGAACTAACCTTTCTCTCCATCGTTTGCAGTTGCCTTTATTTTTTTTCTCCGCCATTTTTACTCATCTACATTCGAAATTTTTATATTAACATATACAAATAAATATATTTTAGAATTTTTCTTTTTTTATTTTATGCATTTTACACTTACGATGTCGCACGCTTCAAACTTTAAATAAGTGAAGAGAACAAAGCGCTGATTATTTTGCAGCATTTTTTTTTTTAATTTGCAATAAAAATATATATTAGTTACTTGCGTTTGATGCGTTTTGTTCAAATACCTTCGACTCACTGATAAAAACATGTTCTTTTTCAATGTCGCACGCTACAACGAAATATACGGTAAAGCAAAGAAAAAATTTACCTTAATTGGCAATCGCTTCGTTCCTTTTACATAATTCTCATATTCTTTAAATATAAACTGAGATTTATAAAAGCATATGTATGTCAATGCATAATGTCTCTCAATAAGATCATTAATCAAAACAAAACAAGCAATAGAAATGTTTAAAAGAGAACTTTTGCAATTATTGGACTTTACATTCGAATATTTCAAAACGAGTTATGAATAAATGTAAAATTTGTTTAAATTAGATAAGTTTGATAGATTCTCTAAAAAATATTTTAAAATAACATACTTTTATAGATCATAAATTTTTTGGCTGTGGTTGACATTTCTGTGGAAATGCCCATATGCAATTTGCTCTATACACTCTTATAAGCCTCTCATAATTTTTATGAAAAAGTAAAAAACGTGAAAGTGGGTTACACTTTAAGCTGCTGGTTTTCCCAGGTTCAATTTGCTATGTAAACGCACCGGTTTCAGATATGTGCTGTCTCTTTTCAATATCTACTTTTTTTTAACCCACAATATACATAGATGTTTTTAAAATGGAAAATGTATTCAAGCAACGCGCCCCCAATAAAGCATTGTTTATATGACACAGGAGCTGATCTTATGATCTTGTTTGGGCACAATTGCACAATTATTTCCTTTTATATACTCAGGTATGCAGATGGAGCGTCACTTTGTTTTGTAAAGACTGAAGCATTGTAAAGACCGATAGAACACAGTGGAATTTTTTTTAAATATTTAGCAAAAAATATTTTTTAAATTATGTATGAATTTTTATTAGTCGAACTTTCTTATGTAAATTGTTAATTTTTTCAACGGGCTTAAGTTCGAATCTGCATGACTGCAAATGATTTTTTATTATTTTATTAATAAATGAATTTGTTCAAATTCTATTTATTATTTCTGCTGGTTTGATGATTATTGAAAATATTCTTAATATTCCAATCTTAATATAAAAAAAAAATAAATAGAATTTGAACAAATTCATTTATTAATAAAATAATAAAAAGTCATTTGCAGTCATGCAGATTCGAACTTAAGCCCGTTGAAAAAATTAACAAAAAATATTTTTATTAGACGGCATATACCAGGCAAAGAGCAGGGAAAACTGGGGCCAAATTACCGCATTTGATATACAAATTTTGATCGATATCGAGTGCCGTAATTTGCCCCCAAATCTAAACTTGTTATTGGACATTTTTGAAAATGTTTCTCCTTTACACTCTTCATTAAGTGATATGGCGCAAAAGCTCTCTTGAAAAGCTCTCTAATAAAACCCACTTTAAATACTAAAAAACCACTTTTAATACTGAAAAGACGCTAACAAAAGGGAGAAACATCTTCAAAATATGTAAACTTTTTTTGAGCACTTCCTTCCATCAGAAATTTAATTCACATATTTTTGTTACTTTTGAAAGCAAAAAAAAAAATCCTGTCAATTACTGGCTTGTCATTTGAATGCGGCCAATTATGCCGGTATGCAAGTGCCAGAGGTAAGACAAACGTGCCGGTGTATTTGTGTGCGATTACTAAACATGTGTTTAAAGTGTCATAATGTCCATAAAAAAATAATAAACGACAATGGATCTACAATCAGTGGCACAACCTTTGGCAAACGATCAATGATGGTCCGAATGTCTACTACGCCTATAGTAATGAAGTGGCCTATTGAATTATATGAATACAAAGTATTTGTTCGCACTTTAAAGCTTTAAAGATTAATGGCAACAATTAATGCAAATTGTCGCACCTGGTCAATAAACTGTGCAATGAATACAATTGATAGTGATTTCAATGAAATACCGGATGGCATTATATCAAAGATTTATATAGAGAAAATTAAAAAGGAAGAGAAAATCTAGCCTATTATTATGCAGAATTGTGAAATCTTTTTTTTCTTGTTTTTTTTTTAAAGAACTAATAAATTTTAGAGAAATATATGATATCTTCATTTGAATCTATAGAACGACCTAAGTATATCAGTCAATGTTAAAGGATGATTTCATTTAAATGTTAAAAGCGGCTACGCCGAAAATGATTCATACACTGGGTCCAATTTTGGACACATACACACTCTCTCTCTCTCTCTCTGATATATCGCCTGATATCCCACTAATAAATTCTTTAATGTAGGCTTCTAGTGCGCCAACTGTTAAGTGCATTTCTCCATGGATATGAGCCTTAACACAGTCTCACAAAGAATAGTCCAAAGGAGTTACATCGCACGATCGATGCGGCCAGTGAACCGGTACCGGTAAATGTGAAATATAAGCCGTTCGCCGAACTCGCTCTCTCAATTGTTTCGCATACCGAAAGGCATGGCCCAACGATACCACCGGCCAATAATCCAATTCTTACAATGCTTCTCTTCAAATAAGGCGATTTTGCTTGTTCACGCATCCATTCAACCGGAAATGAGCACAATGCCGCTGAACATGAATTTCAATAATAAAATCCCATAATCTGCAAGCAGTGCTCGTTTATGAGGTCGATTAATTTTTAAATTATAGACCAAACAGAACATGTTTAACAATAACATAATTCGCGAAAACAGCTGAGCTGCCAAAAACAGTGTCGCCAAATGAATTATTTAATTTAATTTTGTAATCAGTGATTTAGATTTGTCATATTCATATGCTTGGTTTTCACTATGTCATTTTTGTTGTCAAATTGTCCAAATTGTTGGCAATTGTATGAAAACGGGTTGTCATATGGCGTCATCTATGTTTGCAGCCAGTTATGCAAACATAGATGACACCATATGACAACCCGTTTTCATACAATTGTCAACAATTTGGACAATTTGACAACAAAAATGACATAGTGAAAACATAGTGAAAACCAAGCAATAAAGTTGTACTAAAATCTTTATTGTATAATGTTTTCCAGTTTCAAAAACTAAATTATTAACTCACCCGAGTTCGGCATTAAAACTGCGTTGAAAATAATTAAGTCATAATTTCATCTTACCTAGAAATACATAAAAAAAATATATATATTGATTATTTAGGAATAACATTTTTTTTAAGGATTAGAAAAATATACAAAAATATAAATCAGCACTAAAGTGACACATGAAAATTTAAGAACGATTATAGCTAAAAATCGTAGTACGTTGTCGGTTTTTTTTTCTTTATTTTTTTTTGGAATTTGGTAAGTTTTGTTACAATTAATTAAACAAAAAGTATTTTTAATGACTGAATATATTAATTTCGTTTATGAGAATTTGCGTTTTTTAAGGGAAATTACATACGGAATGGCAAACATTTCATAAAACAGCAACGGGCTGATTATTGTCGGCCCCCGTTCCTTTAGAAAAAAAATTATAATAATTGGCATCACTGACTATTTCAATATTTCTATAGCTTAACCCAAAACAAAAAATCTTGAATATTTTCTTTAACGTTTATTTTCAACAGTAGCAATTTATATTTAATTAAGTGGATAAAGCATTTATCCAAAATTATATTCACTGTCATATTAAGGCTTCAATTAGTTGTACAATTTAATTCTTTTTTTTTTTATTTACTAACATATAAAATTCCATAATTTCAACTTTAAAATACTTCTTTGCGAAGTAAATATGCGGCATAAATCATTTGCCATTGTCTTTTATTTTACAGCAAATTCACAATAATTACTGAAAACTATGACACAGAAACAATTGTGGAAGAAAATCCACTTTCCCACTCATGAGTCAACGTTAAATTTATGCTTTTCAACTCGTTTTATTTAGCCAAACAACGTTCGACTAGTTTACAGGCCAAGTTCAATGCAACAAATAAAAACTTTTTTTTTCAAGTTTTATTATTGTGAAGTTTAAATTTTTAACGTTAATTTTTCTTTATTATTTTTTTCTTCTTTTGAACAAAACTTAATTGTCATGTAGACACTTTTTTCTTGTTATTCAGTTTTTATTTCATGAAAAATTATATTTTGGATTTTGTTAAAGAATCACAAATAATTATTAAACACTTTAAAGCATTAAACACATTCAAGACAGCAGACCACCGACTACAACCTGTCAAAAAAAAAGAACACATGTGTTTATATGGGAGTGAATATTTTCACGACCACACGACAGGTTGTTGTCTGTGCTACTTTTGTGGTTGTAGTCAAATTAAACTAATTTCTATTTTCATAGGCGACAATAAATAAATTAGTGCTGCCAACACAGTCAAACATCTTACACAAATAAGCGTTTAAAAATATTTTCAAACTGGTTAAGAATATGAAAATTGTTAAAAATAAAAAAATTTAATAGCCCTTTCCAGAATAAAAATTATTTTGTAATTTTTATTTCTCTCTCGGCTTTTATTTTTTAATTTTATTTTATTTACTATTATTATTATTATTTTTTTTAGTAACTCCTAGAATATAGGCCCCATATAAACGATATGGGCATCATATCAAAGTATCCAAAATGTCTTTCTATTGTTAGACATATTTTTCAAATTTATTCACATATTGGAAGTATTATTAATTTCTGAAATTATGTATCTGACTTTTTAAGTGAAAAGTCCATTATTTTGAATATTCTAATTTTGCATATATTTGATAGCCGCTATCGATAAAACACATTAGTTAGGTCACAAATGAATTAACCCATAAACCCATTTTCATAGTGCCATAACAGAAAAATAGAGCATCAAAATGTATTTATTACAAATGCAAAAACAATAAAGAGCTATAAACAAATAAAGTGTTTTTATTATTAATTTTCTTTCGGTCTACAAATAGATTTAGAATAAGCGCTTTTTTTATATATGAAAGTGGCACCACTAAAATGAGATGTTGACAATGTAGCCGCCGCCTCAAAAATAATTAAGTAGCTGACTACGAGGCGACGATTGTAGCCAACGGCTTTTGTAGTCGTGTGTTCGTGTAGTCTGATGTCTCGAATGTGTTTAAAGCTGAAATTTTAATATAAGACAGGAAAAAAAGAAAAATAAACAATGAGATGCCATCAATATGCAGGAAGATCTGAACAGAACAAAACCATCTCAAGGTAATTTGCGACAATTTATTGCAATTGCATAAAAGTTGTGGAAAAAAATAAATTTTAATAGAAAAAAGATAAAAGATCACTAAAGATCACTTCTTATTCGCAGTATCGCATGACACCCATAATTCGTGTCAGGACTTTGGAAACACGCCTCCCAACAACCCCGATAAACAATACATTAGCAGAGAACGTGTGCCGTTGTCTCATCCTCCTCTATAAAAACCACATAGAGGTGAGGCCAGCAGTTTACTTTTCCACAGAATACAATTCAGTCCACAATGGACGATGAACAAATCAGTGACCAGCCACAGGACACACTTGAACGAAAAGGGGTTCCATCAATGGCTTATAAGTTAATAAAACTGCACGAATGAGTTGGCCAGCGCACAATGGGGTTTTTGATGGCTAAAATGGGAATTAATTCATGGTGACTTTCCCTGTTTATAATTTTAGATTTTTTTTGGTCAATATCAATTAAAGACAGCGATTTTCGAAGTTGGGCAAAAAATTGGCGGAATAGGACTGCGGCAAGGAGTACTTCCCATACAAAATAATATTAAAAGAGGCTTCAAATTATTATTATTATTTTTTTACTATTATTAGTTCATTATTTAATGCAAGTTTATTGGCAGTAGGTTAAAAAGGGAATAAAAATACATATTTGCTTATCAATAACCATCATCATCTGTATAATTGGTATAAATATCAGTATCATCATCACAGGCATTTTCTTCACTATCGACACTTGAATCAAATATTAAGAATTGAATTGCTTCCATACGAAAACTATGGGTTTTTTTCTCTTCAAATTTTCTAATATATGATATTACAGGATCTGAAGTAACCAGAGCTCCGAAATCTTCGCTCCAATTCGAGTAGAGAGTGAAACTTGCTCGAATTCGAGCGCGAGTACTCCTGCGAGTGAAAAAAAAAATATCGAGTGTACTCTATTTTTCTATGCCACTCGAATTAGAGCGCATATGCTTTGCTCGATTTCGAGTGCGAGTAAAATACGCTCGAAATCGAGCAGATTATACTCTTGCCGAGTACTCTTTCAGTCTTTCTCATACAGTGGAAAAATAGAAACTGTTTGTTTTTGCCGATTTGTGTGTGTGTGTGTGTAGTAGCAAATATAGTATTATTTATGTCTTCATTGTTCATTATAATATAAAAAATATAAGTAAACTTTTAAAAATATAATACAACTTTTTTTATAAAACCAACTAATTGCTCCGCACACGCGCACTGTGTGGACAGACTGAAAGAGTACACAAAAACCACACCCACACACATGTCAGCAAAGACAAACAGTTTCTATTTTTCCACTCGATTTTACTCTTAAGAGTGAACTCTCACTCTATTTCGAAGATTTTTACACCCACTCTTACTTTTTAAAAAGGAGCACTCGCGAGTACTCCCACCTAAAACAAACGAGTGGAGAGTGAACTTTGTGTAACACTCGTAATCTTCGAGTACTCTTCTTCGCGAGTATTTTTCATTCGCGAGTAAAATCGAGTAAATCTGAGCTCTGGAAGTAACTAATAGTCTTTTAAATATATATTTTCATTTGATTTTTCTCTAGAACATTTTCGCGAAAAATGCTGCGTAAAACTTTTTAAATCTTTGTTTCGAGCTTCCTGTGCTTCTTCCGTCAACTGTACAATTGGTAGTAAGGCGTGTTTTACTATTTCTGGTCCATGGATAGTTGAGGACATACAGGGTGGGCCAAAAGAAACCAAGGCGTGTAAAAGTTTAATAACTTTTTTGTTTATTAACTTTTTTTTATTTTTTCTTTCAGATTATATAGACAACACTTGGAGAATTTATAATGCAGAGGTTCACAACTGAACAGAGTACCAGAACAATAGAATTTTATTATTTAAACCAGAGATCAATTATTTTAACGCAAAGAGCATATCGTCGACATTTAACGTCAGAATTTCGCTCTCTGAAGCGATGATTCGTTGCTTAGTTAATCGTCATCACCAACATGGCAGCGTAAGAGATTTGCCCCGAACCGGTAGACCACGTTTAAGTCGCACTGCGGAAAATATTGAACGAGTACAGCAAAGTGTTAACGAAGCACCAGAAACATCTTGCAGAAGGCGTTCTGCTCAGCTAGAAATGTCTCGTACGTCACTACGGCGCATTTTAAAAAAAGATTTACAGTTATACCCATATAAGGTGCAATTGGTCCAAGAATTAAAACCCGCAGATCATCGGCAACGTCTAAGTTTTGCAGTTAAATTTCAAGAGTTGGCCAGAAATGAAATCAACTTTATTGAAAATTTGATTATGAGTGATGAAGCTCATTTTCATTTGAATGGCTTTGTTAATAAGCAGAACTGTAGGTTCTGGGGTTCTCAAAATCCAAGAGCCATTCATCAACGCCAATTGCACCCCATCAAGTGTACAGTATGGTGTGGGATCACATCTGAAAATGTCATTGGGCCCTACTTCTTCGAGAATGAAGATGGAAGTGCTGTAACCGTAAATGGAGAGCGGTATTGGTTTATGATAGAAAATATTTTAGGTCCTGCTCTTGAAAACAGACCTGGTATGTGGTTTCAGCAGGACGGAGCCACTACCCATACTGCCCGAGACACAATGGCACTTTTAAGTCACATTTTTGGAGAGCGAATAATTTCTCGAAATTCGGAAATTATTTGGCCAGCGCGATCGCCAGATTTGACAGCACCCGACTATTTTCTTTGCGGTTTTTTGAAGGAGCGAGTGTATGTGAACAAGCCAGAGACAATCCTTGAACTCAAGGCAAACATTGTTGCAGAAATTCGAACGCTACAGCCACAAGTTTTGAAAGATGTTATGGAAAATGCTCTAAAAAGAGCCCATCAGTGCGAAGCTGAAAACGGTGGTCATTTAAGAGACATCATTTTTCATACTTAGTGTAAAAAAATTTCCATTTTGTATATTATACAATCCGAAAGAAAAAATAAAAAAAAATTAATAAACAAAAAAGTTATTAAACTTTTACACCCCTTGGTTTCTTTTGGCCCACCCTGTATAATACCAGGAATGCGAAATCTTGAAAGGCATTGGTCTTTATTTGAAAACCACTAGAAATGGTAACCCTAATTTGAATGCAGTTGTCTTACCAATTTTGCATCCAATTTTGTAATATTAGCTTAGGTTACTTATTGTTTTTGTTGCTATTATTGTTTTCCCTTTCTTCTTTTAATATGTTTTTATCTAGTCTAATTTTATAATTAAACCCAAGCTCTCATGAAAACAAAAGCAATAATAACACTAATGTTTGTATTGCTTTTTATAAAATGTTGGTTTTTTATGTGTAGGTGCAACAATACATTTGAATTTTATTTCAAAATGTGCAGACAAATTTTTCATACATATTTTCAAAAGCGTTTAAATTCTTAGAAACGAAATGGCTTTTTTCTTAATTTGGCTTTATTCACAACTATTTATCGACATATTTCCCGAAATTCACTAATTTATAGGCTTACGCGTGAAAATTAATTAAAAATAATAACTCCAATTACACATAAAAACAAAAAACATAATTAATCTGAGGTTGAAGGTTCAATTAAAATATTTTTAATTATCACTTTGGAAAACACTCGAAACTAATTTTTAAGACACCAAAAGTTGAAATTTATATTGCACGCGAAGAAAACGTCAAATAACTCAAACTTTAAAATTGTATAGTGACATAACGGTAGTTGTCAAAAACAAAATGTTTGCACTAGTGATGTGGAATGTTGTGTACTTTTACCGACTACAAAAATTTATTCGGTTCTCCTAAATTTAATTTTCTAATTAATTGCCATTTTAATTATTAGACAGTGAGATTTGGTATGCCATCACACATGTCTGCAGACAAGTATGCGTGTCTAATAGCCCTTTGACAGTTTTAAATCGAGCAGAGTACAATTAGTGCGAAAACGAACAATAACTGCAGCAATTGCGTGGTCACTAGCCGTATTATATTGAGCGTAAAAATAGGATTTTTTTTTTTTTTTTTTTTTTTGTAAAGTAATTTTCCACAATTTAGAACTAAATCGTGTCACAACACCAGAGCAACGCGCGCAAATTGATGAAATTTTTAATCAAAATAATTGTTCTACTTGTCAAACTCATCGTGCACTTCTTCCAATTTTATGGCAAACATAATTGTCCTTCAGAGCGGGTAATTCGAAGAACAATAGATCGTTTTCGATGCACATTTCCTGTTACTGATCATGTGCATCCCGTGAGACGCCGAACCGTGCGCACTGGAGAAGCTGTAGCCGTTGCACAGGAAAACATTGAAGATGATCGCGTTCTCCGCAACTGGCGCTTCTGTCCATCCACTTTATGGCAGCTTTTTTTAGTTACTGAAAATTGGTGTTCCAGATTGCGCCTTCTACGCATCAACCGTGCCGGCCACGTGGCAGAAATCACATTGAAACATTGATTTCAAAAATTTTCTTTCCAATAAAACCCGTTTCATTGATATTAAAAATATACTTCCTTGTTTCATTACATTTTAAACATGTAACACTTTATAAAAAAAATACCCTTTATTAAATGCGACTTGAAAAACCGTATTTAACAGATATGCCAAATATTTGACATTCTAAGCTGTCAGACCAGCTTTGATATCGATAGTTCTCATGCAGGTAAAAAAAAACACGCCCTACATAAATGGCCATTGTCAAGGGCTATCCGAATTTTTTATTCGACTTTTACACAGAAATCTTTGAGAGTTTTCGATTGTATGAACGTATTTCATGGTATTGATTAAATGCTTTTGAAAGCATCCCATGCCCTTCTGTGGATGCTACTAATAACAAACTTTGAGCAATCCATCAGATGGCGCTAGAGAGAACCAAGCGCCAGGAGCTTATTTGGTGTGAACAATTGCAAAATAGTTAAAGTTCTGCAAGCAAGTTAAAGGTCTCACACTGAAGCCACAGAAGTCAAATAATCACTTCTGTGGGAAGAGCTTTTAGTCGTTTATTAATAACCAGCAACTTTAGCGACCATAATTATGAAGGGCTCAACAGACATGCGTAACACCAAATGATTTTAAAAATGCTCTTCTAAATATTTTACAGTGAAGCAAATTCGACACTGAAATACTAAAAATTTCGACTGCACAAACTGTTCAGCGACAACTACCAAAGAAATTACTCACCTTATTAAAGTCTAATTGAATTTGTAAGCTGCAGTAATACTTTTCCATTACAAACTAATTATTTTCATCTACATTTCATTACTTGCTTGCAAATTTCCCAGTATTCCAAGAACAGAAGAAATAATACTAAGAAAAAAAGTAAAGGAAAGAAACTTCTTTGACAGTAAAATAAATTAATTTTGTAATTGATTTAATTTTGTGCCTGGCTGCTAAAGCCAACCAAGCAAGCAAATAGTATTCACTTACTCTAATACTGCCGTAACTAACGCCCGCCCATGGGGTTAATTACAACGCCTCTGTGTATAACATAATATTAAAGCATAATTTATGGCGTTAAAGCATTCACATGACAAAAAAAAGCAAACAAATTGTTTGCAGAGACAAGCAACACTTTTACTTATTATTTCACTCTATTTAAATTACTTTTTAAATTCAATATGCTTTTGAATTAAATGGCCAAAGGCAGTGCTGTACACTTGCTTAACATCCATCCATCTATTCAAGAGTTAAGCAACGAAAACGAATGATGACAACACCGCAAGAGTAAAGAAATAGAAAAGAAATGGTGCGTAAAACAATTTGTATATAATTAACCCATTAAATACCAATTAAAGCAGCTGTTTGCTTAATTTTTCTTTTAATTCTAATACACTTTATGAAAAAAAAATATATATACAGTCGACTCCGCTTTACTGGAAATAACCAAAAACCCAATTTTTTTTCCAGTTATTCGATTTTGTATCTAAAACGTAGTTCTCATTACTAATATTTGTTACAGTTAAGCCTAAAGTTATGCAATGGATTTCTAATAAATAAATTTGTCATCTTCACTAAAGCGAAGTAAGATTCATACAAAACGAAGTTGTGGGCTTGCTTTTGGTTTTCAGTAATACGATATTTTCAGTAAAGCGATGTTTCGCTAAAGCGAAGTGCATAAGACTAGTTGCATTTAAAACCAGTGCGGGGATTAGTATCGCTTTGAAAAATCCGATTTATTTTCAATAAAGCGTGTTGCGCTAAAGCGGATTCGACTGTACTATATAATTTCAAATATCTCCAAAGTGCATAAATTTTTGTAGAAAAATTACGAAAAAAATAATTTCAAAAAATAAATACGAGGTATGTTCATAACATAATGTGAATTTTCATATTTCTCGGTATACGTAAACTTGATTAGTATTTCTTTTTATATTTATACACTATTTGTCATATATTTTTTATTGAGTCATGATTATTTTGCGGGTTTTGGGAAGTTGAAAAACATGTTTTAAAAAAAAAAGGAATTAAGTGCTCGAAAGCACTTCATATCTTGAAGATAGCTTGCAGCGTATGTACTGTGATTGAGAATAATGTGTACAACCGATATAACCTTTACGAATAAGCTCTAGAAACTGAGAATGGCGACGCTCGTGGTAAACGATTCACTTAATCAACAACCTATGGAAATGTGGAGAAACTGTAGGAAAGTTATGGAGGATGGTGGAATCACTATAAAAGAAATTTATACGAATGTCGGCATGTCGGTTGAACCACCCTAAGAGTTTTTTTTTTTTTTTGCCATGAAACGGCTGGTTGAGTCCAAAATTGTTTTTATACCCTTCCAAAAAGAATTGGAAAGCGAAAATCCCTCTAAGACCCCATAAAGTATATGTGACAGAGCATAGAGAAAGGGACCTAAGGGTAAAAAAATCAATTTTCACTTTTTTTTTTTTGATGTGGACAACATCTGAGCATCGAATGAGACCGATCCCATGCCCCAAAAGTGTTCCCTCCCAGAGATATGCGCATTTTATGAAGTGATGGTACACCAAAGATACACGTATTTAAATCTTTAAAATGACTCACCTGAACAAAACCGGTTTTTGATGTGTTAACATCTATACGCGCGCCTCTAGGGCAGTAAACTATCAGTTTCAATACATACGCAAGTGTAAGTGTAAGACTTTGTTTGTTCGTTGCTTGGCAGTCGGTATTGAAAGTGATTATTGGGCGATTTTCATATAATTTTCCCACGCGATTTTCTCCGGAAATTCATAGCCGATTTTATTAATTTTTGGATTACGACGCTAGTGCGGGTTTCGACGAAGAGTTTAGGCCAAAAATTAAGGCGATCCGATATCGGCGAGCGGAGATTTAAGTGTTTTAATTCGGAGTATTAATTTGGAGTAATATTAAAAAAGTGTTTTATGTTGATCTTGGGTTTTGTCTTATGCATAGCAAAGAGAATAGTGACGTGGTTAAACGTTCATATATAAAAATGAGATAGCAAGACAGCAACGTATGTAGCTTATGTACAAACATCACAATGTATGTCTGTTGCTTTGCATTCTCTTTGTTTTTTGTGGGTTTAATATAAAATAAATAAACAGAAAGGTGTTAACACATCGCCCGTGAGTTCGAACACTCATTGATTTTTTACCCTTAGGTCCCTTTCTATTTTACGCGTCACATATTTATATATTTTTGATCAGTGATATCTAAGACGATCTAGCCATGTCCATCCATCCGTTTGTGGAAATCACGGTTCAGTCCAAACGAATACACAGACGCTTGAAATTGGATATAAATACATTTTGAAGGATAGCACAGGTTAAGTTCGTAAATGGGCTGAATCGGACTAGAGGGAAAAAAGTTCCCCTAAGAGGAACTAAACGAACCTCAAAAACTATTTTTAAGGGTCTTTTTAATTTTATTAAGCAAATTTTTGAATTCAAAGAATTTCCAAAGCGTTGAACTGGAAACCAGAAAATTGGACCCCGCCCACTTTAGTGGGTGTTTAAGTAATATATTACATGCAACAATAGTGTAAATATTTAAAAAAATTTATAATTTGTTAAATATTTGCTTAAAAAATTAATTTTAAAATTTTTCTGACGAAGTTGAGATATTCCCTGATCTTCCTCTGCCCAGCCCTTCACCACCTTTGCCCCCTTAATGAATTTTTAACAAAACAAAATTATTTTGTCACTTAATAACTCCAAAACTTGACTTTTTAGTGTTTTATGGTAAAGATGAGATGTCTGCTCCAACAACCCCTCCCGAAGTGACCACGACAAAATAGAATTTTTATTTACTAAATATTTGGAGGGTATTAAGGGTCGAATATCACGTTCTAACTTTTTTTTTTTTTGCAAAAATGACATTTTAATCCTGCCTCAGCCTCGGTGTTCACTAAATTTGGTCCTCTTGGGCCTTCTCCTTTTCCCAACATTAACGAGACCCATGAAAAGGCGACGTTTGCGAATCACTGAGAGAACTCAAGGAAGTGTATTAAATCTGAAGTGGACAAAATGGAAATTGATTGAGAAAAATTAATTAATTAATCGTATCTGAAAATCTTTTATGGATTTTTTTCAGCTTCAACTTTTTTTTAAATACTCGTATGACTGCAAATGGAAAAATTTCCGAAGTACCCCAGCAAATAGCTTCCTATTTTTCATGAAAATGTCATCAGTTTCAGTTTCAGAGAAATAACAATTTTCCCACATTCTTACACATCCGCTACGTACGTGTGCATGTGTCATTTGTGCCATATTTCAACCTTCGTTTGTATTTATGTATGTGAGAGTGTATGTGCGTTTATTTTCTTTCTGACGCCATTTATTGTTCATCTCCATTCCGTTAGTTTGGCGTGTCATCATGTTCGGACTGTTGATCATTTTACTAACAACGAACTGTTGCTTTTGTGCTATTCCTCCTCCTCCTCCTTCTCACACTTTTTTCTTATCCTTTTTTTTTTTTAATTATTAGAGATAGACAATTTCTGTAGTATAATTTTAGGAGTCTATTATCATTACTATGCCACCATATGGTTGAAATATTGTATATTGTAGTGTGCGGTGTGGTCTTTAAAACATCGTACGTATCTAAATATTCTTTTTTTGTTTTATAGCAAAAAGAAAATTAAGTAAAAGTTTAATACAAAAGTCCAAGTTATAATGAAGATGAGACGGCAAATATGTACGTCGCCGGCAATAAGATGCTGTTGGTACAATAACAGCGTGTTGGGGAGTTGCGATGGTTTCAGTTTTATAGTCAGTCTATGGTTTTTATTTATTTTCATCCGGGGCTGAAGTTGTCATGCACAGGAACAGTGTTTGTGTGTGTGTGTGTCAAGCGGCATGTAAATATATGTATATTTGTGCGTGTGTGTGTGTGTGTGTGTGTGTTATTAAAAACATCTACTTGTTTCCCTGTTAAAGTGTGCGAGTGTGACACAAGAGATTAATTGTTAACAATGTAAAAATGATATTAAAAAAAATATATGTATATTGTGTTGATAAAACATTATATTTTGTTGTTGCTGCTTCAGTCTGTTGCTTTTCCATAGTCACAACTAAATGGCGCCGTAGAGTATTTTAATTTAATAAAAAAAAAAATATTTGCCATGGCACTACATGAACAATTTCCACATTTTATTTCTCTGTTCTATTTTAATATTATTTGCCATTTCAAAGAAGGTTGCTGGGAGTTGTAAAAAAATGGTACACACACACACACAAATCTGTATGTATTATATTCATTCATTTTGCCAACGCCTAAATGTAGACTATAACTTTATATATATATATATATATATATATATATATATTAATAATCCAACAAATATGCAATTAAATCCGTATAATTTGCTTTGAAATCGTTACTTATTTGTAATATTTGTTTATTTGTGTCACGGGACAGCAATTAAACAATATAAATATATTAATTTTTTTGTAATGAGGGTGCAGGATCCATGAAATGGCATTAATATTATTTTTTTTACTACGAGTATTACATCAGCAGTAGCTGAGAAATGGTGGTTTGTCGCAGTGTATGGGTCATACGCAAAGTACAATGACTCATATCGAATTGTGTTTATCACAAAAAGTTTTAACAATTTTGTTGTGTAAATTGAAGCCCAATTAATTCAACTGTAACTAATCAACAGTTGATTACGATATATAAGATATACCAAAGTCTTGTGATGAAATTCCATGTATACATAAACAGGCCCCATTTAATTTTAAATTATATTTAGTGTAATCGGTTATGGATGAGCAGGAAGGCCATAAGCAAGATTTTTAATTGTCTTGACGGAGTTTGACCACCAGGAAATTTAAACTTTTCCAACGCAAAGTAAGCTGCGTCGCGCGAAATTAATACTATTCAAAATCTTAAGGTACGAGGTCAGTTCAAAAAATTTTTTTAATTTTTATTTTTTAAAAAATAATTATTGATTCATTAATTTTCTATGTATATAGTCCCACGCAATTCAGTCTTCTTTCAATATAATATACACTTGTGGCGCAGAGTCTTTTTTTCAATCGCCCATGCAGTGCTGATATACAATTATTGGAATGTCCTTGACGTCTCTTAGCGAATCGGTTTTTATCTCCTCAACCGTGGGAAAATGCCGTCCAAACAGGAAAAACGTAGGACGGCAAATCTGCTGAACACGGAGACTGAAGCTCAATCACGGTTTTGTTTTTGGCCAAATATGATGATCTTTTTTTTTTTGTAAAAATAAAATTTCGATAATTTTGAAACAACACTGTTACACGCTTCAGGCTTAATGTACATTTTTTTGCATGCTTCTATTAATTTTGGGAAGAGGAAAGGCGACCAAATCTGGTAAATAGCAAAGCCGAAATGTGCTTAAATGGTTATTTTTGCAAAAAAAAAAAAAAAAAAATTTACAGTTTTGAAAGCTTCGCAGCTTTAAGCTTCATATCCCAAAATTTGCAAAAAAAAAAAAAAAAAAAAAAAAAAAACCAACCGATAGCCGACATCTTCAGCAATTTCTCTAATAGTTATTCCACAGTTTTCTTCATGTTTTCCTTATTTACATCAGTTACAGATGTGGCAAGCCGAGCTTCGTCCTGCACATTTTCTTATATCGCTTGTAAAATATTTTTCTGATTCAGAGTACAACCATCGTATGCCACAGTGTCAACATTATATTCAAGAACTTTTGAGAACTCAAATTTTTATGTTTTAGAATGCCGTAAGAAATACTACGAAAACTGCTTCATCAGTTCCGTGTAGCACAAATACGGCCGTACCTACAGGTCCCCCAAAAGAGACCATTATGCAAGAAATCGGCGATAAAATTCATGGCATAATATTAGACCCAAAAAAAAAAAAAAAATGCAAGTATTAAGTGAGGCTGCAGGCATCTCAACTGATTGTGTACGAAGAAAACAAATTTGAATGCAAATAGTCATGGATGTACTAAAGAGCCCTCGTATCAAACTGTTACCTTTTCTTATATATTTTTTATACCTTTTCATGTTTATATACACGCAGACAATTTTTTTTTTACTAAAGCAAGTGCTTTAGAAAAATCAAGCACAAGTATGTAAAACTGTTCATGATTTCAAAGCGATTCTTGATGGTGAAGATACTTTACGAGGGCAGATCAATAAGTCCGTGACTTTTTGAATGAAACCCATTTTTTTTTTTTTGCAAAACAAAAATTTATTTTTCCAACATAATCTCCTTTCAACTCAAGACACTTAGTCCAACGTTTCTCCCAGTTTTTGTATCCCTTCCAAAAAATAGGATTTTTCGAGGTCCTTAAAATAGGTATTTGTTTGGTCAATAATTTCATCGTTGGAGCTAAATCTCTTACCACCGACCCATTTCTTTAGATTTGGAAATAGGAAGTAGCCACTAGGGACTACATCCGGAGAATATGGCCGATGAGGTGCCAATTCGTAGCCCAATTCATAGAGTTTTGCCCTTGAGACTGCACACGTGTGCACCACCCGTGCATTAGCTTAATGAAAAATAACTTTTTTCTTGGCCATTTGGCGTCGTTTTTTTTAAATCCTCATTAAATCAGTCTAATAAGTTGGTATAATATTCGCCGTTCAATGTTTTTCCCTTCTAAAGGTAATCGATGTGAATTATCCCGCTTGCATTCCAAAAAACTGTTGCCCTCACCTTATTCGGCCGACAAACTTACCTTGGCCTTCTTCGGAGCAGGTTTGCCTGGAGAAACCCATTTTTTAGACTGCTGCTTGGTCTCCGGACTACAGTAATGTATCCATGTTTCATTCACAGTTACAAAACGCCGCAAAAACTCATTCGGATTGCGGCTAAACAACTCCAAACAATCCTTTGAAGTTGCCACACGTTTACGTTTATGGTCAATTGAGAGCAAACGCGGCGCCCATCTTGCAGACAACTTTCTTCAACTCAGCTGATCATGTAAAATCGAAACCACGCTGCCATATGAAATGTCTATGGCATTTCGGGTGTACTGACTTCAATTGGCCGTACAGAATGTTCAGCATCACTTCTACTTGTGCGACCACAACGGAAGTCAGTCAACCTCTTTTTAACCATTGCAATGGATGGTGCAGAGTCCCTATAGTATTTATCTTTTAGCTTTTCCTTGGTTTGATTGACTTTTTCATTCACTTTTTTCCATTTTTAGAGAAATACACGCGGTTGCGTGTTTTGAACAGCTGTTAAACGCAAAGTAAATGACGACACTTGCTCAAAAGTTGACAGTAGTCTATTAACAGGTGGCACTTGATGGGAACAGTGTTGCATTTCATATAACTATGAGGGAAGTTCAAAAAAGTCATGGACTTATTGATCCGCCCCAGTAATTAAATAAAACTTATTATTTCATATAATGAAACATAAGCTTTTCCATGAGTTTTTTTTTTTTTTTTTTTTTTTAGGAGTAGGACCAGCGCTCAGGGGATGACCCCTACATATGCAATGCATTGCGCCGGAACTGAAAACGAGGGGATAGTATTGAGGGTACAGATTAGGAAAGATGAGAAGATAGACAGTTTTTTTTGTAGCTATTTCAACCTTTTACTTCGCCGGCTAATTTTTGCTACAGGGCCGACGACGGTGGGTGCTGTTACTCTGCTTTTTTTTTTAGTACATGATGGTGTCAGTCGCTGCCAATTATGTTCAGTGACCAGTGACTATGCCTTTATCATTGAAACAGGCTGGCAACAACTAACACAACCACGCACTAATGCTGATCAGAAGAATTCAACACAATATTTCATGACTCAGCGCGGGCTCGAACTCACGAACTCGGGCTCACGATCCTCCGCTTCATAGTCTCGTGTTCTACTACTTCAGCCAACAGCACTTGATGGGAACAGTGTTGCATTTCATATAACTATGAGGGAAGTTCAAAAAAGTCATGGACTTATTGATCCGCCCCAGTAATTAAATAAAACTTATTATTTCATATAATGAAACATAAGCTTTTCCATGATTTTGTGTTTTGTTCTCGCCACATATCAAGGCGAATTCATACAAGGTGAACTCACTTATGCAACTCTGTGTAAAATTTATTGAACTGTAAAATGAAATGCTTTGGAAAAAATAATGGCCGCACACATAAACGAAAAACCAGAAGAACACTTTGACAGTAAAATAATTTTGCCTTGTTAACAGCTGATCACCAATTTCTGAACTAAGGCCACCTGGTATGAATTCGCCTTGCCAAATGTCAAACAATTAGGGAAAATTTTTATATATGCGTGCTGAGATTTTTGCCCAAAAATGGTTTTTAACTAATCAGCAACAGTCGAGAGTAAAGAAATATTTCTTGCTAAGTTTATTTTTAACAAACAAATTTTCGGCCATGTGATGGAAATTAGACTTGTGTCCAACTAGTTCATTCGCTCAGTTTTGACAAGAACCTCTGATCAAACCCATTTAAATTACATAGGTTTGATTAAAGGTTATTGTCAAAACTGAGCGAATGAACTAGTTGGACACAAGTCTAATGGAAATCGCTTATCGCATGAAATAAAGCGTTTTCGATTTGAAGTCACAAAATTGGTGTGCTGGAGTTCGCAATCGCTCAAAATCGTTCTAAAGAATTTTTCGTTTTTCAAGTCGCATATGATTCGATAATCGTGCGATTCACAGCACATACATGTTTATTTTTATATTTTTTCATCATTTTGAAATGTCCCGCAAACCCGCCAACTTAATTATCATGTATGTGCTGTGAATCGCACGATTGTCGAATCACATGCGACTTCAAAAACGCCAGATTCTTTTGAACGATTGCGAACTCCAGCACACCAATTTTGTGACTTCAAATCGAAAACGCTTTATTTCATGCGATAAGCGATTTCCATCACATGGCCGTATGTTTATTACAAGAGTATAACTTTTATTAAAGTCACTACATACAGAATGTAAACTTTTTTTTCTTCTCTAAAAGTAGTTTTTACTTCCTGCTAAGAAGCGAAAGAATATTGCAAAACTTTATTTTCATACTTCAGTCATCATCAATCACACTCGTACTCGTATCACAATTAAAAACGAATATTCTGGCATAAAAAAAAATCTTGGTAAACAAAATTAGTATTTTCTTGCTTAGTTTTCCCTAATCCAATCCAGTTTTTCTACTTCTTTCTTTTTTTTTTTTTTTTTGAAATATTTTCTTTGATTTTCTACACGGCCTCTCATGCATCAGTTTAACTAAAACTTTTTACCTGTCCAATTTTGTGAAGAGCTTAAAGGCAGTTTCTTCAGTTGAATTTTTCTATCTCTCTTTCGTTCACATGTTGCATGAATTCGAGAAAGAAAAAACAAGTTCAACTAAATTTGCAGCATAATTTTCTTTGGTTTTCTTGTATTCTAGGTCAATGACCAAGTTTTTCCAGTTTGACTCAATACAGAGGCACAGTTATGGCAACAAGGTGTTCGTTCGTTCGTTCGTTTGTTCGTTCATTCATATACGTGAATTCTTCTGTTTTAACTGTTTTCTTTTCGTTTATTCTTTTCCATGTTAGTTAGTGTGAATTTGTTTTTTTTTTATTAATTAAAATTTAGATTTAAACCAAATTTTTTTTTTCTTAACATGTTTACGTTTTAAACAGAAAGTAACGGTACAATACTAAGAACATGTTGCTAGAAGATTTCTAATTTACATTCAATTTCGAATCTTATACTAGTATTTGAATTCTCCAGCGTGAGTTAATGTTTTGAATGCATGTAACCACTTTACTAAAGGCAAAAATGACCATAGGAGAAAGGGGTTTAGTTTTGTGTATAATTTGATTTGAAAAGAAAACTGCTCGAATTCGAGAGCATAATCTTTCGAAAGAGAGCAGTAACGGCTAATAATTACACACACACACTCTCTTACAATCATGAACGAGTATGTTTGTTCTTGCATACTATAAATGTGTAGGTGCATCAGTATGTGCTAGTGTAAACCGTTTATATTTTATGTTTAATTAAAGGGTTCGCATTTAATATTGTTGAAGTACATGCTATTTTAATGTAAGCAATGCGTTTTGCGCAGAACCCTTGCAGAAAGGATCATAAAATTATATAAACAAAAAAAGATCTGTTGGTCGAACGTTGCAACAATAATAGTTGTTTATACAATACACATGTGTGTATGTATGAATGTGTGTATATATGCAGAATCATATTAAACCTAATATTTACATTTATGATGTGTAGCTGCCCTAGAGCGCACACAGGCGTTGCGCTACAATGTTCACAAATTACAACTGATACATGTTGCACATGGAAGTGAAACACAATATCCGACTACTGGCAAATGCATAGTAAAATTATAACGTTTTCTTTTCTGGGAAAAATGTGGCCTTAGAAATGGGTTGCACTTTTAAACAAATTAAAATAAAGAATTTTTCTATAGAGTGACACAAGTTTAAGTCATAGTCCTCTTTATTCTGTTACTCTTTGTCAACGTCAAGTGGTGAAGAGGAATCCCCCTTATTCTTTAACTATTTGTCAACTTCACGTCACGACAATATAAGAAATTGTCAATTACTGAAGAAAATAAGTACAAAAGTGTTATATTTTTATTATTGCCATGACGTGGCGTTGGCAAATGTTTACCGAATAAGGGGAATTGTCTTAACGTGACGTTGGCAAATAGTTACAGAATAAGGGAGAATAAAACAAAGAAATATATTTTTAATATCAATGAGACGGGCTCTATTGGA
This sequence comes from Linnaemya tessellans, assembly GCA_951800035.1. Taxonomy (NCBI): domain Eukaryota; kingdom Metazoa; phylum Arthropoda; class Insecta; order Diptera; family Tachinidae; genus Linnaemya; species Linnaemya tessellans. The sequence goes on along the minus strand of OX637532.1, from coordinate 31,514,269 downwards.
AAGAAAATTTTGTCAAAATAATGATTAAATATGATTTCTGCCAAGTGTCCGCCACGGCTGGCGCGTAGAAGGCGCAATCTGGAACATGAATTTTCAACAACTAAGAAATTCTGCCATAAAGTGGAAGGACACAACCCCAGTTGCAGAAAACTGTGACGTATCGATTGATTAGAATCATCTTCAATGCTTTGCTGTACAGCGGCTGCAGCTTCTGCAGTGCCCAGTGTTCGGCGTCTCACACGATGCACATGATCAGTAACAGTAAATGTTCTTCGAATTAGCCGCTCTGAAGGCCAATTATGTACGCCATAAAATGGAAGAAGTGCACGGTGAGTTTAACGAATAGAACAATTATTTTGATTAAAAATTTCACTAATTTGCATGCGTTGCTCTGGTGTAAGTCGCTTTATAATGCAACACGAAATAAAAGCAACTATCAGCTAAAGCAGTGATGCCAACTCAAGGTTGTGACTCTAAAAAAAAACGCTTTAAAATAAAAAAAAATCAAGCTAAAAGTGCCAGGCAACATCAACATTTACACAGGCCGAGCAGATCAGCTGTTTACGAAGGCCGCCACACTTTTATGAACAGTAGTTGTGTGTGTATTTTAGCTTAACATCTCCTATTAAGTGGCCTAGTTGAATGTGATAATTTACAAAAAAAAAGTATTATGAATTAGTATACGAGAAGTGTATCAATGATAACACACATTAAAACTCTGTGCTGATGTTCGATTATATAAAGGGTGTTTTTGTATAAAGTTGTTTTTATACGAATCACTCTGTTGTCTGACAGCTGTTTTGACAGTTTAAAGTGACGTCTCTACTCAGTCATGTTTGGCAAATCATCATGAACAGGTTAACTCCAGAACAACGCTTCCAAATCGTGGAAATTTATTTTCAAAAACAGTGTTCAATTAAAAATGTTTATCCGCTTTTTTACCGCAAAATTCTCTTCAGTGATGAGGCGCATTTTTGGTTGAGTGGATATGCCAACAAGCAAAATTGCCGTATTTGGAGCAAAGATAATCCACACGCCGTTCAAGAATTACCAATGCATCCCGATAAATGTACTGTTTGGTGCGTTCAATGGGCTGGTGGAATCATCGGTCCTTATTTCTTTAAAAATGAGGAAGGACGACGCGTTACCATGAATGGAAATCGATACAGAATCATGATCAATGAATTTTTGGTGCCAAAACTTCAAGACATGGATGTAAACGAAATGTGGTTTCAACAGGATGGTGCCACTCTTATCACACTGCGGGCGAAACAATGGACTTATTGAAAGAACATTTCAACGACAACATTATTTCGAGAAATCGACCGGTGAATTGGCCTCTGCGTTCGTGTGATTTGACGCCACTCGATTATTTTTTGTGGGCATACCTGAAATCATTGGTTCACGTGGATAAACCAGCAACGATTGACGCTTTGGAAACCAGTATTCAACGTGTCATTGCTGAAATACGCCCTCAAATGCTTGAAAAGGTGGTCGAAAATTGGACCTCCAGAATGACGTTTGTGCAAAATAGTCGTGGTGGCCATATGCCCGAAATTATATTTAAATGTTAAATGACAAGAAATTATCTACCAAATAAAAAATTTTTTTTGGCCATTTCATAATTTGGCATGTGTTTTATTTAAATTTCAAATCAGCAAACTCTTATAAAAACTCCCTTTACTATGTGTCCTATTTGCTATTCTGTTCTGCTGTACAACTTGTATAATTAAATTTATATTGACTCTCCCTTGCAACATTTATCTGAATATAAGGTTCCGTTCACATCTATCAAATATTTTACGAATTAAGCGTAACCACTATTTTTTTTTTTTTGGTAAACGTTTCTTTACTATTTCCTGAGCATGCTTGGCAAATGAAACGATAAAAAACACTACGATACGATAATACACACATTTTCATTTATAAAAATTTTCCTAAAGTTGTAAAAAATTAAACCAGAAATAATTGAATACGTTTATTTCGTCAAAGAAGGGATTCTCAACACGAACTTTGTTTTCTAAAACAAAATAACGTTACGAATATTCGTCGTTGGAAATAAAACACATTTAAAACACACAGTGAATGAAAATGCACACACGATGTACGTTGGACGAAATGCGTCCTACACAACGAACTTTGCGATAGGTTTATTTCCATTTCTTACGCAGGACGAACAACTCAATATAAGGTGCCCAGGTTTCACATACTCAAACCGGTTTTTTGTGGAAAAACATGCTGCACTACTGCATCGTTGCATGCAGCACGAAAACTTTCAGTGCATACTAAAAATGCATTCACCAATTCACAATAATGTATCATTCCGACAACTTTTTATTAATTTTGAACACTTTTTATAAAATTTCTTCCTATTCCTCCTTCCTATATGGTCACCCCATCAGCTGTTAAATGAAAACAATCATTTATTTAAAGAAAAACAAATTTTCAGAAAATAATTACAAAAAGGAATTTGTTCAGGAAAAAATGGACACCACCGGTGTAATTATTGAATGTCTAAACAATCTGGCATCAGAGGATTACAAAGATTTTTGAAAAAATTAAAAATTTTTTTTATTGTATTCTGATATTTTTAAGCTTAAGGTCTCTTTATTTTGTTTAATATTTAATTTCAATATTTCGTCACTCCTTTGTGTGACTTCTTCAGGAAATTAATTATTTTATTAAATAAAATAATTAATTTCCTGAAGAAGTCACACAAAGGAGTGACGAAATAAGTATTGAAATTAAATATTAAACAAAATAAAGAGACCTTAAGCTTAAAAATATCAGAATACAATAATAATTAAAAAGAGGTCAAGAAACCAGAAGAATTTAAAATTTTTTTTTGTTTATTATTTTAATTTATTCGTCGTTACTGTATTTCATACGACAAATTTATAGAACGAATTTTTCCCAACGAATTCGTCGTACTGAGCGAAATTCCTCGTTCGTCCCTGTTGTGTTTCTACCGTCAAACAAAAAAAAAAGTTGATGAAAATTATTTAAATTTTTATTGTATTACGCAGAAAAAACTTCGGCAATTATAAATGAAAAATGATATGTGGCACCACGACTACGCTGCCTCAGATGAGGCAATTTTGCTTTTTTACATATCCCGACAAGCGGAAATGGTATTTTTTTTCAGAAAAACCAGCAGGTTATTTTTGAATGAATTGAGAGAATATACGGCGATGTGAATGGCCGGTTCGGCTCCAATTCCTGTACTTTTTAAGGCTTCAAGCCCAAATCCTTATGCAAAATTCCAAAAAGTTTTGGATACCCCAATTGTTGAGAACGTCAAGGAATTGACAAATTTAAATCTACACTGTGGCTCACGGCTGCGATGCTATCAGTTGAACGACCCCATCGAACACGCGTGGGTGTTGCCACATTTTGTGTCGAGCCTGTCGGTATTTGATGGATTAGAACGCAGCTTAAGACTTTCAGTTTTCTTAAGTTCTTGGAAAAGGTCTACGGGAGTATTTAACAATTCAGTTGATGGCCTCGTAAAGTTGCTGAATTTTTTCCTGGCATCAGATTTGCCGGTAGTGTGCCTCTATCCTTTTGCTATTCGTGCTTTAACAAAGTGTGAAGTCATCGTTTTATAATGAAATTTTCCATTTCTAAACACATGAGGGAGGACATGCATTGAATATTTGCGCACATGTAAGAGAGTGGCTAGAAAAAGTATGTAAACATGGATACATATATTAATGTGTGTTTGTGTTCAGTTATATGAATATTATTACAAATTGCCCTGCAATTCTGGTGCTTACTTAACAGAATGCCGCCTTTAGATATTCGAATTGAGGCGTCAAATGGTTGTAAAAATATTCAAGTTAGACCAACAAATAGCAGTAGTATCGCCTGCTGTTGTATCATTTGTTATATAACATTATGCAGAGTTTCAGAACTACAGGGTGTAGTTGTTATAGTAATAATAGTGATATGAGTAATCCTGGCAGTGTTATATTTCTAAAGGACGTGTTTGGATTTTTTCTTTGCTTTCCGTGCTTGTCTTTTTTTTTTAATACGACAGATACAATATATAGAGTAAATATTGTTACAGTTTATCTCCGAAGTTTATACAAGTAGAAAATTTTATTTACTTTTAATTTTTTTTTACTGTCAGAGTTTTTGTGTAATTTTTTATCTGTGCTTTTGCTTACTTACGTCCACTACAACTATTGTATGTGCTTGCTGACATAGCAAGCAACACGTGGAACATAGTCAGCGTAAATTTATACTTGTATCAGAATTTTTTCTAGAATTTCCCCATATGATATTTCACTTGAAACCTTTTTCTTATATTAAAAAATAAAATCCAGGCTGACCTCAAACATCTATCTAGGCTGACGATCTTGTATGCAAATTGTCAAATGATATCAACATGGGTAATCGCAATTCCAATTCTTCCCTAACAAATTTTACATTCATTTAAAAGTTAGTACAGAAAGGAACCTTTAACATGTGTCCTCACTAGAGTGTGTCCTCACTAATACATAAATTTTGGACTTGGCAAAATGTTTCCTTTGCTGTTGCAATCGTGTCCACGATCTCCGTACAAGTGATCAGAGATCTTAAGACCAGAATCGCAGTCAGGTATCAGTTTCCCACAAAAGTGGGCTGATTTTCATTACCGCAATGAGCGCATAAATCAGTATTTTAAGTCAGCAAAGTGCCAACTAACTACGAGGGCAGTTAAAAAATGTTAGAAAATTTTTTAAAATTCACGGTCTACTAACTGTTGGTTACATTTTATTTTTTGTTTTATTCGTTTTATTTATTTTTTTTTTATTTTTTTTTTATATGTAGGTATTTTCTTAATTTTTTTTTTTATTTTTTTAAATTTTTATCTTTTTGTTTTTTAAGTTTTATTTTTTTATCTTTATTTTTGTTATTTAATTTTTATTTTTTTATTTTTATTATTTAATTTTTATTTTTTATTTTTATTTGTTTATTTTTATGTTTTTTTTTATCTTTACTTTTTTAATTTTTATTTTTATTTTTTTATCTTTATTTTTTTATTTTTATTATAATTTTTTTTTTATTTTTATTATTTTTATTTTATTTTTATTTTATTTTTATTTTATTTATATATTTTTATATTTTTGTTCTTTGTTTGTTTTTTTTGTTTGTTTTTTTTTTTTTTTTTGTTTTTTTATTTATTTTTTTTTTGTTTGTTTTTTTTTGTTTTTTTTTATTTTTTTTATTCCTTTTTTTTATTCCTTTTTTTTTATTCCTTTTTTTCATTTCATTTTTTTTCTATTCTTTTTTTATTATTTTATTTAATTTTTCTTATTTTTGTATTTTTATATATTTTTTTATTTTTATTTTTGTTTTTTTTATTTATTTTTTTATTTTTGTTTTTATTTTATTTTTTTTTTATTTTTTTTTTCATTTCTGTTTTTTTTATTTATATTTGTTTTTTTTTTATTTATATTTGTTTTTTTATTAATGTTTTTATTTTTGTTTTTTTTTTGTTTTTTTATTTATTTTTTATTTTTGTTTTTTTTATTTATTTTTGTTTTTTTTTTATTTATTTTTTTATTTTAATTTTTTTTTGTTTTGTTTTTTTTTATTATTTTGGAAAACTCGTCTAATTTGTAAGACTCATAAAAGTTAGAAGTGTTTTGTATGTTCGCCGAATTTCTGCTGTCGAAAATAATAGATCAAAGGATTAGCATAAAATAATATCTAAAAATGTAAATGAAACGCCAATAATTACTTGAAATGTTGACTGTGGGGTACGGTAATTGTACTCTGGGTCAAAAAATTTTTTACAAGTGATATGCCCTCTTTGACTTCGACAGTATGCTGGTTATGAATCGTCGAAATCCCAATAGAGAATAACATTTTATCGGAAATTTTTGAGCCACAGAAAAATCTTGGCCAAAACCAAGGACATAATCATCATGTCTCAGCCACCATATTCACCAAAATTTGGCAAACTTTCCGATTCAAGGGTCTGACGGCAAGGAATTTTGCTGCGATTGATATAAAATTCAGTCGCCGATGGAAGTCAAGAACATGCCAACGAGTGCAAATCAGATATCCTTCGAGGATTAGAAAATGCACTGGCACAAGAGTGTTATATCTGGCGGGAACTACTTTGAATTGGGCAAAACAGAAATTAATAAATTTATATTTGTTAAGAAAAATTCAAAATTGCTTTATTTTTGAACAGACCTCGTATATTAAATGCAAGGTTCTAATAATGACTTCTGACCTTTTTGGCTAAAAAGTAGATCTCGTACTCAGTGAAGTACTATTAGAAGTTTTCTGATGGCGCCTGGTATAGCCTGAATTGTTGTCGGCCAGCTTTTCAAAGACAACGGCATTGCGCTCACTTGGTCAATTGATTCTAGTCCACTTTGCCACGATTTTGTAGAGTAAATTCCACGGGGTGATTTTTTTCTTTCATTCATGAATTTCATATTCTTCAATTCTATATGTTTGCAAAATTGCTCGGTGTTAATCTTTAACATTTTGAATAAAAAATTATTTTAAAAAAAACATAAAATCTGTTTGACATTAAACTATTTCGCTAAAGTTTTTCTTTCTAAATTGCCTTCAGTAGCAACATGTGTGTGGATTGTGTGTGTGCGAATTTTGTGTGTGTGTGTGTGTGTGTGTACGTGTGTGTGAGTTTGTGTGTATTTCACTACAAAATTTGAAGTACAACAAAATACCAGTTCCATCCATCCATGTTGTTATTCCCTCAAGACAAAAATTATCGTACATTCTGTTCCAACACATGAATTCACACAAGTAGTTGTGTGAGTGTGTGTATGTGTGTATTTAAGTGTGACTGCAAACTTAGCTTTTGGCCTTTACAAACACTTACAAAACCATCCAAGCGTACGTGTGTCATAATCCAATAACCAATAAACACCTACTCATACGTACACACTTGCATTTAAAACTAGACGAAAGTTTCAAAATCCTCTGATGTATATTTTTAAAGTATAAACACATACACACAGCCACACACACACACATACTCACTTAAATTCATATGTATGCATGAATATCCTTCTAGCTTAACACATACGAACATGCATGTGTGTGTATTTTAGAGTGTATATCATTCATTAAATATTAGCTTTTTAAAAGACACCCACCCAAACACACACAAACACACAAATACTCACACTTCTTTTCAATATTATTTGAAATCAAATTGACCGAGAATGTTTGAAAACTTTTTATTTTTTCATTATTTTACCCTGAGAGAGTAAAAGAAAATAACACCATTTAATCTACTCTGCAGTTAATGTTTAGAAAAGCTGGAGCAAACATGTACACATCAACTTTATAGAGCAGATCTACTACTATTGGGTGTTGAAATAAATTTTTGGAGGGCATAGGCAAACATTGAAATTAAATATTTAGTAAATCGAAACGGTAACGAGGTCATGAGCACCGATGAATGCAAGATTTACAATTTCACTTTTTCAAATTAAATGAATTTTTCAATTTGATTTTTATGAAATTTTTATTTGACATATTGTTGTCACAATACTATTTTAAAGGGCCCTGGAGACTATCAAAATAAGGCATCAAACATTGCATATGTGTGGGTGTCGTGTGATTGTAGCATTTGAAAGAGACGTACAAATAAAAGCTTCAAACACAATTTGTATTTTGCCGTTGTAGTGAACATATTGAAAAAATGTCGGACGATGAATTATTGTTGACTTTGTGTTACTGTTTACCTGCGATGTTGTTGCGACGAAAAACACAGAAAAATAAAATTTTTTTGTCAAACACAAATGGAGACGTACAAAAAATCAGCCGTCAAAATAAAAATCAAAACTTTTTGATTTTCTTCAAACAGAGCCGACAACAAATACGTGTACCCGAAAAACAACGACCGCACGCACACAACCTTGTGTTTGATGACATTTTTTGATAATCTCCAGGCCGCTTAAATGAAATTTATTTGTTGGTGGTTAAAGTCTACTGATGATTATTGCTTGACCTCCAACAAATAAATTTCGTTTCAATTTAATTTTATGATTTTGTAAAGCATGTTTTTTGAGAGTGTCATAGCACCAGAGCAACGCATGCTAATTGTTGAAATGTTTAACCAAAATAATTATTCTATTCGTCAAACTCATCGTGCACATCATACATTTTATGTCATACAAAATCGTCCTTCAGAGCGGTTAATTCGAAGAACAATAAATCGTTTCCGGGCCACATTTACTGTTACTGATCATGTGCATGCCGTGCATCTCCGCGGTACAGGAGAGCATTAAAGATTATCCTAATGAATCAATTCGTGGCCGTTCTCAGCAACTGGGGTTGCTTCCTTCCACTTTATGGCAGAAATCATATTTAAATTCTAATTTCATAAAATGTTCTTTCCAATAAAGCCCGTTTCATTGATATTCAAAATATCCTTCCTTGTTTTATTATAATTTAAACTTGTGACATTCTATAAAAAAAAACGGATCAACAAGTCCATGACTTTTTCAACTTCCCTCATAGTTATATGAAATACAACACTGTTTCCATCAATTACCACCTGTTAATAGACTGCTGACACCTTCTGAGCAAGTGTCGTCATTTACTTTGCGTTTTACAGCTGTTCAAAACATAAAACCTTGTGTAGTTTTCTAAAAATGGAAAAAGTGAATTTCGAGTCCCCCATTAAACATTATTTTTTGCGAAAAAAAACCGTCAATCAAACCAAGGAAAAGCTCGATAAATACAATGGGGTCTCTGCACTATCGATTTCAATGGTAAAAAAAGGTTTACTGACTTTCGTTGTGGTCGCAAAAGTACAAATGACGCTGAACGTTGTGGAGGGCCAATTGAGGTCAGTACACACGAATGTCGAAGAAATCCACGATATAGTGTTGGCCGATCGAAGAGTAAAAGTGCGTGAGATTGTTGATGCCACAGGCATTTCATTCAAATGGCAGCGTGGTTTCGATTTTAAATGATCAGCTGGTTTTAAGAAAGTTGTCTGCCAGATGGGTGCCGCGTTTGCTCTTTTTTTTTTTTTTTTTTTTTTTTTTTTAGGAGTAGGACCAGCACTCAGGGGATGACCCCTACATATGCAATGCATTGCTTATGAACTTAAACAGCACTCAGGGGATGACCGCTACATATGCAATGCATTGCGCCAGAACTTAACACGAGGGGAAAGTATTGAGAGGACAGATTAGGAAAGATGAGACGATAGACAGTTTTTTTTTTTTTTTTAGCTTTTTCAACCTTTTTTTTTTTTACTTCGCCGGCTAATTTTTGCTACAGGGCCGACGGAGGTGGGTGCTGTTACTCTGCTTTTAGTACATGATAGTGTCAGTCACTGCCAATTATGTTCAGTGACCAGTGAGACTATGCCTTCATCATTGCAACAGGCTGGCAACAACTAACACAACCATGCACTAATGCTGAACAGAAGAATTCAACACAATATTTCATGACTCAGCGCGGGCTCAAACTCACGACCCTCCGCTTCATAGTCTCGTGTTCTACTACTTCAGCCAACAGCACCCACAAATTGACCATAAACGTAAACGTGTGACAACTTCAAAGGATTGTTTGATGATCCGAATGAGTTTTTGCGGCGTTTTGTAACTGTGGATGAAACATGGATCCATTACTGTACTCCGGAGACCAAGCAGCAGTCTAGTCTAAACAATGGGTTTCTCTGGGTGGGTGAACCTGCTCCGAAGAAGGCCAAGATAAGTTTATCGGCAAATAAGGTGATGGCAACAGATTTTTGGAATGCACGCGGGATAATCCCCATCGATTACCTTCAAAAGGGGAAAAACAATAAACGGCGAATATTATGCCAACTTATTAGACCGATTTAATGAGGATTTTAAAAGAAAACGATTCCATATGGCCGAGAAAAAAATTATTTTTCATCAAAACAATGCAGGCGTAGTGCACACGTGTGCACTTTCAAGGGCAAAACTCTATGAATTGGGGGGCTACGAACTGGTACCTCATCCGCCATATTCTTAGCCCCTAGTGACTACTTCCTATTTCCAAACCCAAAGAAATGGGTCGGTGGTAAGAGATTTAGCTCCAACGATGAAATTATTGACCAAACAAATGCCTATTTTAAGGACCTCGAAAAATCCTATTTTTTGGAAGGGATATAAAAACTGGAGAAACATTGGACTAGGTGTATTGAGTTAAAAGGAGATTATGATAAAAATAAAATTTTGTTTTGCCAAACAAAAATATGTGTTTCATTCAAAAAGTCACGGACTTATTGATCCGTCCTCGTATAAATTGGAACATGAAATTCATGCATTTAAGCACCAAATAATGTGATAATTCAACTGTTAACCTCCTTTGGATTGTATGTATATTTTCAACGTACAACCGGAAGTCGGGAATATGTCAGGAGGGTGGACTGGCCGCCCACTGGTTAAACCAAAAAAAAACTGACCAGGAATTTAATGGGGATTTTGTATGAAATAGCACAAGAAGCCAATATGAATAATAATTTAAGCTGTGACTTAAACTAACAACAACAATGAAAACGTACTCTTGTAAAATCTTGACATTTATGCAACATCAATGAATTGCAACAAATTTAGTTGCAAGTGCGTACCTCCAACATTTTCACACTTGCAGCCGTACGCTGGGCATAAGAAAAATTGTTGTTCTTTCAAATCTTATTAAATAGTTTATTTGCTCTTCAGTTTTTCTTTTTTTTTAAGAGTTTTATTTAATTTTTTATTTTTCGCTACTTTTATTTATTTATTTTAATACTTTTATTTATTTTACAGCAACAGAAAAGGATATACAATTTTATTCATGTGTTGCTTTATGAAATTTTTAAAGTAAATGTTAGCAAAATTCCTTTTTCTTTTTTGTTTCTAATTCAGTTTGCAAGTATGTGTTGGAAACTGTTTTGTTGCAAATTTAAAATAAATTAACTAAATTATAATAAAAAAAAAATTATATAGAAATAACAGAGAAGGCTTGCTGCAGGATATACTATAAGTGGTTAACAAGTGATGTGTAGCAACTAATTAATACTGTCCCAAAGATCGTTCGGAGTTCGATTCGGTGTTTGAAATTGTTGCCGGATATTGAAATTTTTTTTTTCATTAAATTACATATTTATTATTATATATATGTAAATAGGAATATTACGAGGACGGATTGATATTGAAGCTACCTAGCGCTAGATGGCAACACAAAACCCTTTTTTTTAGAAATTGCAATCTGTCAAACGTCAGCTGTTAAAATTTCACCCAAATTCATCGCTTAGTTTATTTGTTGTAGTCGTTTGAATTAAGCAACTTTTGTGTTTCTTGCAAAATGGAAAAAAGTGAATTTCGTGCAGTGATTAAACACTAAATATTATTCGAAAGGGAAAACGGCGAAAGAGACAAAAGCTCGATAAACATTACGGTGAGTCTGCTCCGTCAGATTTACATGGTAAAATATTGGATTGCTGAATTTAAACGCGGCCGAACAAGCGCTGCAACAATACCATCAACAAACAGGAAGGCCAAAAAGGGTGGTTACTAAAGAAAATATCAAGAAAATCCTGGATATCGTCGTTATGAATGGTCGCTGAGTCAAATTACGTGAGATTGTTGAAATGGTAAGCACACGAGTATCAAATGAACGTGTGTTCAACATTTTGCATGAACGTTTGCATATGAAAAAGCTATCGGCAAGACGGGTGCCGCGTTTGCTCAGTGTCGAACAAAAACGAGTTCGACAGACCACTTCATAGCGGCGTTTGGGCATGATAGAGCGTAATCCTGTTGATTTTTGGCGTCGATGAAACGTGGGCCCACCACTACACACCGAAACCAAAAATCAATCGAAACAATGGGTGGAAGGAAGCTGATGGAAGTGCTCCGAAGAAGGCGAAGGCAGTGAAATCGGCTGGCAAGGTTATGGCCACTGTATTTTGGGATGCGCACGGAATATTGCCCATCGATTATCTTGAAAAGGGATCCACAGGAAAGTATTATCGTGCGTTATTGGATCAATTGATGCAATCAAGAAAAAACGACCACATTTAAAAAAGAAAAAAGTGCTCCTTTTTCAAGGCAACGCACCGGTTCACACGGCATTAGATACGATGCTAAAATTACGTGAAATACGTGAAATACGAATGGAAAGACTTAAGGAAGTACATTGAAGAAACTCGGTTGTTGACGTAATCAAACTCAGACGTTTCCATGGTATCGTTGGAGGTTCCCTACAGTGGAATGGGATCTCCTTATTATAGAGCGCACAAGAGGCCTATGATTCCTAAGTGTAATCCCGAACGGATTGGGATAGCTTATGCCCCTCTCTTCAACCTAAATTAACCTACTTGAAATACACTTCGAATTGGTTGATCATCCACCTTAAAGTCCAGATTTAGCTCCTAGTGACTTTTTCCTGTTTCCAAATTTGAAAAAATGTCTCACAGCAAAAAGATTCATCTCAAACGATGAAGTGATTACCGAAACTAACGCGTGTTTTGAGGGATTCCCAAAATCCTCTTATTCAAATGGTATAAAAAAGTTGGCATATCGTCTTACTAAGTGTATTGAGCTAAAAGGAGACTGTGTTGAGAAATAAATGGTTTTTGAAAAAAAAAAACATGTTTTCTTCCTACTTAGGTAGCTTCACTATCAATCCGCCCTCGTAGTTGACACAACAAGTCCAGTTGCTGAGAACGGCGACGAATTGATTAATTAGGATCATCTTTAATGTTTTCCTGTACAGCGGCTACAGTTTCTTCCGAGCGCACTGTCGACGTCTCACGTCATGCACATTAACAGTAACAGTAAATGTGATCCGAAAACCACACATTGTTCCTCTCAATTAGCCGCTCTGAAGCACTATTATGTACGCCATAAAATGAAAGAAGTGCAGGATGAGTTTGACGAATAGAACAATTATTTTGATTCAAAATTTCAACGATTTGCACGAGTTGCGAAAATAAACACACTTTATTATTTATATCCTCTACAGGGGCCAAATTATAAAGGGTGTTTTTTAGGAAGTTTTCTTTTTTTATACGAATCACTCTGTTGTCTGACAGCTGTTTTGACAGTTTAAAGTGACGTCTCTACTCAGTATTGTTTGGCAAATCATCATGAACAGGTTAACTGCAGAACAACGCTTCCAAATCGTGGAAATTTATTTTCAAAAACAGTGTCCAATTAAAAATGTTTATCCGCTTTTTTACCGCAAAATTCTCTTCAGTGATGAGGCGCATTTTTGGTTGAGTGGATATGCCAACAAGCAAAATTGCCGTATTTGGAGCAAAGATAATCCACACGCCGTTCAAGAATTACCAATGCATCCCGATAAATGTACTGTTTGGTGCGGTCTATGGGCTGGTGGAATCATCGGTCCTTATTTCCGGTGAATTGGCCTCCGCGTTCGTGTGATTTGACGCCACTCGATTATTTTTTGTGGGGATACCCGAAATCATTGGTTTACGTGGATAAACCAGCAACGATTGACGCTTTGGAAACCAGTATTCAACGTGTCATTGCTGAAATACGCCCGCAAATGCTGGAAAAGGTGGTCGAAAATTGGACCTCCAGAATGACCTTGTGCAAAATTGTCGTGGTGGCCATATGCCCGAAATTATATTTAAATGTTAAATGACAAGAAATTATTTACCAAATAAAACAATTTTTTTGGCCATTTCATAATTTGGCAGCTTGAAATTTATTTAAATTTCAAGCTCTTATAAAAACACCCTTTAGCATTCGAATGTCCTTCGAAATTTGTCCACAAACTGTATGGAAATTTCGTTCATTATGGAAATTAATTAGTTCGAAATTAATTAGATATTGAAATTAATTAATTTTCCAGTAGACTTTTCCCCATAAAAACAGTTCGCTGTAACAAAAAAGAAAATTGTGTGCTACAAGTCGCAAAAATTGCAACCAATAAATCTATATTTCATTAACTCCTGCCTAAAATTGACAAATTGTAAAAACGTGCAAATGTTATTACACGATGCCCTGAAGCTTTAATAATTACAATACAAATACAGAATTTGGCAACATACACGATGATGTTTGACAACAAACCATTTAGAGGGAAAAAGTTAAATAAAATCCACAACAAATTCTTACCAAAGTCGCATCGTGTTTCCTCAAGAAATAACTCGCCCACCCTTACCAACACCGCTTGACGACGTTTAAGCAACAAGATGAAAAAATAAAAATGAAAATAGCAAATTTGATATCAACATTTGCCAATCAAAACAGGAAACTGAAAGGAAAAATAAAACAGCTGAAATCCAGCTTTAGGCAAAGACCTTCTTAGGAAGGGGGAAAAATCAAAACGAACAAAAAAAAAAAAAAAAAAAACATCCGTAAGAAGCCACAACAGCACTGAGATGTTGATCCCTTCCTGGTTTGTTCAGTGTTCCACAGTTCTAACCAAGTTAAACAGCTACAAGCTGCAATGAAACTGAAACAAGCTGTTGACAGCCTTAAAAAAAAAGAAACTCCAAGTAGGCGGCAGGCAGCATCTTCTGCAAAATATCTCTAGTCAGGCTTGTTGTTGTGCACTCATGAAAATAACTACACGTGCGTATTTGTGTTTGTTGCATCCATCTATCTCTTTGTTGTTTCTCTGTTGTATGGTCCAACACAACCACACACACACACACACACCCATAAACTACATCAACTACATCTTCTTTAGTCTAACGATACAATATCGCTACAAGGAATAAAACAACTAAATGTGAGAACATTGTCATGCTGCTCTAAAAGAAAATAAATATTGTTGTCTTAAGAATAAAATACTCGTACAGCAGCAACAACACACTCGCACTGTAGATAATTTCTAATAATCTTTTAGAGTCACGTAGTAAATGTGAGGTTTGCGTCTTCATTTTCTCCTTGTGGCATTTTAATGTTGTTCACAAAAAACAAGAGGAAAAAAGTATTGCCACAACAACTACATCTACGAGGGTACTTTTTTACTTGGAAATAAGCGTTAATTTGCTGTTAAAAGTGTACGAGGGCTGCTAGATAATTAATTAATTAATGTTTATCCAAAATTATAGGAGTTTCAAAATTTTAAATACAAACTTAAAAGTTAACACAACGATATTTTTGAGTGTCTTCTATCCCATACACCATTTTTTTTTGGCCACTTGTGCCAAAATCCCTCCAAGATCACACACACTCTCATGGCCTGTAAATTGGCCTGTCATGGCCTGCAAATATTTTCACAAAATGTTAAAAAAATTTATTATATATGGATTTTCATAAAAAGCAAACTTCACTGTTTGCCACTTCGTTACGTCATAACATATTTCACTTCAAAGCTAAATGCGTTGTTACGTAACTGCTTACGTCAAAACATGTTTAACTCGGCATATTTATCTTCACTCACGTATATATTTTTATGTCGATGGTTCTGTATCTGGTATCTTAACTTTTTACAAAAAAAAAAAAGGGAAAGAGATACATGGAATATTGGGAATACTAATCGTCAGGGTTGGGGAATTTCGTACTAACCAAATAGGTAATAACTTAAAAAAATATGAATGTGGGAACTTCTCATATTCAATTTTCGTTAAAAACTTTGGTTAAATAGTTGATATTCCTACCAACTAGCACCACTTGCAAAAGTGGAAAAATCGAACAAAGAACGCTGATGAGATGGCGTAGCGGCCTCGAAATCAGTACTGATCCGTTCTGCTTGTTTGATGATTATTGAAAATATTCTTAATATTCCAATCTTAATATAAAAAATAATAAATAGAATTTGAACAAATTCATTTATTAATAAAAAAAAAAATCAAAGAGTGTTCGAACTCACGGGCGATGTGTTAACACCTTTTTGTTTATTTATTTTATATTAAACCCACAAAAAACAAAGAGAATGCAAAGCAACAGACATACATTGTTATGTTTGTACATAAGCTACATACGTTGCTGTCTTGCTATCTCATTTTTATATATGTACGTATAACCACGTCACTATTCTCTTTGCTATGCATAAGACAAAACCGAAGATCAACATAAAACACTTTTTTAATATTACTCCAAATTAATACTCCGAATTAAAACACTTAAATCTCCGCTCGCCGATATCGGATCGCCTTAATTTTTGGTCTAAACTCTTCGTCGAAACCCGCACTAGCGTTTTAATCCAAAAATTAATAAAATCGGCTATGAATTTCCGGAGAAAATCGCGTGGGAAAATTATATGAAAATCGCCCAATAATCACTTTCAATACCGACTGCCAAGCAACAACAACAAACAAACAAACTCTTACACTTACACTTGCGTATGTATTGAAACTGATAGTTTACTGCCCTAGAGGCGCGCGTATAGATGTTAACACATCAATAATAAAAAAATCATTTGCAGTCATGCAGATTCGAACTTAAGCCCGTTGAAAAAATTAACAAAAAAAAAACATTGTGTTTTGACTGAGATATTTACAAGTCCAGAGGTTACAATTATGACAAAACACACAATTCGCATGTCATTGACGCATTCGAAGCAAAAATTTTATAAAAAAAGATATAGTTTGACGCTTGACAATTTTTTAAATTTAATCATGTGATTTTTGTTATATTAATGAATATTACGTTAATTTGAAATAAATTTATGTATCCGTGAAACTGCTTAAATCGCTTCAATACAAAAACAAATGAAATGTGACTAAAACAAATCTTTGCAAAAAAAAAAAAACTATATCTAAAGCAGTGAAAAAACTAAAATTCAAATAAATTTTTATACCACGAGTATTTCTAAGATAAGCATCACAGCAGCCAGCCGATGGCAATTTTATGATGATAGGCACAAATCATAAAAACTCAATAAAAACGAAATTAATTTAATTAATTAGCCAAACAACAATTAAAATACAGCAACAAAACAGAACATATAATATTTATTGCCCACTGAATATTGTTGTTTCCTATTTCCTCTCACATTCTTCTTAAGAGCCGATGATTTTGTTGTTACAACATGATCATGTTAATGACTCTGTGATTTTTTTATTTATTGTGTTAATGTTGTTGAGGTTATCGCTGGTCACTAAGTAAACAAACATGCCAATTTGTGGTTTTAAATTGTTATTAATATTGGTTCTGCGCTCGGACACAAATATGAGTTCAATTGCTGTCTAGTAGGCTGTCATTAATTTCTTTTTCTTTTGCTTGCAGTCAGATGTCCATGGCCAATAATATATTAAAGTCATGTCTTAAATTGATTTTAATGATTTATTACTTTATACGTTTGCCTGCAGCTTTAATGTACGTCACATATAAGAAGTGAAGAGAATTTGTCATTAGCACATTAATTACGAGTCACATATGAAAACTCAGAGCCAAGCAAATTCTGATTTTAGAACGTTCTCTGACCATTTTTATTCTTCATAAATTAATATAAGTGATCAGGTGCTTCTCAAAGAACTCCATAAAATTCTGCGATGCCGTATGAGAAAAAATAAATAAAAAATTCACATTGGAGCTTAGCTGGATTGGTCCAGAATTAATTTTTTTTTGTAAATATATTTTTGTAAGTGTTACCAGACCTATTTACTGTTATTTGTCGGGGTCTCTCTGGAAAGGTCCGTGGGGTAGACATTTCACTTTTATCATAAAACTTGAAAAATAAACGTTTGGGATAATGAAATACAAAATTTAAAAATTTATGTATTTTAGAATGATTGAGCTCGAGGTCGTTTTTGTAAAAATCGTTATAATTTTTCTATTTTATGAATAAAAACGACCTCGAGCTCAATCATTCTAAAATACATACATATATAAGAAAAGGTCAATAAAAGCAAACAACAAATTTAAAATTTTTTTTTTTTTATAGGGTCATTTAGGGGACAAAGGGAAAGGAAGGGATAGGGCAGAGTAGCTTAAAAATTTTATTTTTTAAGGAATGTACGTAAAACAATTTGGTATATGTTTACACTATTTTTTGCATATAATAATGCCCACTAAAGGGGGCGGAGTCAAAAAAAATTATTTTATGGCTCCTAGTTTAACGCGTTGAACCTCCTTCTTTCTTATAAAAATATATCATTTGTTAACACGATTTCAAAAAAAAAACTTTAAAAATTATATTGTTTTTTACATGTTGGTTTAGTTCTTATTAGGGGAACTTTTTTTTCCTCTGACCCGATTTAGCCCATCTCCGAACTTAACCTGTGCTATCCTTCACGATATGTATATACCAAATTTCAAGAGTGTGGCTCTTCTCGTTTGAACTAAATCGTGATTCCCACAGACGGACGGACGGATATGTTCAAATCGCCTCAGATTTCATCACTGATAAAGAATATATATACTTTATGGGGTCTCAGATGGATATTTCAGCGCGTTGTAAACGGATTAACAAAGTGAATATACTCTTACATTCTCTTTTGAAGGGTATAAAATTATACTTGATATTATAAGGGAGTAGTTTCATATATTACAACAATTATATGTTTGATAAAAAAATTAATAACTTTTAAAAAATCATAAGTAGTTTTTGACAATTTCAAATCAATTAAGCCTTGAATGTTTAACAAAAATCAACATAAAAATTAATTTTCATTTCATGAAATACAACACAATGATTGCGCTCAAATTGCCAAACGTTTTTCTAATAATTAGACATAATTAATATTATTGTAGGCATTTTTTGTAGGTAATTGTGCAGTAAAAGTATTGTCGTTATAAAAAAAAACCAATTAATTTATCACGTGGCTAATTTATAAC
Source organism: Linnaemya tessellans (assembly GCA_951800035.1). Classification (NCBI taxonomy): domain Eukaryota; kingdom Metazoa; phylum Arthropoda; class Insecta; order Diptera; family Tachinidae; genus Linnaemya; species Linnaemya tessellans. The sequence continues at coordinate 31,495,571 of OX637532.1, read as the reverse complement.
AGAAATATTTATATTTTAAATCAAACATACGAATATTTATAAAAAAAAACCTTCATAGAATATTGTACAAGTCAACATTAAAATAATTGCTCACAAATTTTATTAATAACCATTCGAAAAACTTCACAATTTTTGAATTTATTATACGAGACAAAAAATGTAACAGTGGTGCATTAAACACATTCGATACAGCAGGCTACACGGACAAACGGCTACAAAAGCCGTTGGCTACAATTGTCGCCTCGTAGTCAGCTACTTAATTATTTTTGAGACGGCAGCTATATTTTCAACATCTCATTTTAGTGGTGCCACTTTCGTATATAAAAAAGCGCTTATTCTAAATCTATTTGTAGACCGAAACAAAATTAATAATAAAAACGCTTTATTTGTTTATAGCTTTTTATTGTTTTTGCATTTGTAATAAATACATTTTGATATTAAAAAAATAAAAGCCGAGAGAGAACGCAAAATATATAAATAAGTAAAAATTAAATTATGTATGAATTTTTATTAGTCGAACTTTCTTATGTAAATTGTTAATTTTTTTATTTTTATTTATATATTTATTTATTTATCTTAAAGTCTATGAATTTAAAATTCTTACAGACTATTTAAATACATGCATATACATATATACAGATTATATTTCAAAAAAAAAAAAAAAATAACGGGCTTAAGTTCGAATCTGCATGACTGCAAATGATTTTTTTGTTACTTTATTAATAAATGAATTTGTTCAAATTCTATTTATAATTTTTTTTTATATTAAAATTGGAATATTAAGAATATTTTTCAATAATCATCAAACCAGCAGAACGGATCAGTACTGATTTCGAGGCCACTACGCCATCTCATCAGCGTTCTTTGTTCAATTTTAATAAAAATTCATACATAATTTAAAACATTGCGGAGGCACGCGCACTTGTTCATTGTAAATTGACAACTAAATTCAATTACTTGAACATAAATAACAAAGAAGCTTTAGCTATCAGCAGCCGATGGCTCTGGAAAAAGCGAAAGAGATACATGGAATATTGGGAATATTAATCGTCAGGGTTGGGGAATTTCGTACTAACCAAAAAGGTAATAACTTAAAAAAATATGAATGTGGGAACTTCTCAGATTCAATTTTCGTTAAAAACTTTGGTTAAATAGTTGATATTCCTACCAACTAGCACCACTTGCAAAAGTGGAAAAATTGAACAAAGAACGCTGATGAGATGGCGTAGCGGCCTCGAAATCAGTACTGATCCGTTCGGCTGGTTTGATGATTATTGAAAATATTCTTAATATTCCAATCTTAACATAAAAAAAAATTATAAATAGAATTTGAACAAATTCATTTATTAATAAAATAACAAAAAAATCATTTGCAGTCATGCAGATTCGAACTTAAGCCCGTTAAAAAAATTAACAATTTACATAAGTAAAAATTACAAAATAATTTTTATTCTTGAAAAATTTTTTATTCGTTTTCTTAACCATTTTGAAAATATTTTAAACGCTTATTTATTTAAGATGTTTCACTGTGTTGGCAGCACTAATTTATTTATTGTCGCCTATGAAAATAGAAATTAGTTTAATTTGCTTACAACCACAAAAGTAGCACGGACAACAACCTGCCGTGTAGCCGTTAAAATAAGCATTCCCATATAAACACGTGTATTCTATTTCTGACAGGTTGTAGTCGGTAGCCTGCTGTCATGAATGTGTTTAATGCATGGGGGGGTCCACAAGTACAGTACAGAAGGATTTAGGGGAAAAATTTAAAATTTCTACAGACAGTCTGCTTGTGATAAAATTTCATATTCAAGGGGTTTTTGTTGAGTTTTCCTCTTTAATACCGTACGAATTGTTAAATGCATTCTCTAATCTTGAATGCGAAGAAACATTAAATTCCAATCTTTATTTCCCTGTAGCGTTAATTTTTAATATGAAAAATGTTTACAATTGCTATTAAGACATCATGTAATTATCCCTTTATTTTAATCGCTATAATCATATTTAACCTCCACATGCTCGTTATTAATGCGTAATAATGATTTTTCATTTATTATCATTTTCACCGATTTGTCCATTGAAAAATTGTTTTGTGAAAAACAAACAAAACAAAACAAAACAGCCATTGTTTCATGCAATTAAAGTTCATTAACTTAATAATGAAAGTAATATTAATGATGAAGATGAGAGCACATCACAACAAATAGAAACAGCATGAAAAGATCAACAAAGTGTAAAAATTTGTTTAGCAACACATGCCTCTTGCCATCTTACAGGCTTTGCAAAGTACGAGCCACATTAAAGCCAGAGGTAACTAAACAAGAACTTTGTGTTAAGAAAAAAAGTGGTAGCACAGGGGTTTAACGCTTAATATTTCTATTGCGGCTGTCAGTGTCCTGATAATAAACATTAGTTTTATTTAATACAACGCTGCGACTGGCTAAAGCAGAGATCAACATAATCTGTGTAAAAATTATATAACATTTTCCACTACACACCAGTCGTTTAAAAGTCTCTTTGTGGTCATGATCCAGCGCTGCTGCCCAGTCATACTGTCCGTTTGTTTAATTTGTATGTATTCCTTTTGTCTAGCGACCACAACAATCGAGCATCAAGCTTCAAGCAGTTCTAATCAACCTTTTTTTTATTTCTTCATTATTTTTTATTTTTTTTTCAGTTATCCTGACCTTAACATTGTGCATAGTTTTAGTGTAATCTAGTCATGATTGATTAACCCATTAAATGTACACGTCATAGTATTATTTAGATGTATCTCTAGGAATTTCTTTACTACTTACATTTTTTATTTTTAATAAAAACATTAAATGCCACATACCTGCAAAGAAATAAAATATAATAGATTAATGAAAAGAAAAAGATTTTTAAAGTTCAATATTAAATAAAAAAAAAACTGCTGTAGTTGATTTTTAAAAAATTATAGTAAACTAAACCGTGTTGCCTAAAACTAGGGATGTAACGATACGCCGTTTTGCCGATCCGATACCGATACTCAAAAAGAAATATCGCCGATACCGATTCCGATACCGATACGCATATTGAAATTGAACTCAAGTTAAAATTAACAAAACTCAACTAGAGTAATTCTTTTATTATACAAAATTACAGTGTAAGAGATTATTAATATTTAAAATTGATATTTGAAATCATTCTGAAATTAACACAAACAAATTATTTTTTTTTAACAAAATAATAGTGTAAACGATTATTAATGAGTCCATTAAAACTGAATGTCATACTGTTTATTTTCTAAAATCATGCAAATTTTCAATACAACGGTTAGTAAAAAATTGAATTGTTTGCTCAAAAGAGCTCTAAAAAAATTTTTTAAGTATCATCGTATCGACATTAAAATATCGCCGATATCGATATATCGGCAAATCAGAAGTATCGCCGATATATCGGAATCGGTATCGGTATCGGTTACATCCCTACCTAAAACGTCACTAGATCAGTTGGAAAATATTCACCACAAGTTGAAAATATCGGTACATACACATATAACTATTTCTACTTCCTGTTGTTTACAACTAAAGAACAAAACGAAACGAAATTGATCAATTCTGTATTTAATTTTTTTCACCAATTCCTTTTTTTTTTGTTTTTTTTTTTGTTTTTTTTTTTGTTTTTTATCACACATCGACTAAGTTTGCAAAAATGTGGTGAACTGAAGATTTATATTAAATTGAATTAAGATTTATAGGCTAATTGTTCGAAATTTGTTTTAAATCTCAAAGAGGCATGATAAATATTCCAAGGTCAACATCAGTTTTTAGTTATTCAACTTACACAGCAGAGCAGAACAGCTGTTTTCGAAAGCCGCAACACTTTCATCATCAGTGCTCATGTGTATTGTGTTTGTCACCATTCATTAGGTGGCTTAGTTGAATATGATAACAGTTCTTATTTAAACAAATTTTCTTAGGAAATTGCATACGAGAACTGTATCAACCTGATGTTAATATATTATTGTTTTAACACCCGTGTTACCGTTTGCCTATTTTCTTCATGTCCCATTCTTCTGAATTTAATTTTTTTTTTAATTCCTGGGGTTTTATATTTATTTATTTAAAACAAAATAAAATTTAAAGAATTCGTAAAAACACTGCAGTATAATTGAGATATATGTTTTTTTTTTTTTTTTTTTTTTTTTTAATAAAGGGATTTTCATAGAGTGTCACAAGTTTAAATCATAATAAAACAAGGATATATATTTTCAATATCAATGAAACCTGCTTTATTGGAAAGACAATTTTATGAAATTAATTATTAAATATGATTTCTGCCATGTAGCCGCCACGGCTGTCGCGTAGAAGGCGCTATCTGAAACACTAATTTTCAACAACTAAAAAAATCTTCCATAAAGTGGAGGGACACAACCCCCGATGCTGAGAACGACGACGAATTGATTGATTAGGATCATCTTCAACGCTTTGCTGTACAGCGGCTACAGTTTCTGCAGTGCGCACTGTTCGGCATCTCAGGGGTGTGCATTAGCAGTAACAGTAAATATAGTTCGAAAACGACTTATTGTTTTACGAATTAGAAGCTCGGAAGGACGATTAAGTACGCCATAAAATCCAAGAAGTGCACGATGAGTTTCACGAATAACAAAATTATTTTGATTAAAAATGTCAAAATGTTCACGCATTGCTCTGCAAATAACTCTAAAAAACATGCGATATATAACTCCCTTTATTTTGTAACTATTATCAAAAATAGGAATATGTACTCTTTATAGAGAACAATTAATTACATCTGACAGCCTGTGACTTTTGTCTCTGGGTTCTTGAAAGCAGCCAAAGGCTAATAGGAATGGCCAATTGTTGAGAGAGAAAAAAATGAACTTTACAAACTTTTGATATGGTCTGTTGACGTGACGTCCACAAATAGTTACAGAATAGGGACGAAAATAACTTTTGTCGAAATAGTATCTTTTTGTTGTATTTGGGAACGACTTCTCAAATTACTACGACATTCACTTGTACTCAATTAAACATTTTACTTTGTGCTGGTGTTTTCTGAACACTGATATTGTGTTTCCAATATTTTCTTATAACATGATAATACGTAATATGTCATTTTAATAAACTCTCAAGTCGAACCCGTATATTCGGTTGGGCACTAATGCTAAGAATTTTAAAAATTTTAGTGTTGTGCATATCGTCATAAAAATACATTTTAAGCCATATATTATTTGTCACTATTGGAGAACTATATGAGGCTTAAAAGTGTACCACACAAAAAAAGTTTGGGTATTTACTTATAAAATTAGTTTTTATTGTGCATATCTACACAAGAACACCTTTCAAAATCTATATGTTTCAGCAACTTAGATGGATGTTAAGGGACTTAGACATGTACCACAAAATATACTATAGTTTTATATAAAACTAAAAAAAAAAGATATTTAAAATAAACACTAAATAAAAAATTACTAAAATTTCAAATTTAAAAAGCCCGTTTTTTTATTTTTATTTTTTCCTTATCTTGGACCAGCACTCAGGGGATGATCCCTGCATATGCAGTGCATTGTGCCGGAACTAGAAAGGAGGGACTAGTACTAAGGAGACATATGAAGAAAGATGAGAATTTGAAAAATTTTTTGTAGCTATTTCAACCTTTTCACTTCGCCGGCTAATTTTTTGCTACAGGACCGACGAAGGCCCGTTTTTACCTTTCCTCGTCATTGTCTAATCGAACGCACTTTTCCAAAGCAAAGGCGAACCCGAACAGCGGTCAATTTTGTACAGTTGGGACGAACAAGAACAGGGGCCAAATTACCGCATTCGATATCGAGCGAAATTTCCATACAATTTAAATATAAATTTCGTTCGGTACCGAGTGCCGTAATTTGCTCCCTGAACTGGAACTTTTTTTGTCAATTATACTTTTTTTTATTAAATTTACAAAATATATAATATTTTTGCTACCTCAGTTGCTGCTCCCCACCATATGCCTACAAAAAAAAGCAATAACTTACATGTTTTAAATAACATGTAAAAAATCATAGTGTAAATTGGGTGTGCAACTAAAATCACAGTGTGAATTGGTTGTGAAACTTTCCCCCGGAAAACTCTTTCTCAGTCAAGGGGTTAAAGCTAGCAAAACAAATCATTTTTTCTCAGTTTTTTTTTTTATTGTTATAATTTTTTTAATTTCCACTTTGAAACAGATACTTTTTTTTTCTTTTTATAAGTGAATTATTATTATTATTATTTTTTTTTTGTTATCTTATGTGAACACCTCTAGTTCGTTTACATACAAATATTGCAACAACAAACTACATCTCCTTTTACTATTTGCAATAATAAAAAAATTAAAAAATACTACCAGTTTTATTTTAGAAGTCAAGTTCAGCCAATAACCCAGAGCGTGACGTGTTTTATAGTCAACAAGAAGTACACACCCGGCAAAAAACGTACACAATCTGGCAAGAGTAACGAGTACGAGTAGCAACAGTAGTTGGTATTGGATTTGCTGGTTGTTACCATGTTGCAAGTCTGCCATGATTTTGATGGCAAAGTTCTTCTTAGCTGGCTGGCTGGTTGGTTGGTTGGCTTGTGGTTACGCAAACAGCTTTAGAAAAATGCACATTTGAATTTTTTAAATTAAAACTGAAGTTTAGCAATTAGAATTATACTCATCATTCCACTGATTTACAGATGCTGAATATGTTAAATAGTTGGACATCGAGTAGGTACAAATATTTTCTTCGGAGTTACCTAGACATCTATGGTGGTTTAGCAGTTACACGAGATAAATTGCAGCATTTAGAGATATGGAATTATTATTTTGTTGTTACTCTGTATAATTATTATACGAGTAGTTCTCAAGAAACCACAAGATGTTAGATAAAAACAAAAAAAAAAAACTAAAATTACAATTTATCATGTGCAAGTTTCACAACCAGTTAGCGATGCGTTCTGTTCTCAACTCGCAATAGAAGTTTTGACTTTTCATAGGAAATCTATGATTTTTCTATGTAATTGTTGGCAGAAGAAAAGTTATACATACAGATAGGAGTGACTTAAACTTTCTTTGTTGTTGCTTAAACATACAAATATGAAAAACTAAACGCTAATTGTTTAAAATGCTTTTTCTTTCTTTTTTTTTTGTATTTTCTCTTTAAACAACATGTACGGAAACTAAAAAAAAAATACGTATAATTTCCTCATATTACACTTTAACTACAGTGATTTAGAATCATAATAATATGAAGAGCCAAACACTTTGAAATATTTCACGTTCAGCCCTCTCGTGAATACCAAGTATAATTTTTGTTCACGTGAAATTTTTATGCCACTCGAAGGGAAAAATGGTATCTTGAATCTCGCATGAGAAATTATTCCCGCTATCAGTTCTCTGTGAATGTAAGAAAAGAGAAGAAACTGAAAACAACATAAAAGATCAAAGAAATTTGTGTTGAAAAATTTAAGTTTATGTAATAATTAAAAAAATTAAATAAAAAAAGTGTACTTAAATATTTATACCCTTATTCATAAAAATTATGAGAGGCTTATAAGAGTGTAATAGAGCAAATTTCATATGAAATTTTGTTTTATTACGCTGTTATTACACTCTCATAATTTTTATGAATAAGGGTATTAGGCTATAATTTTTAAAGATATTGTGTAAATTGTCCAAAATATAACGATAAATGTCAAGTAAGTAGGAAAAAATTCTACAATCGGTGAGATGTTTTGGCGTGCGCCGCCAATATCGTTGAAGTTACACATACATAATTTTGATGGTACATTACGTGATATCTTGGAGGTAAAATAGGCTAATTTTAGTTTTGATATCTCAAGTGGGTGTGGCACATAGTGCGATTTCTTCATACATCCCATGGCATTTCATGGAAAAGAGTATAACGAGAGGTCGCAGAACGCTGAAATTTTGCACAGATCCTTTGCTCAACTCAGTCAAGATATATTTTAAGTTTTACCAGAGATGACCACGCCCACGGCATCCCGCCCATATAACCTGAAAATATTTTTCCTCCCCAAATGTTTGTTTCTTCACCAAAAATTTTCGAAACTTGGTACAAGTTATCAGTATTATGAAGTTAACATATGAGGAAAGTATCATAGAAATAAGCCACGTCCATCGCAACGCGTCCATATAATCCGAAATTTTATGGACGTGGTTTTATAATTCCAAGGAACAAAAAATTCAGAAAAATGGGACATGAAGAACAATAATCAAACGGTAACACGGGTATTATAACAATAACATGTTAACATCAGCTTGATACAGTTCTCGTATTCTTTTTCGCAATAAAATTTGTGTAAATAGGAACTGTTATCACATTCAACTAAGCCACCTAATAAGTGGTGACAAACACAATACACATGAGCAGTGAAAGGGTTGCGTCTTTCGAAAACAGCTGTTCTGCTCTGCTGTGTAAGTTGAATAACAAAAACTGATGTTGACTTGCCTTTGTGCCTTGGAATATTTATCATGTCTTTCTGAGATTTAAGTTAAAAATTTCGAACAATTAGCCTATAGAATCTTAATCATAAAATATTTATACTGAAAATACATCAAAACAGTTTTTAATTTTCTAAAAGGTGGATGCAAAGCACTAAATGAAACCCTTTTGTGCAAAGTCGAATAGCTGGGGAAGCCGGGCAACGTCGGATCCAAGTAGGTAGTTAAAAATATTGTTAATCTTTAAAATTAGAACAACAAGTTTTACAACGACGCAGGTAATTGATTTGTTGCAAAAAGTATTAGTTTGAGTCTTATTAACGTAACTTGCCCCTAAAATAAAATTTGTTAACTCTAATAATCGAATTGTAATAGAAAATTCTTATATTTTCTACTCTATTCCCCACCAAAAACTAAGTGAATAAATTAAAGGGAAAAGTAAAAAACCTCGCGGGAAAAAAATCATTCACGATAAGAGGAATTTAATTTTAGCATGAAATCATTCACGGGGAATTTTTTCATGATTGCAATTTTAGGGAAAAGGGAAAAATTTCGAAGGAAAATTTATTCACGATAGGGGAGATTAATTCTGGTCTTATCGGTGATCTTGCTGTTTTCTGTACTTCTCATGCAGAACTTAAAATGAAATATTATGGGAATGAAGCTAGATAGTTTCATGGCATTTATTTTTTTTTTTTTTATATACTAATTCCGTCATATGTCAGCGGCGGCTAAGAATGACATGGTCCATACGATCAGTCGAATTTTGGACTACTTTTGCCAGTATATGTGGCCATATGACGTCAATAGTGACTTGAATACTTCAGGAATTGCAGGCTTATCGGCATAGTGCAATTACTTAAGAATAGCAACGTAAAAAGTAAACCAGAGCCGTACAATCGGCCGAACAAGTGCGCGAGGGAACAGGACCACTTCTGAAAATAAATCGATTATGAATAAACCCAATCGATTGTTAAGCACACTGTATGAAAAGTTGTTCCCTCTTGTCGGCTACAAATCATGATAATAAATTTTTGATAACCAAAATTCACTCCTCCCTCCCCCATGGCTCCAGAGTGTCCACCATTCACCATAACGACAGCTCCGTACCTACTTGGGGGCTAATAAGATTCGAAATAAAATGCTTTCGACTTTCAATGTTAATAATATAAAGGGTTTTTCAACAAGAACTTTGTTTTCTAAAATAAAATAAAACAAAAAATTTAGATGAAGATGATTCAAATTTGTATTGTATTACAAAGACAAAAGTTCAGCAGTTATGAATGAAAAATTATATCTGGCAAATGTCCACCACGTCCGTGACATCCACGTCATCAAAAATAGGCCAAAATTGAGTTGTTAACATCCCGCTAAAGCATGATATTCCCTGACCGTTACCGCATTTCCAGCCTCATCTTCGAAAAAAAGGCCCAAACACGCCTCCACATCACATAGCACACCATACAGTGACACATGGATAGGGTTGCCATTTCAAATTTTAGAAAAGGAGGACAACGACCTTAAAAAAGGAGTACATTTGACTCAAAAAAGAGGACTATTTTTTGCCAAAAATTCAAATATAAAAATCAAAAAACTGAATAAAATATACAAAATTACTTATTTTTATTTAAAAAATTTATATTCATTGCAATACATGTCTACCACATTTTTTCAAATATATAAACTGCTTGACAATTCGTACAGTGATGCCAACGCAGTCCCTAACGCATCACATATAGCCCTTTTTTGTTCAAAATAGTGATTTTTACTGGCTGTTTCACAATTTCGAATGAAAATTGATTCATACGAAATCTGTGTTATTTGTAAATTATGTTGGGCGTTTTGTTTTAAAAATTTAGCTTGGCTATTTATGAGCGAAAATGTAGCAGTTTTGATATTTTCAAAATGTAAAAGCAGCAAAAAGTAGGACAACCCCAGACACTTGTTAAAAATGTAGGAGGAAAAAAGGACGGATGGCAACCCTACACATGGAGCATGCAAACTCTTCTCAATAATCGCTCTAGGATTTTCAGAAGTCCAATGCGGCAATTTTGCTTGTCGATAGAAAGTCTCAGAAGGACGATTATGTTGTCCGAAAATATCATGAATGTAATTTCAACAGAACCATCATTTTCATGATGGAGTTTAATTATTTTAATGCGATTTTCGTGCAAAAATTGAATTCATTTTGACAATTGCCAATGCACCCGCTGCGAATACGTTAGAAAACTAAATGTCAAAACTATCATGCTGTTGGTGTTGCCACAATTGAAAAATAAAGTTCTGGATGAAAACTTTTTATAATTTCGAACAGTTTTCTTATCGAAACAAAGTATAGACTAATTTTCAAAAACCGATGATGCCGCGAACAGTGTTGTCAGATAATTTTTTTTCTTCCCCCCAAAAAAATTTAGAAACCCCCTAGATTCTACACTTTTTCTTAAAAAAAGCCCCTAAAGCAGAAAAGTTTAAGTAGTAATTTGGTTTCATCATTCTTATTTCTATTAAATTTGAATTGGGGTACTATCATTTTTACGCGAAAAGCACGAAAACTCCCAAATTTTTATTTTATTTTTTTATAAAAAGCCCTCAAAAAAATATATCTGCAATCTTTCTTTCTTTTGTAAGAGACGGCTTGAGGAAGTTGTTTACGGGTACATGTACTTCTTTTGTTTGGGATGCAAATCCAATATGTTTTTTCGTATTTTGGTGTGCACAGGAGACCTTATTCTCCTGTTAGCCACCATAATGCTTTTATAATATTTGCATAAAGCATTGTAGTTGTCTCCCTGGACAGGGGCTAACCAATCTGAAATTTAATTTTGCATTTATTGTGTTTAAAATTTTATTTAAAAATACAATACCTTTAAACTGCTGATCTGCTTCCCACTCCTTTTTATTTTTTTATTTTTCTTTATATATGTTATCCTTTTTTTGGTATATTGGTAATAAATTGTAAAGATGAACAACTTTTTAAAATTTATATTTTGCAGTTCAAGGAAAACCAACAAAATTGATTTAACGAGAAAAATGTTTTAATGTTTGTATTTGCGTGATTACTTTCTAAAACGTCATTTCGATACAATATCTTCGACATGCTCAGTGGTTAAATTACGTACTATTATGTACCAAACCATAAATTCGAAAATCCCCTAAAAATCCCCTAAATAAAATTTTCTTATCCCCAAATTTCCCCCTAAAGAATATTAACCCCTAAATGGGAAAAAAACCCTAAATATAGGGGGAAACCCCCTAATCTGACAACACTGGCCGCGAACGAGATGACCGCACCAACCGATACAGTAATTCTTTAATGGCTTGAGGATTTTGCCAGATCCGGCTGTTTTATTTATTAACGGATCAATTTGTTTATTGTTGGGTTCCCGAAACTTCCCGCTAATAAAATTTTCGAAAAATCACGTAGTTGTACAACGTTTTGAAAAAAAATAATAATAATAATAATACCATATATAAATGAAATTTATTTGTTGGTGGTTAAGCAATGTCTATATGCATTTCATTGGTGCTTTACCAAATCGTCAGTAGACTTTAACCACAGTTTTGAAAAGTTAAAAACCTCTTATCTTATGCATATACTTCATTGGTATATATATTTCATTGGTATATATATTTCATTGGTAAAGCACCAATGAAATGCATATAGACATTGCTTAACCACCAACAAATAAATTTCATTTATATATGGTGGTATTGTGACAACAATGTGTCTAATAAAAAGATTTCATAATAATAATAATAAATAAATAAAATCGGGCTTTCATCACATTTCGGCATTCTCAGTTCCCAGGAAGTTCACTAGGAGTTGACAAATTCTATATTAAAAAAATACATATTCCAAAATTCATCAAATTTGCGTAACACGAAGCGTTGCGTTTTACAAAAAAAAAAAATAAAATAAAAAGGGCATAAATAATTTACTATGTAGTGCATTAATGTAACTACTGTGCGCACACACGCAGACACATCTTTGTGTAACATGAACATAATTTCTTTTGTCTTCCGTTTGTGTTTCTCTTTTATAAATTTTTTTCTTTTTTTAGTTGTGTCTGTGTCAATGCGAGCGAGTGTGTTTGTGCTTTCAGATGTCGTCGGTCATTGCACCTGCGATTAGATTTTTTTTAACGATTTTAATTGTAATTTTTTCTTTTGTTTTTCGTACTCGTATCATATTTTTTTAATTTTTTTTATTAGATTTCATTCATTCATATTTTTTATAATTCTTTCTCCGGCTGTAGTTAAGTACGAAGCAGGGAAGCGAAACACAATTGTAACTAATTTATTGCTCAGCTGATCAGTTTTTTTTATACAGATATTTATGAAATATTTAATCGATCTCAATTATGGATTTAATTTTATAGAGGCATTTTTAAAGACTGTAAACTACAAAAAATTTCAGAAAATCGATGTGCTATTTTTATGATCTAAAGTTCTATCAGGCTTAAAGAAACGCCTTCAGTTTTTCTAAAACGACTTGAGTGGCGGCAGGGGCAAAATAGGTTTTTAGCGAATAGATCCATAATTTCACATGTAACAATCACAAGTTCAAACTGAAAAGGCAGAGAAACAAATGCTTATAAGTAATCAATAGTACAGCAGAAATTTAATTAGATCATTTCACAGGACATCTGCTTCGTGGACAGACACAATCAATGTATCATATTATATAAACCAGGTAAAATACGAGGAATCTGCTGTTTGACAAGTGATAATCACTCCCATCATGAATAATTTTTCCCCCGGAATTTTTTCCTTTTCCCTAAAATTGCAATCACGAACAAATTCACCGTGAATGATTTCATATTCACGCTTATCATGAATAATTTTTCCCTTTTCCCTAAAATTGCAATCATGAAAAAATTTCCCGTGAATGATTTCATGCTAAAATTAAATTCCCTTATCGTGAATGATTTTTTCCCGCGAGTTTTTTTACTTTTCCCTTTAATTTATTCACTTAGTTTTTGGTGAGGAATAGAGTAGAAAATACAAGTATTTTCTATTATAATTCGAATATTAGAGTTGCCAAATGTTAGCGTACGATCAGTTAATAAGACACAAACTGATATTTTTGCAACAAGTCAATTGCCTGCATCTTTGAAAAACTTGTTCCTTCAATCCTAATACATTAAAAACACATTCACGACAGCAGGCTACCGACTACAACCTGTCAGAAATAGAATACACGTGTTTATATGGGAATGATTAACGGCTACACGGCAGGTTGTTGTCCGTGCTACTTTTGTGGTTCTAGTCAAATTAAACTAATTTCTATTTTCATAGGCGACAATAAATAAATTAGTGCTGCCAACACAGTGAAACATCTCAAATAATCAAGCGTTTAAAAATATTTTCAAACTGGTTAAGAATATGAAAATTGTTAAAAATAAAAAAATTTAATAGCCCTTTCAAGAATAAAAATTATTTTGTAATTTTTATTTATTTATTTTTTTTTTTTGGTTTCTCTCTCGGCTTTTATTTTTTAATTTTATTTATTTATTTTTATTATTATTATTTTGTAGTAACTCCTAGAATATAGGCCCCATATAAACGATATGGGTATCATTTCCAAGTACTCCAAAATGTCTTTCTATTGTTAGACATATTTTCCAAATTTATTCACATATTGGACGTATTATTAGATTTGTAGCAGCTACTTTATAAAAAGGAAACTTGTTTTATAAAAATTATTTTATAAATAATTACCTTTGTTTTTTAAATTAAAATTTATGTAAAAAATAGTAAGAATAACAAATATAGTTAGTCAGAAAATAAAATTGAAACTAAACGTAACACAGTTTTAATAAATTTTTAAATTTTGTATCTGACTTTTCTAGTAAAAATTCCATTATTTTGAATACTCTAATTTTGTATATATTTGATAGTCGCTATCGATAAAAGACGTTAGTTATGTCACAAATGAATTAACCCATAAACTCATTTGCATAGTGCCCTAACAAAAATAAGGACATCAAAATGTATTTATTACAAATGCAAAAACAATAAAGAGCTAAAGGGTGTTTTTTTATGAAGTTTTTTTTTATACGAATCACTCTGTTGTCTGACAGCTGTTTTGACAGTTTAAAGTGACGTCTCTACTCAGTATTGTTTGGCAAATCATCATGAACAGGTTAACTCCAGAACAACGCTTCCAAATCGTGGAAATTTATTTTCAAAAACAGAGTTCAATTAAAAATGTTTATCCGCTTTTTTACCGCAAAATTCTCTTTAGTGATAAGGCGCATTTTTGGTTGAATGGACATGTCAACCAGCAAAATTGCCGTATTTGGAGCAAAGATGATCCACACGCCGTTCAAGAATTACCAATGCATCCCGATAAATGTACTGTTTGGTGCGGTCTATGGGCTGGTGGAATCATCGGTCCTTATTTCTTTAAAAATGAGGAAGGACGACGCGTTACCGTGAATGGAAATCGATACAGAATCATGATCAATGAATTTTTGGTGCCAAAACTTCAAGATATGGATGTAAACGAAATGTGGTTTCAACAGGATGGTGCCACTTGTCATACTGCGGGCGAAACAATGGACTTATTGAGAGAGCATTTCAACGACAACATTATTTCGCGAAATGAACCGGTGAATTGGCCTCCGCGTTCGTGTGATTTGACGCCACTCGATTATTTTTTGTGAGGATACCTGAAATCATTGGTTTACGTGGATAAACCAGCAACGATTGACGCTTTGGAAACCAGTATTCAACGTGTCATTGCTGAAATACGCCCTCAAATGCTTGAAAAGGTGGTCAAATGACAAGAAATTATCTACCAAATAAAAATTTTTTTTTGGCCATTTCATAATTTGGCATGTGTTTTATTTAAATTTCAAATCAGCAAGCTCTTATAAAAACACCCTTTATAAACAAATAAGGTATTTTTATTATTAATTTTGTTTCAGTCTACAAATAGATTTAGAATAAGCGCTTTTTTTATATATAAAAGTGGCACCACTAAAATGAGATGTTGACAATGTAGCTGCCGTCTCAAAAAGAATTAAGTAGCTGACTACGAGGCGACGATTGTAGTCGTGTGTTCGTAACGGCTTTTGTAGTCGTGTGTTCGTATAGCCTGCTGTCTCGAATGTGTTTAATGCATAAAGAGTAAGAATATTTTTAATTTGATTTCTTCGGTTTCCAAAATGGATCCAAATTTTATTACTACATAATATTTAGCCATAATATTTTAATTTTTTTTTTTTAATTCTTAGATAAACGCACATTTCTCAACACAAATTTCCTTAATTTTTAATGTTGTTTTCGGCCTCTTCTCTTTTCTACATTCACTGAGAACTGATAGCGGGAATAATTTCTCACGCGAGATTTACGATACCATTTTTCCCTTCGAGCGGAATAAAGAGGAATTTGACGTGATCAAAATTTCCACTTGTTATTCACGATAGGGGTAAATTAAAAATTTCAAAATGTCGAGGAATTACGTTTGTAAAGGGTATGTTATCCGCCTTGGCATCACCCATTATGTATTGGCTAATTATTTGCTGGTATTGATTAATGACTGTTCTGACGATTGCAGCACTGGTTTATGTCTTTCACAGAGAAACAGAATTTTTTGCTTTTTACCTTCTTAGAAGCTGTTTGCAACTTCTGCAGCAGCTGAATGAAGAAAGTACTAGGCTGTGCTACATATAACTTTAATTAGTAGTGCGTTGCTGTACATGTCTTCACTGGTACCCACAGCGTTAGTAAAGGTAAATTTTTTCTACAAAATTTTGTTTCCCTGATGGAGCTTTTAAAAACAATGTTGGCTCATGCGTGTCTTTCTCATAATTGTAATTGTATATGAACATGTACGAGTATCTGGTTGTGGTTGCCTGTAACACTCATTGTTTGTGTCGGCTGTGATTTCGTTGGTTCGTTCGTTCGTTGTGTTCGTTCTATAACACTAATAATCTTAATTACTTTAATTATTCTGTTGTTTTGTTTGTATCTAAATTCAGCTAGTTATTCATGTTTAATGTAATTCTTTGTTTCGCAAACAATTAAAATATAAAACCATTATAAACGCAAAAATAAAACATAAAAATAAATGTCGGTAAAGCATACAGCAGCTGCAATTAAAACATGTTCATTTCAAACCTTCATAACTTTTGCTGTATGTCTACAAAAATTTTAGGCAATTGGTTGTTTTGAAAAAAAATAAAATTAAATAAAAATTCATGTGTATAAATAGAAATTGGTATGAATTAAAAGGTTTAATTTTAAGTTATTTTATTGCCACATCGACTTATCAAAGATCAATATTAAGCGGTTGTTAAAACTTAACAGCTTTGCTTTTGAAAGCAAGTACACATGAATAACTTAAACACTGTAGAGGCGATTGCTAAAGATTTCATTTTACACTTTAATAATAACTACCAGTGAACTTAGAGCAGTTATTGTCAAGGAAATGAAGTACCAAGGATGAGCTTGTTGCTGGGTTTGCTGCATACCAACACAAATGCTTGAAATTTTAAAACTCCATATTTTATTGTTTCAGCAGTTGTTTTTAAGATTTTGTAAGTAGAGGTTTTTTAATGAATGAAAAGTTGATGGCTGTGTAGCGAGTTTCGAAAATCGCGCTGAGCCCGTGTAAATAATAATTCCTTTTGATAATTAAAGGAAACATTTGAAGATTCCAGTGTCACGATAACAATTTTATAATTAATATTTTATTCTGATATTTTTAAGCTTAAGTCTCTTTATTTTAATTTTATTCTTAATTTCAATATTTCGTCACTCCTTTGTGTGACTTCTTCAGGAAATTAATTCTTTTATTTTATTGAAGTGTAATTATTATTTTCGGCCAGTCAATAGAAAACACAGGTCAACAATTACATAACATAACATTATAAGAAGTCACACAAAGGAGTGACGAAATATTAAAATTAAGAATAAAATTAAAATAAAGAGACCTTAAGCTTAAAAATATCAGAATATATTAATAATTAAAAAGAGGTCAAGAAGAATTGTATTTTATAATTAAATAATTTTGGCCATTTTTCCATATTTGATATTTCTCCTGATTGTGTAAGAAGTCGGTGTTTACGCCTCTGTCGTATTTCGTAGTAGATTAAAGAAAACTGCACGTATGTTTCTTTCATCTTGTACAAAAAACGACTTTAGCGAAAACGCCAACGCCTTACACAATCAGGTCGATTATCTATGATCGACAATTAGTCGAATTCGAGCACTTGGCATATACAGTTCAAATAAAGTGCGAAAATAAAAAAAGGGATATGCTAGGAACACAACTGGTACGAACGACGAATTTCGTTTAGTACGACGAATTCGTTGGTAAAAATTCGCTCTATAAATTCGTCGTATGAAACACAATAACGACGAATTGAATTAAAATAATAAGCAAACAAAATTTTAATATTTGTTTTTTAAATCATTGTAATCCTCTGATGCCAAACAGATTGTTTAGACACTCAATAATTATCCCGGTGTTGTCCATTTTTTTTTCAGAACAAATTCCTTTTTGTAATTATTTTCTGGAAATTTTTTTGTCTGTAAACAAATTATTATTTTCATTTAACAGCTGATGGGGTGACCATATGAAAAAGTGAGAAATAGAAAGAAAAACTATATCATAAAAAGTGTTCAAAATTAATAAAGAGTCGTCCGAATGATACATTTTTGTGAATTGCTGAATGCTTTTTTAGTGTGTACTGAAAATTTTAGTGCTACATGCAACAATACAGTAGTGAACTATGTTTTTCCACAAAAAACCAGTTAGTGCATATGAAACCTGGTCACTTTATATTGATTTGTTCGCCGTTCGTTGACGAAACAATTAGAAATAAATCTATTTCAATTTTCGCTGAGTATGACGAATTTCGACCAACGCCGCGATTGTGTGCATTTTCATATACATCAATGTGTTTTATTTTTGGCGACGAATATTCGCGACCAAAAATTCGTCGTTCGTCGCAGTTGTGTTCCTAGCAATAATTGATTATTGAGTTCTTGTTATAACTTTAAAGTTCCCATTCTATTAAGTGGCAGTTTAAAGTAATCAGCCTGATTACGGTTGGCGATTTTCGCCTTCAAATTCGACAGTTTGTAATGGATTAAAGAACAATTCAACTTTTTGTCTTTAATCTATTACAATTTGTCGAAATTAAAGGCCAAAAACGCCAGCGGTAATCAGGCTGATTATCTTTAGATATTTCAAGGAATCTTGGGTTTAAAGTTACCCTGATGATGTGCATTAGCCGCATGGGCACAATAACTAGCTAAAAACAATAGGCAAGTTTTTAGATTTTTTTTTTTGCACATTTGGAAGAAAGAATCAACCAGCACGTTTAAAATACGAATACAAAAAATTGATTTTGTAAAACAAATTCTGTTATAATTTTTTTTTTTTTTATAAATTATACATAAAAAATAATCATAAAAAAACAGTCATATTTCCTTTTATTTGTTACACAACTAATTTTAAGAGCACCAAAATTCTTTTGGCCATAAAGGGACATGTGAAAGTCCAAAACTAGAATCCAAGTGGGAATTTAGTTCAGCCACATGTAAATCTTTATCTTATAACACTTTTATGGTAAAACTATATATTTGAAAATATTTACATTCTGCATGTCTACACAGAAATATATCTTAAATAATACAGGCTTCAGTAAGATTGGTTAACGATAAAAACCTTAAACCTGTACCACAAAATATGTGGCGTATTCATAAATAAGATTTAAATGTTTTTTTTAATTTATTGATATATTAAATTGAATTAAAATTTTATGGGCTAATTGTTCGAAATTTTTTTTGTGCCCTAAGCGAACAATAAAATTAAAAACGTTCACATGTACTTAAGTATTAAAAAAAATTTAAACCAAAAAAGTTTGGCTTAGGTATAGGTTAGAAGGGCTGCCCGCAGTAAGCGAGAAAAACACTCGGAGGCAATTCTGATGCCCAGAGGACTATACTCTACACAATCCTATCAAAACGAAGTACTGGTTCCTGGTAACCACCCAGGATTTCTCACAAAACCCGCCAGGGCAGCCAGCGGTGCATCCCTGAGGCAGTCCAGATCTCGCGGGAAACGAGAGCCTAGATGTCTAAGCCTGCGCTGCTGCAGGGCCGGACAGTCACAAAGGAAATACTGTACTGAATCTTATTCTTCTTCTTCATCGAAACAGCTCCTGCAGCGACCATCATGGGAAAAGCCCAAACGCTCCGACATGTGCCCAATTGCACAGTGCCCCGCCAAGACCCCTACCAGGAGTGCCAACGAATTTTTCCCAAAAATCAGAAGCTGTCTAGTCCTAAGTCTGCTAAGCGAGAGCCATAGTGTCTTGGAGACCCTACAGGTGGTAATACTTGACCACCTGATTGTCACCTTCCTCTCTGCCCACACCTGAATTTTGTTTCAGAAGCTCAATTGAGGGAATGTCAATATCCCTACGCGACACTCCTTCATCCAAGGCCGAACCCGCTCTTGCGCATTCGTCCGCCATTTCTTTTCCCTGAATGCCTTCATGCCCTGGAAACTATCTTGACGTCATGTCTTTTAACTCTACACAGAGATTGAATGCATGCCAGTACATATTTCGACCTTATTATCCCCGAGTCCAGGCCCCTAATTGCTGCCAGACTATCTACACAAATGCCAATAGTTCTTGCCACTAAACTGAGCCCATTAATCCTTAATGCTGCCTCGGTAACGGTATAAATCTCTGCCTGGAAAACTGTCGGGGTATGGGGTACCCTGAGCGATATTGAAAGGCCGAGATCCTCGGAAAATACCCCTGAACCTGTGCCTTAGGTATAATGGAACAAAAATTCAGAAAAATGGAACATGAATAAAATACTCAAACAGCAACACGGGTATTAAAAAAAATATGTGTTAACATCAGGTTGATACAGTTCTCGTATGCAATTTCCTAATACAATTTGTTTAAATAAGAACTGTTATCATATTCAACTAAGCCACCTAATATGGGGCGACAAACACAATACACATGAGCACTGATGATGAAAGCGTTGCGGCTTTCGAAAACAGGTGTTTTGCTCTGCTGTGTAAGTTGAATCTTAATTCATTATATATTAAATTGAATTAAGATTCATAGGCTAATTGTTCGAAATTTGTTTTTAAATCTCAGAAAGACATGATAAATATTACAAGGCACAAAGGAAAGTCAACATCAGTTTTTGTTATTCAACTTACACAGCAGAGCAGAACAGCTGTTTTCGAAAGACGCAACCCTTTCATCATCAGTGCTCATGTGTATTGTGTTTGTCACCACTTATTAGGTGGCTTAGTTGAATGTGATAACAGTTCCTATTTACACAAATTTTATTGTGAAAAAGAATACGAGAACTGTATCAACCTGATGTTAACATGTTATTGTTATAATACCCGTGTTACCGTTTGATTATTTTTCTTCATGTCCCATTTTTCTGAATTTTTTGTCCCATCATACCTAAGTCAAATTCATTATATTTTTTTTTTGTGCATAATCTTTTGAATTTTTTTTAGAAATTTTATTATTAATACAAAAATCTCTGCATCTAAAATAAAAAGGATAAACTCTATTTAAGAAATAAGTCCTGTGAAAAAATGCAGTGAGCCGGCATATTGCATGGCATAATGAGCGGTCATACCTTGAGCGCCAGGCCAAGTTGTACATAAAAAAAAATTTGCAAAAATATTTATTCCAAAGTTAAAGTTATTGTAAAGGCTAAAAAATTATATATTTTTATTCACCATTTTAGGAATTAGAGCATTTTAGGGCACTTATCAAATTTAACAATTGTTTTCTCAAGTCGCTAGGCCGAGTAATATCTTCTGCACGCCATCATAACATCTAATATATAGCTTTAATACTCGTATTTCCAAAAGAAATAAAAAACTAAGCGAAATAGAACGAAAATACTGAAAAATCCAAAAACAAAGAAAAGAAAAATACAAAATTTGAAATTAAAAAAAAAAAAAACAAAAGAATTGGGAATTGGTGAGCCTCACTTGTTGTGCTTTCCTCTGCATTATTTTACACCTAAATGGAAACTTTCGCCATTTCACACGTACCCTCGTACATGTTCGATTTATGTGTGTATTTTTTTAAACAAATATTTCTTTGAGCAAATATTTCTTCGAATTATTTATTGTACACTTACTTGCAGCAACTTATTTCGAAAATTTCCCCAAAATTCCACTTAAATACTTGGCCATAAATTTCAATATTTCTTTATTAAATATCCGTATTAATAAACTTCAAAATGATAGCAAGAGAAATGAAAATTTCGATTTAAAACCTCTAAGCAACGACTGCCACAACCAACCAACAAACCCACACACACACACACACACACGCAAAGAATATGTTCTTAAAAGGTATTACAGCTATTTCACAATGACTTCCTTCTAATACCATTAGAACAAATGACAATGTATGCAAAATATTTTTGGTATCAAGCAAACGTTAAAATATAAAAATGTTTATACCCTTGTCACTGGGAACAGACTTCCGTTTCCTGCCGAAAATAATGTACGAAGAAACACTAAAACGGTTAACATTAAACTATTATATCTTTAAGATAGGAAAAGAAGCATCTTTCTACCCTCGACCAAGCACCGCCAACATTCTAGGAACAACAAAGAAAAGGCGTTCGTTGCTGATAACCAAAAACCATCTGAAGGTAAATAAACTGCTGTTCGTGGTTGTGCATATGAGCGGTTGGTTGGCTGCTTCCTCAGCCATTTATTACAAGCAGGATGAACACATGTGTGCTAAATGTTGCCTGTGTGCAAATAAACGGTTAACCGACAGACATTTTATTTCATATTTCTTTTTTTTTTTTTTTGTTCTGGGCTTCTTCAAATTGTACTGTTGGCCTGGCTAAATGCTGCATGTATCTGCCCAGTAAAAACTGAGATTTTCCCGTTTGAAGGGGAGCATTAAAAGAATTGTAGACATTTTTAAATTTTTTTATCTTAATTTATTGTAATTAATTTCGTTAAACCAATCACAATTGCCAATGATGTTTAATATTTATTGTATTTTCAATGTAGAAAAATTTGCAGGATGAAAAATTATGAAACAAATAGAAACAATTTTATTAGAAATTTTGGGACCTTTCGCAGACCGAAATTAGCAACACAGTCTTTTTTTAAGCAGATTTCTTATTAATTCGCCTTTCTCGTTCATTCTTATATATTTCAAAAATACCATTGTGGCTGCTGTTAACTGAAGTAGTAGTACACGAGACTATGAAGCGGAGCGTCGTGAGTTGGAGCCCGCGTTGAGTCATAAAATACTGTGTTGAATTCTTCTGATCAGCATTAATGCATGATTGTGTTAGTTGTTGCCAGCCTGTTTCAATGATGAAGTTATAGTCACTGGTCACTGAACATAAGTGGCAGCGACTGACACTATCATGTACTAAAAAGCAGAGTAACAGCACCCACCTTCGTCGGCCCTGTAGCAAAAATTAGCCGGCGAAGTAAAAGGTTGAAATAGCTACAAAAAAAAAAAAAAAAAAAAAAAAAAAAAAAAAAACTGTCTATCTTCTCATCTTTCCTAATCTGTCCCCTCAATACTATTCCCTCGTTTTTCCGTTCCGGCGCAATACATTGCATATATAGGGGTCATCCCCTGGCTGCTGGTCCAAGATAAAAAAATTAATTAATGAAAATGAATCAGTTGTACGAAAAATATAAAGAAAAATCATCTATTATTTTTGGAAAGGATTTTTAAGTTTTTTTAGAGTGTCACCACACCACAGCAACGAGTGCAAATTGTTTAAATTTTTAATCAAAATAATTGTTCGATACGTCAAACTAATCGTGCACTTCTTCCATTTTATGGCGTACATATTCGTCCATTAGAGCGGTAATCCGTAGAACATATACGCCATTTATTTACGTCAGTTCCTGCCTCGCGGTCTAACCTGACGATGGTCTTAACACCGGGTGAAAAATTAAGTGTTACCAGCACCCCTCTTATCACCCAAGAACCACACGAAGGCGACCTCGGATCGCCCAGGTGGCAATTTCTAGAACATGATTTGGGAAGTCCCATGATCCAACACCTTGCTAAAGTGCCGATCCTATCTAGATGATCTTAATTCTATGAGCTACAAGAAAGTCTCCCAATAGAATCTTATTTGTTGATTCACAACAACACATCGATTTTGCTACTATCAGCCGGACCGAAGTTCAACCGTGAAGATTGAACATCAATCCTTATCTGACAAATCTTCCACCAAATTGGTTACCACAGCCACCACGTGTACTCACGAGGGAGATCTCACCAATATCCAGCCGCAGTAAACTGCGAGGCTTGTACTGGATCCCGTGGTACCAGTTGCAACTACTGGTAAAGCGCCGAAAGTCAAACCAGTGTAGGTTCTATAAACTTTCTATCGACTTCAGTTTCTTTTCTACACAAACTCAGGTGTCGCTGCACCTGCCAATTCTTACTCAGGCTCGTAGGCGAACCTACTTCTTTTATATTCTTATATGCACATCCGTTCCACTGTTTTAGAGATTGGGCAGTAACAAATAAGTTTTACGGGGCTACCTGCAAAAGTTATGCCTGAAAAACAGAATAACCCCTCGAAAGCCAACCATAATAGGTTTTAACTTTCTATTGACTTTTGAACTCTTAATTAGTTCGAGGCGTCCTTGGACCTCCTTTCTTATTTTCCCCGGATCTGTGCTGGAGCGAGGCCCGACATCATAGCCAATCTCCCCAACGGTACCCCCGGGGGGAATTCGTAGAACAATAAGTCGTTTTCGGACCACATTTACTGTTGCTGTAGCCGCGGTATAGAAGAGCATTGAAAATTATCCTAATCAATCAGCTCGTCGCCGTTCTCAGCAACTGGGATTGTGTCCTTCCACTTTATGGAAGATTTCTTTAGTTCTGAAAAATTTGTGTTCCAGATTGCGCCTTCTGCGCAATGATTTTATGCCAGATTGCGCCGTGGCGGCGGCATGGCAGAAATTATATTTAAACATTGATTTCATAAAATTTTCTTTTTAATAAAGCCCGTTTCATTGATATTAAAAATATATTTCCTTGTTTTATTATGATTAAAAATTGTGTTATTCTATAAAAAAGCACCCTATACAAAATTTACAAAAATTATTCCAGACTAATTCACGGATTATGGAACTTTGAACAAGATCACTAATTCGGACCGCTAAACATAATCACACTAAATAGACAACTTATATTGATTTTTTTTGTTGTCTAACAAACAATAAAAATTATTCTAACAAAAATTAAAATTTTTCTAAAAAATATATGAAAAATTTTCTAAAATATATATAAAAAGTTTTCTAAAAAAAATATATCTGTTTTATTTGTCGAACTTGTTAATGAGAAAACTTGTTAAAAAATATATTAATATGTTCCTTGAAAAAATTAAAATTTTTCTGAAAAAAATTTATCAAAAAAAAATAAAAAAAAATTCCTAACAAAAGAATAAAAATTTTCTAACAAATATATTAAAATTTTTCAAAAAAGATAATAAAAAAAAAATTCTGGAAAAAAATGTTTTCTAACAAAAAGTTTCAATTTTCCAAACAAAAATTAAAATTGGAAATAAAATTAAAATTTAAAAAAAAAATTTTGCCAAAAAACAAATGAAAATTTTCATAACAAAAAAAATGCAAATTTTTCTAACAAAAATATTAAAATTTTTCTAACACAAAAGGAAAATTTTCCAACAAAAAAAAACAAAACATTTTTCTAAGAAAAGAAATAAGAAAATTTTTCTCACAAAAAATTAAATTTTCCTAACATAAATGAAATTAAAATTTTTCCAAAAAAAAAAAAAGGGAAAATTTTTCTAAAACATACATTTTGCTAACAAAATGAAAATTTTTCTAAGAAAATTAACATTTTTCTAACAAGACATTTAAACTTTGCTAACAAAAATGTTCAATTTTCTAATAAAAATTTAAATTTTTTTAATATACTCGTAGGTATATAATTCACCAAAAAAACCTGATTTCAAAAAATTTTTTGCTCTAGCACTAGCGGAATATAATGAGTAAAGCAGAGGTGAACAAGATAAATCTAATGTTGTGTAGGTGAGCGAAAAAGATAAGCACACAGGCAGAAAAAATTTGCTGTTACTAATTTAGCTGTTTTATTTAGTCGTTGCTGAAACAGCGTGAAAAGAACATGTTAGGCGAAGTTCCCGAATTTTTTTCTAAATATGATTTAAAAAGTGTAAAGAAAACACATTTAAACTTATTCTATATAGGAATAATTTTTATATATTAATAAAAGTAATTCTCATATGAAATTTTTTAATGAAACAATTTTTTTTCCCAAAAATTTTGTCTATTTATGGAAAACAGATATACATACGTTAAGTAACTAATTATGTTTTAAAATTTTTTTTATAACTTTAAAATTTCTTTGAAATGTTTGATCTTTCACCTTCAACTTTATGTCATAAATGCTTTTCATACAGCATACATAATAAATTTCTCGCAGTGCGTTTGAGAAAAATGTGTAAAAAGATAAACAAAAATTTGTCTCAGATAAGGGTAAACGAAAGAGAATAAGAATACGTGTGAATTCGATTTGCAAAAATTTGCTTCGTGATGTTCAGCAATAGAGTAAAGCAAACCCGAAGCGGTCATGTTAAAATTACGAAGCCTGACGTCCAATCACTTGTAATAACGATTAATCTCACCTGCCTGTCTCGCAGGATCGTAGACATCACAAGATTTTCTGAAATATTGAACGCACGACCAAAAATATTGTGTCTCTCTATCGGAAATAGAGTTCCGTGTTTGACTTTTCTGAGGCCAAACACTATTAATCATTCCCAACTCCTCAATAAAACCTTATCTCAACGTTACTTCTTACGCAACTCTCTTTTTTTCTTTTCTTCGTACTTATAAAGGGTGTTTTTTAGGAAGTTTTCTTTTTTAATACGAATCACTCTGTTGTCTGACAGCTGTTTTGACAGTTTAAAGTGACGTCTCTACTCAGTATTGTTTGGCAAATCATCATGAACAGGTTAACTCCAGAACAACGCTTCCAAATCGTGGAAATTTATTTTCAAAAACAGTGTTCAATTAAAAATGTTTATCCGCTTTTTTACCGCAAAATTCTCTTCAGTGATGAGGCGCATTTTTGGTTGAATGGACATGTCAACAAGCAAAATTGCCGTATTTGGAGCAAAGATAATCCACACGCCGTTCAAGAATTACCAATGCATCCCGATAAATGTACTGTTTGGTGCGGTCTATGGGCTGGTGGAATCATCGGTCCTTATTTCTTTAAAAATGAGGAAGGACGACGCGTTACCGTGAATGGAAATCAACATTTCAACAACAACATTATTTCGCGAAATGGACCGGTGAATTGGCCTCCGCGTTCGTGTGATTTGACGCCACTCGATTATTTTTTGTGGGGATACCTGAAATCATTGGTTTACGTGGATAAACCAGCAACGATTGACGCTTTGGAAACCAGTATTCAACGTGTCATTGCTGAAATACGCCCTCAAATGCTTGAAAAGGTGGTCGAAAATTGGACCTCCAGACTGACCTTTGTTCAAAATAGTCGTGGTGGCCACATGCCCGAAATTATATTTAAATGTTAAATGACAAGAAATTATCTGCCAAATAAAAAATTTTCTTTTGATCATTTCATAATTTGGCATGTGTTTTATTTAAATTGCAAATCAGCAAGCTCTTATAAAAACACCCTTTAATTACAGGCTAGCTCAAAGGGAAAATAGTTTCTTAGACCGACCCAAGTGCGTCCGATTTCCCTTTTCTTCCCTTCCTATCAGCAATCTGGTAACCTATGATGTACTAATTGGCGTTGTTTTTGAGCAGGCTGAGTTACTGGGCCTTACTTTTTCGTTGAAGTTGAAGCCCAAATTAGATATCATATGCTTGTCAAATATATGATTTCAACAGCATGATCACAGTTGCCATACACCGCATGTATGAAAATTGTAAATATTAGGAAAACAAAAAACAAAAAAAAAAACGCCTTATTTGGCAACCCTGTACAAAATATCGCTCACTGTTACCGTTAACAGTGAGACTTAAGTGTGTTATTAAGCCCAGTCTTGTATTCATATTTCATGTGGTACGAACACCACAAGAGTTTATCCCAAGATTTTCATTTTGAAGATAAATGAAATAAAAAACGCTTAACAAACTTTAAAAGGAACAAATTATAAACTACAAAAAATGAAACACACGAAAACAGGAAGAAAAGATAAGAACCCAAAAAAAAAATGTATACGACATTGCATGAAGGCAAACTCTAAAAGGCACCATATCCGCTAAAGACGCCATTTCCTTCGTTTACCTTTTTTTTCCCCCAGATTATTTTTTTTACCACTTTGTTTAATAAACGAACTTGACACGCGAGTCTACGGGTTGTATTAGCGCCTCTAATCAGCCACATGATTTATTAAACCTAAAAAGTAGTTTGACAGGAAACTGTTTTGTGTTATTTTATAAAAAGGTTTCTCTTTTTTTTTCCATTAAAATAGATGTTTTGGAAAATAGATTTATAATATCGCACAAAGACTGTTTTACACACAATTTAACAACAACAACAACAATGAATTATTAAATACATATATAAGAGTTCTGGTTTATTATATAATTAAACTAAAATACATGATCTGGCACGAGCACGAAACTGAAATGCACGTTGTTTGTGAACAACTTCAATAGAGGAATTAAAGTGAAGTAATTGATTGTAGTGGTTTTATTTGTAATTGATATAACTTTTTACTATCAAGAGCTTAGATTAATATTTTTTTTAACAATTTCATATTTTGCTAATTTTTAACTTACGCGACAAATTTTACCTTCAACTAAAAAAGAAACAAAATTGAACAATTGACTTGAAATCGACAGACCGTTTAAAACTCATATGAATTAAAAAAACTTAATACCGTTTTTCTAAGCTTTGAAATGTCCTTATACTTTTCGAACTTCCCTCATAGTTATATGAAATGCAACACTGTTCCCATCACCCGTTAATACGAGGGCGGATTAACCTAGCGCTAGATGGCAGCACAAACACAACAACTTTTTTTTTAGAAATTGCAATTTGTCAAACGTCAGCTGTTAAAATTTCACCCAAATTCATCGATTAGTTTATTTGTTGTAGTCGTTTGAAGGAAGCAACTTTTGTGTTTCTTGAAAAATGGAAAAAAAATTAATTTCGTGCAGTCGAACACAACCGAGTTCGACAGACCACTTCACAGCGGTGTTTGGACATGATAAAGCGTAATCCTGTTGATTTTTGGAGTCGATGAAACGTGGGTCCACCACTACACACCTGAAACCAAAAATCAATCGAAACAATGGGTGGAAGGAAGCTGATGGAAGTGCTCCGAAGAAGCCGAAGACAGTAAAATCGGCTGGCAAGGTTTTGGCCCCTGTATTTTGGGATGCACACGGAATATTGCTCATCGATTATCTTGAAAAAGGATCCACAATCACAGGAGAGTATTATCGTGCGTTATTGGATCAATTTCTTGATGCAATCAAGAAAAAACGCCCAAATTTAAAGAAGAAAAAAGTGCTCTTTCTTCAAGACAACGCACCGGTTCACACGGCATTCGATTCGATACTAAAATTACGTGGAATACACTTTTTCCTGTTTCCAAACTTGAAAAAATGGCTCACAGGAAAAAGATTACGAAGAAGTGATTACCGAAATTACCGCGTATTTTGAGGGGTTCCCAAAATCGTTTTATTCAGATG
The DNA here is from genome assembly GCA_951800035.1 of Linnaemya tessellans. NCBI lineage: Eukaryota > Metazoa > Arthropoda > Insecta > Diptera > Tachinidae > Linnaemya > Linnaemya tessellans. Next base: position 31,466,371 of record OX637532.1, on the reverse strand, counting down.
GTATAAAAAAGTTGGCATATCGTCTTACTAACTGTATTGAGCTAAAAGGAGACTGTGTTGAGAAATAAATGGTTTTTGAAAAAAAAATTCCTACTTAGGGAGCTTCAATATCAATCTGCCCTCGTAAACTACCGTCAAATTTTGAGCAAGTGTCGTCATTTACTTTGGGTTTAACAGCCGTTCAAAACAAACAACCTTGTGTATTTTTTCTAAAAATGGAAAAAGTGAATTTCGAGTGCTCATTAAACATCATTTTTTGCTAAAAAAAAAACACCGCCAATCGAGGAAAAGCTCGATAAATACTATGGGGACTCTGCACCAACGATTTCAATGGTAAAAAAGTGGTTTACTGACTTTCGTTGTGATCAAACCAGTACAAATGACGATGAATGTTCTGGACGGCCAATTGAGGTCAGTACACCCGAAAATGTTGAAAAAATCCACGATATAGTGTTGGCCGATGGAAGAGTAAAAGTACATGAGATTGTTGATGCCACAGGCATTTCATTCATATGGCAGCGTGGTTTCGGGTTTAAATGATCAGTTGGTTTTAAGAAAGTTGTCTGCAAGATGGGGTGCCACGTTTGCTCTCAATTGACTATAAACGTAAACGTGTGGCAACTTCAAAGGATTGCTACGAGTTGTTTAACCGTAACCCGAATGAGTTTTTGCGTCGTTTTGTAACTGTGGATGAAACATGGATCCATTACTGTACTCCGGAGACCAAGCAGCAGTCTAAACAATGGGTTTCTCCGGCTGAACCTGCTCCGAATAAGGCCAATAAGGTGATGGCGTTTTTTGCGGTGCACGTGGGATAATCCACATCGATTACCTTCAAAAGGGAAAAACAATAAACGGCGAATATTATGCCAACTTATTCGACCGATTTAATGAGAATTTAAAAAAGAAGAGGGTCCCATATGGTAAAAAAAAATAATTTTTATTTTGCACACGTGTGCAGTCTCAATGGCAAAACTCTATGAATTGGGGTATGAGATACCAATCTCATCCGCCGTATTCCCTAGTGACTACTTCCTATTTCCAAACCTAAAGAAATGGGTCGGTGGTAAGAGATTTAGCTCCAACCACAAAATTATTGACCAAAAAATTGCCTATTTTAAGGACCTGGCAAAATCCTATTTTTTGGAAGGGATATAAAAACTGGAGAAACGTTGGACCAAGTGTTTTGAGTTAAAAGGAGATTATGTTAAAAAATAATTTTTTGTTTTGCAGAAAAGATTGTGTGTTTCATTCAGTCACGGACTTATTGGTCCGCCCTCGTATTGCATGATTCTGCATTTTGTGACAAACGTTTCTTTAATATTTCCTGTGTTTGTCTGACAAATAAAACTTTTAAAGACAAAATTGATTGGATATTGATTTTTTCTTTACCAAATAAACACAAGCTCATTTTAAAATCATTTTCTTGAAATTTCAAAAAATTTAAACCAGAAATTATTGGTTACGCTTATTTCAGCAAATATTTGATAGATGTGAATGAGGCTTTACAGTTTTAAAATAACACATATTTTTCAGAAAAGAACATAAAAATTTAAAAGGGTAAATAAATGCCGCATATGACTCACCAAAGCAAAAGGTGTAAGTAAAAAGAAAAATAGTATTGAAATTCAACTAAAAATAAGTGTGTTTACGATATACGCTGTTTTTCATCTAAACCACAATTTCTTTGTTTTTTATTGTTGATTAATTTCAATATTCACTTTTTTTTTTGCTTCCAACTCTTGTTCCTTTTATGCTCTACTCAATTTTCACTTTTAATTTCAATTTATTTATAACATTTCAATGCAGTTTTTCTTACAATTTTGCTTTTTCTTCTCATTTTTTTTTTCTTTTTATAAACAACCACATTTGAACATATTCAATTACCAAGGTCTTTGCGGGTCTTTCAAACAAAGTCAATGTCTCGGCTAGAAACAAGGAAAACAAAAACTGCTTCGATATGAAAGTACAACAATAAATATTCAAATGTGAGTGCTGGGGTTTTTTCATGAGCAATTAAATTCAATTTAAGCACTACAAGTAGATTTAAGTAAAACAAAATATATCGAGAAAATTTAGTTATTAATTAAAGTTTTTGGTATGTTTTGTTTATTTAAAAAAAATTCAACCTTTATTTTCTAATAATTTTAACAGCTTCACAAACACTTCCCTGGTGTCATATGACAAATGTAGAGTATATAATTGCAATGATTTCTTCTATATATTGAATATGTTTTAGTGAAATGTTATTCAATATGAAATATAAATCGAAATTGCAAAGCAAAAGAAATCATGTTAAAAGGAAAACATAGAAAGAAATTGAGAATTAATCAAATGCAGTGAAAGGAAAATCTAGACAGTCGAAATAACAAAAATCCAGTTGAAGAAGATGATGTTGAAAATAAACGGCCTTAAGCATTAAACACATTCAAGACAGCAGGCTACCGACTACAATCTGTCAAAAATAGAATACATGTGTGTATATGGGAGTGAATATTTTCATGACTACACGATAGGTTGTTGTCCGTGCTATTATCGTGGTGGTTTTCATAGGCGACATAAACAGATTAGTGCTGCCAATACAATGAAAAGTCTTAAGTAAATAAACTTTTAAAAAATTTTTAATCTATTCAAGAATATGAAAATTAATGAAAATAAAAAATATTATAGCCCTTTCAGGAACAAAAACTATTTTGTAATTTTTCGCCCATGTGATAGAAATCGCTTATCGCATGAAATAAAGCGTTTTCGATTTGAAGTCAGAAAATTGGTGTGCTGGAGTTCGCAATCGCTCAAAATCGTTCATAAAAAATTGGCGTTTTTCAAATCGCATGTGATTCGACAATCGTGCGATTCACAGCACATACATGTTTATTTATTATTTTTTTCGTTCTCTCTCGGCTTTTATTTTTTAATTTAATTTATTTATTTATTACTTATTTATTTATTATTTTTTTTGTAATAACTCCTAAAATATAGGCCCCATATAAACGATATGGGTATCATTTCAAAGTACATACTCCAAAATGTCTTTCTATTGTTAAGACATATTTTTGAAATTTATTCACATATTGGAAGTATTATTAAATTCTGAAAATTTGTATCTGACTTTTCTAGTAAAAATTTCATTATTTTGAATACTCTAATTTTGTATATATTTGATAGTCGTTATCGATAAAAGAAGTTAGTTAGGTCACAAATGAATTAACTCATAAACTCATATTCATAGTGACATAACAAAAATAAGGACATCAAAAGGAATTTATTACAAATGCAAAAACAATAAAGAGCTATAAACAAATAAAGTGTTTTTATTATTAATTTTGTTTCGGTCTACAAATAGATTTAGATTAAGCGCTTTTTTATATATAAAAGTGGCACCACTAAAATGAGATGTTGACAATGTAGCCGCCGTCTCAAAAATAATTAAGTAGCTGACTACGAGGCGACGATTGTAGCCACCGGCTTTTGTAGTTGTGTGTTCTTGTAGCCTGCTGTCTCGAATGTGTTTAAAGCATTATTCTGTAATTATTTGTAAATGTCACATCAAGACAGTATCAAAAATAGGACAGTTGCACTCTGGTTGCGGGCGCCCATTGACAGCCTTCAATATTCAATAAGACCTATAAAATAACAAGAGGCTGTTAAAGAACTTAAGTACGGATTAAAAAAGAGTATGCAGATGTCTTAGTTATGGTATTGTCTTAGCGTTACGTTGACAAATTGTTACAAAATAAGGAAGAACATACAGTCGAATCCGCTTTAGCGCAACACGCTTTATTAAACAAAATCGGATTACTGAATGCGATACAAATCCCCACACTGATTTTAAATGCAGCTAGTCTTATTTACTTCGCTTTACTGCTGTAAAGTTCCGGCACGATTCATTGCATATATAGGGGTCATCCCCTGAGTGCTGGACCAAGATTAAAAAAAAAAAATCGTTTTACTGAAAATATCGCATTAATGAAAACCAAAAGCAAGCCCACAACTATATTTTGTGTGAAAACTACTTCGCTTTAGTGAAAAAATAAACAATGACAAATTTATTTATTAGAAATCGATTGTATAACTTAAGGCTGAAGAAATTGTGCATGTTTCGTCCTTTTCGCTCTTACGTAGTTTATTGTAGTTTTCTATTATATTGTCACTGCAAGTGGCTAGACATTTTCGAAGAATTCGTGAAAAATTTCAACAACAAAATGAATAATTCTATGCATAATTTTTTTTAAATAAAATTTTTACGCTAAATTGACGTAAAAAAAAGTATACAGATTTATTATAAAAAATATTGTTTTACTGATTTTAAGCACTACGCTTAACTGTAACAAATTTCAGTAATCTGAAGCGCACAACAGGCCTATGAGGCCTAAGTGTAATCCAGGACGGATTAGGATGCTTATGCCCCTCTTTTTCAACTTTCAACCTAATCTGAACTACGTTTTAGAGAAAAAATCGGATAACTGAAAAAAAAATGTTTTTTGGTTATTTTCAGTAAAGCGGAGTTGACTGTAATCAGTGGTGAGTATCAAACAAATACAATTTCTAAATTTTTTCGCACTTCAATGCAAAGAAATCAATATTTCGGAAATATTCTATATACAAGTGCCCACCTCCTCATTGAAATAACAACACACTGTCAACTGAGACTGTCAGTTGACTCCTGTCAAAATTGGAGGGAGCAGCGTCATTTGTTTGTGTTTGTCAGACGTTGATAGCAGACTACCGCACGTCGTAAATAACAGGTAAAACAGTGAATTACATGTGCTCATTAAGCATTATTTAATACTTCCGCTTGCCGGATCATAACACAGTATTTCTGACTGAGATCGCGGCTATTGCGAAAGGGATAAAATGGTTGAAGGGAAATGATAACAGACTACCGGTTCGTATATTCATGGATAGTAGGAATGTCATCGAGGCCCTAAGAAATCATGCGGTTCCATCTCGGTGTGTATTACAATGCAAAGATAGGAAATAAACTCATACACGCATTGTGAAAGCATCGAGATAATATGAATTCCAGGACATCAAGGAATACCTGGAAATATTGAGGCAGATAGGCTAGCGAACATGGGAGCATTAATGGCAAACATCACACAAGACAAGCCTAAGCCATTTCAAGTTTTTAAGAACGAACTGAAGCAATGGGCTATAGAATTGCATACAAGATAGTGACTCTACCGTAGGTAGGGTGCCTAGAATTCTAAGGGGAGACCGAAATGGTAACAAGACAAAGGAAATCCTAGGATTAAGTAGACCAGCACTACAGAGACTGGTTAAGGAATCACCTGCCACGCATGGGCATCGTTGACGATATAACATGCAGGGCTTGCCAGGAAGATGACGAAGCACTTGAGTATTACTTGTGCTACTGTCCAACTTTTAGTCGTCAGGAGATTATACAAGAGATGGAATTTCTTAGCGGTTCTAATTGGAGAGACTTAAGAAGATACATTGAGGAAACTAGGTTCTTAACGTAATCAAATTCGGAGGTTTCCATGGTTTTTGATGGAGGCTACCTATAATAGTATGGGAGCTCCTCATAATAGAGCGCACAACAGGCCTATGAGGCCTAAGAGTAATCCTGAACGGATTGGGACAGCTTTGCATACGCCCCTCTCTTCAACCTAACCTAACCTAACCAAACCATTATTTACAATTAAAAAAAAATACTCAAACCTGAATTTTCCAGTGGAGGTCTCTACATTCGCAACATGCTTTTAGTCGATCGGAGATGGAAAGTGAGAGAGATTGTGGCTGCCTATGGGCTCGCAGGGCTCAGTGGTTTCAATTTTTAACGATCACTTGGGTATGAGAAAGCTTTCCATAAGATATATGATGCGTTTGCGCACAATCAAGAGTTTCCATGGCAAAAATCCTTATCCTATTTTCCAGTTTTAGCCCCGACTGACTATTTCTTGTTCCAAACCATGAAGAAATGTCTCGGCGGCAAAAGATTTGACTGCCTATTTGAATGACCTCAACGAATCATATATTTCGGAAAGGATAAAATAAATTGAAGAAACTTCGGACTAAGTGTATAGAACTCAAAGAAGACTATGTTGAAAAATAAAATAATTTTTTATATAAAAACCTGCGTTTCATTCAAAAAGTCACAAGGAAATGAGTTCCCCAGGAGTAAAATCCTCCGATTCTACGGAATTGTGCAAGGGAGAGAAAATTTCAAGTACTTGAACTCAACTATTTTGTTTAGATTTCAAATACAGATATGATTTTTGTAAAAGTTAAAAGTCCTAGTTGTTGTTGTTAAATCAGCTAAAAGATATTTAAAAATGTTTAAAAGAAGCATTACACACTTATTTTAGTTTTAATCCGGTGAAGTTTCATTTAGAATAAGGAAAAGAAAACTCCCCGCGGAGATTTTATAGAGAATGAGGAAACGGTGAATAAGAAAAAATAAAATCCCAGAAAATTGTAATATAAGTTTGGGAAACAACAGGCAAAACAGCAGCACTTTTAAAGAGAAAAAAAGACAATTTACACATTCGCAGATTTGAACTTAAGACCGAATAAAAATTTTTAAGTTAATAATTAAAATTTTTATTAGATTTTAATAATAAATGTGTCACTCAAATATGTCCTTTATAAAGGGTGTTTTTTTATGAAGTTTTTTTATACGAATCACTCTGTTGTCTGACAGCTGTTTTGACAGTTTAAAGTGACGTCTCTACTCAGTATTGTTTGGCAAATCATCATGAACAGGTTAACTCCAGAACAACGCTTCCAAATCGTGGAAATTTATTTTCAAAAACAGTGTTCAATTAAAAATGTTTATCCGTTTTTTTACTCTTCAGTGATGAGGCGCATTTTTGGTTGAATGGATATGCCAACAAGCAAAATTGCCGTATTTGGAGCCAAGATAATCCACACGCCGTTCAAGAATTACCAATGCATCCCGATATATGTGTACTGTTTGGTGCGGTCTATGGGCTGGTGGAATCATCGGTCCTTATTTCTTTAAAAATGAGGAAGGACGACGCGTTACCGTGAATGGAAATCGATACAGAATCATGATCAATGAATTTTTAGTGCCAAAACTTCAAGATATGGATGTAAACGAAATGTGGTTTCAACAGGATGGTGCCACCTGTCATACTGTGGGCGAAACAATGGACTTATTGAAAGAACATTTCAACGACATCATTGTTTCGAGAAATGGACCGGTGAATTGGCTTCCGCGTTCGTGTGATTTGACGCCACTCGATTATTTTTTGTGGGGATACCTGAAATCATTGTTTTACGTGGATAAACCAGCAACGATTGACGCTTTGGAAACCAGTATTCAACGTGTCATTGCTGAAATACGCCCTCAAATGCTGGAAAAGGTGGTCGAAAATTGGACCTCCAGAATGGCCTTTGTGCAAAATAGTCGTGGTGGCCATATGCCCGAAATTATATTTAAATGTTAAATGACATGAAATTATCTACCAAATAAAAAATTTTTTTTTGGCCATTTCATAATTTGGCATGTGTTTTATTTAAATTTCAAATCAGCATGCTTTTATAAAAGCACCCTTTATTTAAAAAATAAAAGGAAATATTCCGTCTCATTGTTCAGTTATGAATTTCTTTTGCTTGTAGGTCGTTTTAAAATCAATTTAACGAACAGAAATGGCTCAGACAATTTAGTTTCTTCATGTTTTGTTGTGATAAAGCATGCATTTCCAATGTTCGAACCATCTATGATAAATATTAAAACGACAAGAAATCGCGCGGGTTCTAGAACATGCTGAAAAACGTTTTCCGTTTTTCAAACCACAAGTGATTTGAAAACAGTGCTTTTTCCAACCACGAAATCAATTTCTTTGTATATTTTTGAGATCTAACAACGAGTACGTAGTCCTTAAAGTAAAAAATTTTTCACAGTGTCTCTAAAATATATTTACGATATTCAAAACAGAAAAACTATATTTTAACAAAACACAGTTACTGTTCACTGAGCAATGAACGAAATTTGATCTTATTGTATGTGAGGAAGATGGAATAAAATGGAATGGATGCAATTGAATGGTGATGATGGTTGGTACTCGTACCAACATCATGTTTGCAGAAAGAGTGCACTCAACTTTTTTTTTCTTCTGTTTTGTCTGTTCCCTTTCTTCAACATCTTTTGCAATATCTTTAGCAGCTTATTTTACCTTCTTGAAGATGCAACGCAACGCAGCGATGTCCGTGTTGAAAATGATGCAAAGCCTCGTATAGCAAACTGGCGAGTGTCGTTTAATGATGAGAGGAGTAAGATGGTCAAAAAAATATATGAAAAAAAAATGTTTTTTCTTTTCGAATAAAGAAATTTAATAAAAGCTGATGTTGTCATTCAAATGTGTATTAATCATTTTACATTTGTCAAACGTGTAAGACAGTTTACATAAAAGCAAACGGAAGAAATAGAGAGAAAAAAAACAAGGAAAACGAAATACTGCATAGAAAGCAAAGGATTCATTTGAGAACTGCTAAAAACAAAAAATATATATAAAAAGAAAGTGTGCTGTCGTGTTGCATTTAAGAGAGGGAGAAAAAAAAGGCCGTTGTCAACTGAAAACTATAAATAAAACATTCAGTGCAAGACGACGAATCCTTTAAAAGTGTATCAACGTGCTGAAACAATAGTTTTAGTGAAAAAGGATTTCTTTGCTAAGAAATCATACAAGAATATTTGTGTCACTGCTTTTAGTGTTTGCGCAAGAATATGATAAAATGTCTTTTAATTTATTTATGGATTTATATTGGATTATTTTATATGATTGAAGCTGGCGATGATGATGAACAGTGAGTGAATAAGATTAATTAAAACTCATGTAAATAGAAAAATATATGGAAACTGTATGTAAATATATGAAAGTGTGCAGAACGTGTTTGCAACGTTGTATTGTTTTAAGAAATAATTCGAATGGAATAAAAATATTCACTACATTTGGAAATGATTGTATGAATTTAATATATTTTTAATAATTTATGAAAATGAAACTATTAGCGAAATCACGTTCCAAGGACTGATTCTGGCAAGCGACAAACCTTTATCAGGGTTTTGAGGTTTTATATTCACTCGAGTCCCAATTCGTTTCAGTTAATCCGGCAAAAAATATTTGTTCGTTTTTAAAATTAAAAACACGCAAAGGATCTTCTCTGTTAATATCCAGGATACGTTTATACACATTGATGGGTTTACGTCAAGGCCCTGTGATACCAGGGCCTCCGACGGCAAAGTTTTCAAAACTCTTAATATTTTAAAATTCAAAATGTGTTATGACGTCTAATAAAACTGCACTATGAAGAAATTTTGTACCAGAAAAAAATGTTACAGCAAATAATTGCAATTTTTAAAATCATTCACAATAAGGAAGCCACCATTCACAAGACATTCAGAATGAATTGAAGAAGATTCTGTTAATGGAAATTTCTTGGGGAACATTGCTGTGGCAGCGAAGTTTCTTCGAATGTTTTTTATTAAAAAAGCCGTCGCTTGTTCGTAATACAAGGCGGGCCAAAAGAAATCCCCCTATTGGAAAATGCTGTAATTTTTGCAAATGGCGGCCAATGTCAAATCTGTTTTGACATTTGTGGACGAGACAGATGTAGAATACAAGTGAACAAGCCCTGGAGCGATACACTCCCCATCCTCAATCTCGAGTGGACGATTTTTCGACCAAAATCATAATGAGCGATGAGGCAGGCTCATTTCCACCTCGTGGTACGTGAACAAGCAAAACTATCGTTTCTGGGGCACGGAAGATCCACGAGTGAAGCACGCGGAGCCATTACACCCGCTCAAAGTAACTGCCTGGTGCGCTGTTTACGCAGGAGGAGTCATCGGATGACTTGTTTTGGCCCAACTTTTTTTTCCAAAAACGTGTCATCGCATTTACAGGATTTGCTTCCTGCAACCTTTTCCTCTTCCCGAGATTGAAGAGGAGATAACAGCAGACTCGCTCAAGGGCATACAAAAAAGTGCAAGTCGATGATTGGAAAAAAAACTCTCGAGCGGTACTACTTTGAAGGGAGCAAAATCAAAATTGACGAATAAATAGATATTTTTTGAGAAAAATTAAAATTCACTTTATTTTTTTTAATAGATTCTGAATGATAATTTAATTTTAATCGAATCAAATTGAATAGGATTTTGTAAATCAAAAAGGACGGCGCATCAAACAGAGCCTTTGGCCTGTTTATACAAGAATGCTGGTTGGTCTCTGTCGAGAAATAATATTTAACACAAAAAACAGCTACGTGATCGTGCATCTAGAGATTCTGATTCAAACAAGTGAATTTTCAAACTCCCATGAGGTTCAGGCTGCAATTGCAACTACTTTATAATAAATTCAAATATTTAAATAAAAAAAATTATTTCTAAAAATTAATTTTAAAGTCATAATTAAAATTGTATTTTTAGAAATTTTTATTCAATCGTGCTCCTTTTTTCAAAGTTGAAAATTTTAAAATAATCCACGTGATGACTTTAGGGCTTTCTAAGCAGTTCCTAAGCGCATTTCGCCGAGGATATTCAGGGAGCCCCATTTTTTCCCAATTCTCTTAAACAAAATACCCTTCAATTAGATTTTATTGTTAATTTTAATTTGGAGAAACCAGCACGATTACATTTAAATTTAAATTATTCAAATATTTCAATATTTAATAATAACAAAAAAAAATATCAAATCAATATTAATAAATATTTTTCCCCTAATTTGAATTTTCAGTGTCCACATCAAGTTACACATGACCGGTGGTCAAAGGAAGCGGGCACAAATACAGCAACACACCAACTCCCATCACAAAAAGCGTCACACCTCCTCCACGCCACATCATCATCATCAACATCGCCATCATCAGCAGCAACAACAGCAACAGCAGCTTACACATGCACTGCCACCACCGGTAGCAACGACTACAACAAATTTATATCATGAATCTCCACAAAATTATTTAACAGGAATAACAGAAATATCCTCGTCATCGTTATTGCCACAAAATCATGTATTTCATAATCCGCACACAAAGACATTTTTATCATCGTCGCCACTAAATTTACATGAAAGTGGTCAGTTGGTAAATATGGATGAAGAGGATGTGTTTGGACAAGGAGATGTTGGTGGCGAGGCTGCAGCAGCTAGTGTTGATACAGATGATACAGATGCTGGAGAGCACATGACAATACCATCATATATGACAAAGAATTTTGCTTTATTCCCACAGCCAACGGCCACATACGAAACCGAAATAATACCACACAATTCCGAAGGATTCAGTGTGGTCAGCGAGGGTTTGAATGGGTTGCATTACATGGAGGAGGACAATGAAATCACACCGCCAGCAGGAAGAGGCAAAGGAAGCCTTGAGTCAATTATACTAGCTGGACATTTGGAAAATTATCAACGTCACAAACCGTTACAAGCTCCAGCAGCAGCAGCAGCAGCATCATCATCACTATCATCATCAACGTCTTCTTCATCAGCGAAGAGCATAAAGAATGAACAATTGTTGCAACAATTTTTGCAACAGCAACATAATGAGAAACCGGAAATTATAAGTGCAGCCGCTTATAAATCAGCCAATCTACGTGCTAACAAGCACAAACCCGAAAGCGACTATCACAGTGAGAACGACATGACAGAGGCAATGATGTATGCGACTTCTGCAATAGGCACCAGACACAATGCCGTTCAATCGTTTAGCCGGCCAGAAGAGGATGTGGCAAATAGCGGCCGTATTAAGGCTTTAACCGTGGATGACATATGGTCACAGCTGCAGCAACAGTATCTAAACAAATATTCACCGCAAGCCCAGCCCTTGACATCGGCAGACACAGACGTACACTCTTTAACGGCTACAGCGACACCAACAAAGACTGCGACACCCAAACGCAAAAGAAATACGAAAAGACAAAGACACGCCAAGCCAGTTACGACCACATCGTATTCCACCTCTTGGCCGGCTAAACCCTTAAGCTATGCCGGCAACAATAACCATGGCAAATTCCACTTGCACTCCATCAAAACACAGCAGCAGTTTTACGATGACACACATTTTCCACTACCTTCAGCTTCTGCATATGGCAGCACCAGCCTGTCCACCCATCGGGGCACAGATTTTTTTGCTAAGCGACCTTTTAGCAAACAGATTACTCACAATAATGATGAGGAAGATGACACCGCTGAGGCCGATGAAGACACCGCACAAGAATTTGGTGAGGATGGAGACGAAGATGATGGTGATGGTGATGATGATGATGATGATGACGACTTTGATGTTTATGGTGATGATTCGTTTGAGGAAAACGTCTACCAGCGAGGCAAAAAGTTTCCCGGCCACAACACACACGGACATAACCGTCACGTGAATAATCTTTATAATAACCATGATCTGTATGCTGCCTACAGTACACCAGTGACGGCCACAGTGGCCACCAACTTACAGCCTTCTACATATCATCCAAACTTGTTGTCCTCCACTTTGCCCTCCCTTACCTCTTCCTCCTCCTCCACCGCTAATACATTCTTGCCCACATTAGAACATCCATCTACGTCATATCAATGGCGCACACAACAGACTTATCCAGCCTCTTATCAAACTTATCATCTGCAACATCAACAACAGCAACAACCATTGCACTGGCCAGCCGAAGAACAATATGCACAGCAACAGTCGAGTGCTGTCGTACGTCTGCCCAAAGCAACAATTATACAAACGCCCAGTGCTATTATATCATCAAACTTATCGCCCACTCAATCAAATGAATTCTCAGTGTCATCCTCCACATCCACCTCCTCCTCCTATTCCCCCTCCTCGTCAGCAAAGACCACCGGCCAAACGCCAGCACGTTATAAAAAACGTAAAAATCGCATTAAACCCAAAAGGAATCGCATTGTGGTGATATAGTCGACTCACCGCAATTAGCAACAAATTGCAGACGTTGCATAAGTTCACTTTCATATTCTTATTTTGCGCACAACTTTTATTAGTTCTCATATTCCAGTGTAACGGTTGAAGGGTTCATGTCTTGACTCTTGCAACGAGTTCAAGTATCTGTTGCCAGCAAGCACACTTGTGCAGGAGGACTTCTAAGCTCCCCTAATGTTATATTTTTTACTTTTAATTGTAATTTTAATTGGATTTAGATTAATATGGTTTTGTTATATTTGCTTTATGTTTATTTATTTCATCAAATAAAAGTAAATATTATTGGCAAAACAATCTACTACATACTTTGGCAAGTGCGAGAAAGTAGGTCAAGTAAATATTTGATCGATCAAATATTTATTCAAATAATGGATTATTTTTTTATGGAAAATTAAATAAAATTGAAAACATGGGTTCTGCAAGGCTGACTGTGTGTGTGTGTGTGTGTGTGTGTGTCACAGCCGTCTAATAACATGCTTATAAGAGTAATTCACACACAACTGGATCATCATTGAGAGGACCATATAATTCACCTCGTTTTGCTCTTGTAAGTCTACCACTTGACTCATACTCGTATGTACTCGAACATCACAAATAATTAATTTTTATGCCTAAAAAAGTGTGTGTGTATCAGAGAACTTCACTTGTTGATTAAAAAACCGTTCAACAATAACAAAGGCACAAAAAACTTGTCTTTTATTTGCAAATGATCAAACTTGCCCGCACACTCTCTTTTGTTGTTGATTTTAAAGCAACCGAGCATATGCCTCTTTGTTGGTTCTGATACTAAACATATCGGCTGACGCACAACAATAATCTTTTTGAAGCTAGGAATAAAGGAATTAATCAAACTTGCTCAAATTTTTATATGGGTTGTTAATTTTAAGGCAATCGAACCACATGCAGGTTGAACACTTGCTTATTTTCGTCATAGGTCGAATCAAATTTGTCAACTGGTGTACTTGTCTATTCCACTCAACGCTCAAAAATTTGATCAACATTAAAGTTCAAAAAGCAAGAAATCACTGTGTATGAATTTGTTCATTCCTACCAACAAAGGCACGCATGTTTTTTATTTTAATTTACAGTGGTTTATGATGTCTATTCGTGTTGTTTATTAGAAAATAGGAAATTTTTGTTAGAAAATATTAATTTTATTTGCAGTTCGATATTGCAAATAGTAATTATTATTATTTTTGTTTATTTTTATTTGTTCTCCTTTACAGTGGTGTGTGGAACTTTCTTTGTGTTATTTAACTTGTATATTTTATTAAGTTAAAATTGTGAAATACAAATTGAAATTGAGGAATTTAATTTAAAAAAAAACACCACAAGCAAGATTTGCAAGATTTTTGGAGCGCTTGTAAGATTTTAAGATTTAAGAAAATTAGAGCTAAAAAGCGGTTAGCACCTGGGTCTCCTGCTTGTTGGTTGAAGTGTCAAATTCGAGAACAGTGTAATTAGTGCATCATGATACAAAAACAGTACAATTAATAAACAAGTAAAAACGTTATATTCGACCGGGTCGAATCTTAAATACCCTCCAAATATTTAGTAAGTGAATTTGATATGTTTAACTTGGTGGGACAGAGTTCCTTTATATAATATCGTACGTCAACGCCCACTAAAGGGGGCGGGGTTCAAAAATATAAAATATCATGTTTTCCACAGACGAACGTATGGGCATTGCTAGACCGTCTTAGACTTCATCACAATTCTCTTTGGAGGCTATAAAAACTGTATTTTGGCGGGGTCGTTCTGGCAAGGCTGTGGGGGAAACATTTCACCTTAGTCATAAAACTCTAAAAATAAATGCTTGGGATAATTATATACAAAATTAAAATTTCTTTTTTTTTGATAGGGTCATTTAAAGGGCAAAGGGGAGAGGGGATAGGGCAGAAACAGATACACATAAAACTGTAAAAATAAATGCTTGGGATGATTATACACAAAATAAAAAAAAATTTATATTTATTTTTAATAGGGTCATTTAGCGGGCAAAGGGGGCAGAAGGGCTAAACTAAAACTCTAAAGATAAATGCTTGGGATGATTATATACAAAATTTAAAAAAAAAAATTTTTTTTTGGTAGGGTCATTTAGGGGGCAAAGGAAGAGGTGGGGGGGGGGAGAGGTAGGGCAGAAATCGGCAGTCATAAAACTCTAAAGATAAATGCTTGGGATGATTATATACAAAATTTAAAACAAAAATTTTTTTTTTGGTAGGATCATTTAGGGGGCGAAGGGGAAGGAGGGGGTAGGGCAGAGTAATACCAGGTTTCGTCTCAGTTTCATCATTAAAGCTTAAAAATGTTATTTTTAAGGAATGTAAGCTTAAGTAAAACAATTTGTTAAATGTTTATGATATTTTTGCCTATAATAACGCCCACTGAAGTGGGCGGGGTCAAAAAATATTTTTATTTTATTTAATGGCTCCAAGTTTAAGGCGTTGGACCGTATTTGACATAAAAATATATCATTTGCTTAACAAAATAACCAAAAAACTTTAAAAATTATGTTGTTTTTTCTGGGTTGGTTTAGTTCTTCTTAGGGGAACTTTTTTCCCTCTTGCCCGATTTAGCCCATCTTCGAACTTAACCTGCTCTAAGTTTTAACATATATTTATGCCAAATTTCAAGATTCTAGCTCTTTTCGGTTGGACTGAATCGTGATTTCCACAGACGGACATGCTCAGTTCGTCTTAGATTTCATCACTGATCAAGAATATATATACTTTATGGGGTCTGAGATGGATATTTCGATGCGTTACAAACGGAATGACAAAGTGAATATACCCTCCAAATTCTTTTTTGGAGGGTATAAAAATAGAACTTATTTTTAAGTAAAAACAAAAGACAACCCTTTTTTTGCAAATGACCAAACTTGTCCACACACTCTCATTTGTTTCCATTTTGTAAAAAAAAAATTCATAAGCCACCGTGCATTTGCCCATGTGTATTCCCTTTAACTTTGTTTTTGACGAACAAATTCAAATAAAGACTAAACCTGTACCTCCACTCATGTATCAATGTTGAATTGGTTATGTTGTTTGCATTGTTCGTATATCATATTGCTCAAGTCACACAGACGGTCGGTTCAAACATGTTGTGTGAATTAATGAGAATAAGAGCGTTTGGACACGATGAATTTACTACAAGCCGTTCTCTTGCCTGTGCGATCTTGCTCATAAAATGCTTTTGTTAATTCTACTCATAATCAGAATTTGATGTATACAGCAGAATGAAATGATTTTTAGTCATCATTGAATTTTTCTTTAATATCTACTAAAATGAACAAAAATGTTTGTGCTGAACAAAATCAAGAAAAACCGTGATTTTGTAGTACTCTGGTGTGTATACCTGATCTCTTACTAATTGTATGTCACGAACTTACACTAATCATTTACATTGTGCATATTTACACAAAAATAACTTCCAAACCATATATGTTTCATCAGTATTAGTAGGCTATAAGATACCTAAAAGTATACTGCATAATTACAATATATGTGATTTATTTATACAAAACACTATATTCTGCATTTCTACACACGAATACCTTTCAAATCATATAAATTGAATAGGTATTTTTGGACGATTATATAACTTAATACGTACCACAAATGTATATAAGACGTATTGCCATATAAGATTTATCAATATTGGTGGACGAATTATTATATCTGCGCATTATAATGGGTGATTCAAGTAGAGATACTTTTTTCAATAGCCTTTTTTTACAGATCACGTGTGAGTCGTGTCATGCTGTCATGTCAAATTTGTTTAGTATTGCATTTAGCATTTCATAATGGAAAGACTTACGCCTGCACAACGTTTACAAATCGTTCAACTTTATTACGAAAATTCACGTTCTGTGAGGAATGTGTTTTGAGACCCAGCATTCATTATTGGATAATATTTGACCGAATAGACCACGTCCAGCACGCTGTGAAGAAAATATAGCGGCCGTAGCTGAGAGTGTACACGAAGACCGTGTAGAGTCGATTCGGCGTCGTTCGCAGCAACTTGGACAGGATAACCGACTATTTGGTGGCTGAAATTGAAGCTCGTGATCTCGGCGGCATTTGGTTTCAGCAAGACGGCGCCGTTTCCCACACATCGCATCATTCAATGGATTTATTGAGAGAACATTTCGGTGAGCACATAATTTCACGTTTTGGGCCGGCCGAAGATCGTATGATGTCACACCTTTAGACTTTTTCCTGTGGGGATATGTAAAGTCTAAAGTTTATGCGGACAAACCCGTTTCGATTCAGGCCTGGGAGGAAGACATCACGCGTGTCATTCGCCAGTTACCAGTCGAAATGCTCGAACGAGTCATCGAAAATTGGACTCAACGGATGGACCATCTGCGATGTAGGCAACGGCCAACATTTGATAGACATAATCTTCAAAAAATAAATGCCAAAGAATGTTCTCTCAAATGATAATAAACATTCTCCATTAAATTTAAATTTTCTGTTTTTTTTAACACATGGGGAGCCTCGAAATGGATCACCCATTATGTACTCACACCTTCGAATACGATACAAAACCGTCATAGGAGGGTTATATTACCCTATGCGCTTCGTATTATCATGAGAATATTAGAATATGCTGTTTTGGTCATGACTGGGAAAATTGTATTGCAGTTATGGCAGCCTCAGTCTGACTCTTTGATTTAAAAGGAGCCAGCTATTCGCGTCGCTTATACACAAATCAGCGAGATTCGGAAAATATTGTTGTTCCCACGGACGAGACTTCTAACTTGGTGACTATCATGATATACATAAGTGATTTAATATTTACCCTAAAAATATGCTTTACGCTATAATTTGCAAGAGGACATGCTCGTGCATGCTTCTTTAGATCTTATAAAAATATTATTTTTGTCTAGAATTATTTTAACGATATTCCTGCACAAACCGATTCCTGCACAGCGATTTAAATGAAATTTTTTCGGCCATTGACATGAATGAAGAAAATGGACGCGGACAAACACTACAATAACGACTCAAGTGGATGAACGTTTAGTAACACAGTTTTAGATGTATGAACCATTTAAGACTTATAATTGATGTGTTGTATAAAACTGCTGACAGTCTTTCCAAAATTTATATAATTTTCTTAACATTAAAATAAAGCAGACTTTAATTTTTGTTCTATAGAAAAGCATTTAAATTATGAAATACTTTGAAACATTTTCATGGTTCAGCCAAAAGTAAAAAATAAAATAAAATAAAAATCATGATATTTAAATAGTTTCAGCAACTTACTTCTATAAAATCTGTCATCAAATTATTATTATCATTTGTATTTTCTTTATCTAGTCTTACCTGAAAAAGAGAGAAGTAAAGAAATGGCAATCAGCATTTGAATTATTATGAATTTTAATTAGCTAAAAATTTACTTGAAAGTGTTTTAAACTAAAAAAAAGTTTACCACTACAATTACGAATACTCGTATATAAAATATTTGAAAAGTTCTTTAAGTTGGCGATTGAAGTTTTATAATAAAGAAAACCAATAAAAACTAAATTTATTTTCTTCTGAACGTAGAATAAAAATTTGTTCATAATTTATTATCATATTTAAAAAAAACTAAATTTATTTATTTAATTTATTTTTCGCTTTGAATTTGTAATCAAAATTGTTGTAGAATATGGTTATTTTAACTAGGAGGACGTCCATTGTACGCTCGTTTATGGTCCTTCGAATCTTATAAAAAGGGCCAGAACAACAGTTTGAAAGAAAACCAAACTTGTGCTTTTTTTAGCGCTAATATTCATCGCAGCATCTTGTGTGTAAAGAAAATTGATCCTTTTTTTTCAAAATACCATTTGCTATACGAGGTACGTTCAAACAAATAAGTTGAATTTTAAAATACCGCGTTCTATATACATTCGATTAACCCTTTTATGTTGGCTCACTTACCTCACAGAAGTATTCAGTTTCAGCTTTTTACCATATTTAGTTGGTTTTTGAAAGCCATAACGGCTAAAACTATCTTGAGTATTTGGCGTTTTTCTTTTTCTCTTGTCGAAAAAAATGGGCCAAACAGTTTTCTTTAAAATTTTGTGCAATAAATTGAATTAAGTGCTCAAAAGTAATTGAAATGTGGACAGTAGCATACGGTGGGTGATTGCACTCTAAGTCAGTTTACGAGAAGTTTACTTTTCGAAGAAGGTCGAGAAAATGTGAATGATGATGCACGTACTGGGCGTCTAATCACGTGAACAACAAATGAAAATGCTGGGAAAGTAAAAACAAAATTATGGAAAATCAAAGAACAACTATTTGTTGCTGAGGATGTCGGCATGTCAGTTGGCTCAGGCCAAACAATTTATGTATGTTTGCGGAAAATTGTTTAATGAAAAGTCTGGTAGCGAAGTTCGTTCCAAAATTGCGAAATAAATCGTAATTTTTAGCCAAATACAAAACCGTAATCATGGCTCCGCTACTACTGTATTTATCAGATTTGCTAATCTGACACCTTCTTCATATTCCTCAAATTGAGAAAAAAAAAAGGAGAAACAAAACAAACATGAAAGTGCGCTGTTTTGAGATGACTGAGGAGATAAAAACCGAAACGCTGAGAAAGTTCAGGGCTATACCAAAATGCGTTTATCAGAACTGAATGTGATAACAGTTCCTATTTACACAAATTTTATTGTGAAAAAGGTTGATACAGTTCTCGTATCCTTTTTCACAATAAAATTTGTTTAAATAGGAACTGTTATCACATTCAACTAAGCCACCTAATAAGTGGTGACAAACACAATACCCATGAGCACTGATGATGAAAGGGTTGCGTCTTTCGAAAACAGCTGTTCTGCTCTGCTGTGTAAGTTGAATAACTAAAACTGATGTTGACTTCTATTTGTGCCTTGGAATATTTATCATGTCTTTCTGAGATTTAAATAAAAAATTTCGAACAATTACTTCAAAAATTTATTTAGTTTTATCTATTTTTTTTTTTTTTTTTTTTGAGAATGGAAATTTACTGTATTTTTTGAACGGACTTCGTATGTTATGTAACTCCCTGTTTCTTAATAAAAAAAAAAAACAAATAAATGTAGTTTTGTATATTTCCATAACTTTAAGTTTAGGCTCGTTTTAACTCACTAAAGTTTCATTTGACATCTGAAGTATTCATAGTCCTAAAGTAGACTTTACTTTAATTTACCACGTTTACTTTAATTATTAAACTAAGAATTAGTATTGAGGCTCAAGTTGACATCCGTGAATTTACACACTAGTTTATATAAAGAGTGTTTTTATAAGAGCTTGCTGATTTGAAATTTAAATAAAACACATGCCAAATTATGAAATGGCCAAAAGAAAATTTTTTATTTGGTAGATAATTTGTTGTCATTTAACATTTAAATATAATTTCGGGCATATGGCCACCACGAGTATTTTGCACAAAGGCCATTCTGGAGGTCCAATTTTCGACCACCTTTTCCAGCAATTGAGGGCGTATTTCAGCAATGACACGTTGAATACTGGTTTCCAAAGCGTCAATCGTTGCTGGTTTATCCACGTAAACCAATGGTTTCAGGTATCCCCACAAAAAATAATCGAGTGGCGTCAAATCACACGAACGCGGAGGCCAATTCACCGGTCCATTTCTCGAAATTTGTTGTCGTTGAAATGTTCTTTCAATAAGTCCATTGTTTCGCCCGCAGTATGACAAGTGGCACCATCCTATTGAAACCACATTTCGTTTACATCCATATCTTGAAGTTTTGGCACGGTAACGCGTCGTCCTTCCTCATTTTTAAAGATTCCACCAGCCCATAGACCGCACCAAACAGTACATTTATCGAGATGCATTGGTAATTCTTGAACGGCGTGTGGATTATCTTTGCTCCAAATACGGCAATTTTGCTTGTTGGCATATCCATTCAATAAAAAATGCGCCTCTTCACTGAAGAGAATTTTGCGGTAAAAAAAACGGATAAAAATTTTTAATTGAACACTGTTTTTGAAAATAAATTTCCACGATTTGGAAGCGTTGTTCTGGAGTTAACCTGTTCATGATGATTTGCCAAACAATACTGAGTAGAGACGTCACTTTAAACTGTCAAAACAGCTGTCAGACAACACAGTGATTCGTATAAAAAAAAACTTCATAAAAAAACTTTATAAGAATTTGAGTCAAATTAAATGTTTTTTTATCAAGAATGAATGTAAAACTTGCAAAAATAAGTAAATAAAAATTTGTGAATTATTTTAAGCAAATGTTTTTTTTTTATTATTATCTGGGACCAGCACTCAAGGCATGACCCCTACATATGCAGTACATTGCGCCGGAACTAGAAAGGAGGGCGATAGTATTGAGGGGACTGATGAAGAAAGATATAGACTTTTTTGCAGCTATTTATTTACTTCGCCGGCTAATTTTTTGCTACAGGACCGACGAAGAAGGGTGCTGCTACTCTGATTTTTAGTACATGATAGCGGCAGTCGCTCCCAATTACGTTCAGTGACCAGTGCTATGTCTTCATCAGTGAAAAAACCTGACAACAACTAACACTATCATGTACTACTGCTGATCAGAAGAATTCAACACAATATTCATGACTCAGCGCGGTGTTGAACTCAGGACCCTCCACTTCATAGTCTCGTGTTCTACTACTTCAGGCAACAGCAACATCAACGTTATTCGGAAAATAAATCCAAACTTGTGTTTATTTAAAATTCCAATACAAACGCTCCTATTCAGCCGTTAGATAGAAGTTTTCTCGTGTGTTACGCACTGTAATTTTGCTTTGAAAGTCTTCTTCACAATTTATTATTATTACTATTCCTAACAAATTTTGTAAAAATATGTTGCTGATTAATTACAGCCAAAACAAGGAGATATGCGATACATACATGAGTGTACATTTGTAATTAATTTTCCCCAAATAATAATCATCAAATCACGATGACAATGTTTGATTTCTTTTCAATTTTTTACCAAAACTTTTATTAAACTTTCAGTAATAACAATTCTTTCGGTCGCCCCCACCACCGACTTTAATATAGAATTTTATTAAGGCTTGTAATAGGCTTCCAATAACGAAAAAATGCCTGAACATGCACACACCCACGCACACACTCTAGAGTGTTTTAGTGTCATGGAGGTCAACATATGCTGTACAACAAACTAATTACACAAACACTATCGTGTTTGTGGCTCCTTACATATCACAAAAGATGTGATATGACCTTTTTAAACAATTCTCTGCACCTCCTTTATTTTACGCCCTCTCTTAAAGTATTACACCCCATTTTGGTTAGTGTTGCCAGCGGAGTTTTTATAACAGAATATGAAACCTTTGTGTCTTTCTTATAGAGTGACACAAACTGATATCATAATAAACCAAGCAAACATATTTTTAATATCAATGAAACGGGGGTTTTATTGGAAAGAATATTTTATAAAATTAAAATTTAAATATGTATTTCTGTCCTATGCCTTTTGTCGAATACAGTCGGCTCCGCTTTACTGGAAATAACCAAAACCCAATTTTTTTCAGTTTATCAGATTTTTTTCTCTAAAACGTAGTTCGTATTACTGAAATTTATTACAGTTAAGCGTACTGCTTAAAATCAGTAAAACGATATTTTTTATATTAAATCTGTATATTTTTTTACGTCTATTTAACGTAAAAGTTTTATTTAAAAAAAACTTATTCACAGAATTATTAATTTTGTTGCTGAAATTTTTCACGAATTCCTCGTAAATGTCCAGCCACTTGCAGTGACAATATAAAAGAAAAATACAATAAAGTACGTAACAGCGAAAAGGACAAATACATTTTGCCATTTAATTTTTTAACGGACAAAACGTGCACAATTTTTTTCAGCCGTAAGTTATGCAATAGATTTCTAATAAATAAATTTGTCATTGTTTATTTTTTCACTAGAGCGAAGTAAGTTTCATTCAAAACGTAGTTATGGGCTTGCTTTTTGTTTTCAGTAATACGTTGTTTCAGTAAAGCAATGTTTGGCTAAAGCGAGGTGAATAAGACTAGCTGCGTTTAAAATCAGTGCGGGTATTTGTATCGCTTTCAGTAATCCGATTTTTTTTCAGTAAAGCGTGTTGCGCTAAAGCGGATTCGACTGTATATCCAGAACAAGTAAGAACCTTACATTCGACCGGGTCGAATCTAAAATACCAAATACCCTTCAAATATTTAGTAAAGAAAAACTATTATTTTGTCAGGGTCACTCCGAGGGAGGCCGTGGGGGAGACATCTCAACTTTAACATAAAACACTAAAAATTCAATTCTTGGGTTTAAGTGTAAAAAAAGAGGAATATTTCGATGCGTTACACTTGGCATGACAAAGTGAATATACCCTCCTTTTTTGGAGGGTAAACAAAAAATAATTATGCGTCAGTTAAAGTTTTATTGTCTTAAGATCGAATTTCGACACGGGAAAATAAATAATTTTTCGCCCGCCGGCAACACTTAGAATGTTCAACATGAGTTGACATAATTTTATATACGAGCTTTGGGCTGCCAGCAGGAAAAGTATGAGATGCTCTATGGGCGTTAAGTGGCGTTTCAATAGAACATTTTAATAAACAAGTATGAAGTGACACATTCCCATATATACACACACAAGCATACTTGTTTACAAGTTTATACAAATTGTTTACACAAGTCCGCGTACAAACAGAGAAACACACACAGCGATGCCAGAAATTCTTAATTGTAAATATTTTCTTTTATTTACAATTTTAAATATTATAAAATGTTGTCAAGTTATTCTGTTGGCTACAAATCTGTTGCACTGCTGCATATAAAACTTTTTTTATACCCTCCAAAAAAGAATTTGGAGGGTATATTCACTTTGTCATTCCGTTTGTAACGCATCGAAATATCCATCTCAGACCCCATAAAGTATATATATTCTTGATCAGTGATGAAATCAAAGACAAACTGAGCATGTCCGTCCGTCTGTGGAAATCACGATTCAGTCCAAACGAAAAGAGCTAGACTCTTGAAATTTGGCATAAATATATTTTAAAGCTTAGAGCAGGTTAAGTTCGAAGATGGGCTAAATCGGGTAAGAGGGAAAAAAGTTCGCCTAAGAAGAACTAAACCAACCCAGAAAAAACAATATAATTTTTAAAGTTTTTTTGTTATTTTGTTAAGCAAATGATATATTTTTATGTCAAATACGGTCCAACGCCTTAAACTTGGAGCCATTAAATAAAATAAAAATATTTTTTGACCCCGCCCACTTCAGTGGGCGTTGTTATAGGCAAAAATAGCATAAAAATTTAACAAATTGTTTTACTTAAGCTTACATTCCTTAAAAACAACACTTTTAAGCTTTAATGACGAAGCTGAGACGAAACCTGGTACTACTCTGCCCTACCCCCTCCTTCCCCTTCGCCCCCTAAATGACCCTACCAATAAAAAAATTTTTTTTTTTAATTTTGTATATAATCATCCGAAGCATTTATCTTTAGTTTTATGACTGCCGATTTCTGCCCTACCCCCCCCCCCTCTTCCTTTGCCCCTAAATGACCCTACCAAAAAAAAAAAAATTTTTAAATTTTGTATATAATCATCCCAAGCATTTATCTGTAGAGTTTTATGACTGCCGATTTCTGCCCTACCTCCCCCCCACCTCTTCCTTTGCCACCTAAATGACCCTACCAAAAAAAAAATTTTTTTTAAATTTTGTATATAATCATCCCAAGCATTTATCTTTAGAGTTTTATGACTACCTGTTGCTGCCCTACCCCCTTCTCCCCCTTTGCCTGCTAAATGACCCTATTAAAAATAAATATAAATTTTTTTTTATTTTGTGTATGATCATCCCAAGCATTTATTTTTACAGTTTTATGTGTATCTGTTTCTGCCCTACACCCTCTAAATGACCCTATCAAAATAAAGAAATTTTTATTTTGTATATAATTATCCCAAGCATTTATTTTTAGAGTTTTATGACAAAGGTGAAATGTTTCCCCCACAGCCCTTTCCAGAGCGACCCCGCCAAAATACAGTTTTTATAGCCTCCAAAGAGAATTGTGATGAAGTCTAAGACGGTCTAGCAATGCCCATACGTTCGTCTGATATTGTATATTTTTGAACCCCGCCCTCTTTAGTGGGCGTTGACGTACGATATTATATAAAGGAACTCTGTCCCACCAGGTTAAACATTTCAAATTCACTTACTAAATATTTGGAGGGTATTTAAGATTCGACCCGGTCGAATATAACGTTTTTACTTGTTTTTTTTTGGAGTGTCACAACACCAGAGAGAGCCACGTGCGCAAATTATTGAAAGCAAAATTTAATCAAAGTAATTGTTGTATTCGTCAAACTCATCGTGCACCTCTTCCATTTTATGGCGTACAAAATCGTCCTCCAGAGCGGGTCGTTCGAAGAACAATTACTGTTACTGATCATTTGCATCCCGTGAGACGCCGAATAGTGCTCTCTGAAGAAGCTGTGGGCGCTGCAAATCATTGAAGATGATCCTAATCAATCGATACGTCGCCAGAAACTGTAGCCTCTGTACAGGAAAGCATTGAAGATAATTCTAATCAATCAATTCGTCGCCGTTCTCAGCAACTGGGGGTTGTGTCCTTCCACTTTATGGCAGATTTTCTTATTTGTTGAAAATTGTTGTTCCAGATTGTGCCTTTTACGCGCCAGCCGTGGCGTCCTTATGGCAGAAATCATATTTCATAAGATTTTCTTTCCAATAAATACCGTTTCATTGATATTAAATATAAATTTCCTTGTTTTATTATGATTTAAACTTGTATCATTTTATAAAAAAAAACACCCATTACAATCTAATGATGGAAATTAATTTGTTAACAAATCCAATTGTTAAAGTATTTTTACGGCATTTCAAAATAAAGAAAAAAATACTCAAAAACTAAAGTATATTTTTAAAAAAGAAAAACAAAATCAATTAATTTATTCGAATTCATCATTCGTGCAACAGCAATTCTAAATGTTTGTATTCTAGTGCAAACAACATGTTGTTGTTCTACATGAATGTGCTAAGCAAAAGATTACTTTTCCAGGGTATCAAATGATGTATACGTAATTAAGTTTCGCTGTGAACTTTTCAAAGAAATGATGACATCCCTAAGGACTTTTTTTTCTCCATTTTCTGCCAGAAACAAAACAAATTAAACAACAGCAACAAGAAAAACAAATAAAGAATGTTGTTTGAATGGCGTTTTCAGTAATTTGTACATTCACACACACACACACACACACACACACACACTGGCACCCCTTTTCTCAACACACATTCACTGCTACTGCTACTAGTCTATGTATGTCATTAAGGACTGAGCTCAGTTAGATGGTACATGCGTTTAAGTTTTGTCTGACACAAGGAATTAAAAGTTTTGCCATTTTTTACTGCTTCAACTATTTAATTACGCTTGAGAAGTTGAGAATCTAAGACGTAGCAATTACATACATATTTGTGTGCTCTCACTTACTTAGAGCTTAAACCAAGTAAGAACGTTATGTTCGAACGGGCCGAATCTTAAATACCCTCCAAATATGTAGTAAATAAAACCTCTATTTTGTAGGGGTCACCCAGGGAGGGGTCATTGGGGAGACAATTCATCTTTACCATAAAACATTAAAAAGTCAATTTATGGGGTTAAATTTAAAAAAAAATTTTGCTTTGGGTAGTCATTTAGGGGCCAAAGGTAGGGCAGGGTAGGGCGGAGGAAGATCAAAACATCTGCAGGCTTAAGTTATACAATTTGTTGAATATTTACACAATTTTTTCATGTAATATGTTACTTTAACGCCCACTAAAGGGGGCGGCTCTAAAAATTTATTTTTATAGTTTTCTGCCTGGAAGTTCAACGCCTAGGACCTTCTTTGACTTAAAAAATATATAAAAAAAACTGTTATGAAATTTTTATTTGACATTTTGTTGTCACAATACTATTTTAAATGAAATTTATTTGTTGGTGGTCAAGCAATGTCTATATGCATTTCATTGGTGCTTTACCAAATCATCAGTAGACTTTTACCACTTCTGAATACCATCTGAGAATTATAAACTATTTTCAAAAATCACAACAGAATAAGCATAGTAGGCCCCGAAAAGTATATGCATAAGATAAGAGGTTTTTAACTTTTCAAAACTGTGGTTAAAGTCCACTGATGATTTGATAAAGCACCAATGAAATGCATATAGACATTGCTTGACCACCAACAAATAAATTTCATTAAAAAAAAAAACTTTAAAAATTATGCAGTTTTTTCGAGATTGGTTTAGTTCTTCTTAGCGGAACTTTTTCCCTCTGGCCCGATTTAGCCCATTTACGACCTTGACCTATGCTATCCTTCAATATATATATTTATTTCAAGGGTCTGGCTCTTTTCGTTTGGAATGAATTGTGATTTCCTTAGACGGGCGGACATGGCTAGATCGTGTTAGATATCATCACTGATCAAGAATAGGTATACTTTATCAGACTCTTAGAGGGGCATTCCGCTACGTTACACATGGATGATAAATTCTTTTATGGAGGGTATAAAAATACGCAATTGAGTAATAAAAGCCGAGACTTTTACCTCCGCAAACACTTCTGCAGAAATTTAAGATAACTATATAAAATAAATATTAATTTGGTTTTTAGCTTCTCAAGAGTGATATAACTCTGATTTGGCAGATATCGATAGTTCTGAGACTGTCAAACTGTTTAGACATTTCTGTACAGTAACGTTGGGCAAGTCATATAAAATATTTTCGAGTCACGCACATCGCGCTGTTTTTTTTTTTTTTTGTGAAATAAGTAACGAGCTGCCCATGGTGATCGAATTTTTTTTTTTTTTTTTTTTTTTTTTTTTTTCAAAAATTAATCAATTAAAAATCAACGATTTTTCTGGCTGCTAACAAGACGGCGCAAATTAGAATACAGCGCGCCTAGCAATCTCTGTTTTGCAAACGCAATTTGATGACTGTTAATTTTTTTTCAACGGGCTTAAGTTCGAATCTGCATGACTGCAAATGATTTTTTACTATTTTTTATTAATAAATGAATTTGTTCAAATTCCATTTATTATTATTTTTTTTTTTTATATATTAAGATTGGAATATTAAAAATATTTTCAATAATCATCAAACCAGCAGAACGGATCAGTACTGATTTCGAGGCCGCTACGCCATCTCATCAGCGTTCTTTGTTCAATTTTTCCACTTTTGCAAGTGGTCCTAGTTGGTAGGAATATCAACTATTTAATCAAAGTTTTTAACGAAAATTTAATATGAGAAGTTCCCACATTCAAATTTTTTTTTTTTAAGTTATTACCTTTTTGGTAAGTACGAAATTCCCCAACCTTTATTTTCAGAAGTGTTCGTGCGACTTAACGTCTAACGTGCGGTGCGGTTCTGCGTACTTCGACCTTAAGTCCCGGTCCATACAGTGTTAAAACGTTACTGCTCAATTTCTTTTAATTTCCCTCTGTTTTAACAAAATGTTTGCTTTCTTTTATTTTGCAATTCTTATATTTTTTGACAGTTCACTTTATTTAGTTTGTGTGAAAATATATTCACACCTATCGTGAATAACAAGTGGACTTATTGTTCAAGTGAAATTTTTATTCCAGAAATTATTCCTGCTATCAGTTCACAGTGAATGTTAAGAAGCTGAAAACAACATGGAAAATCAAAGAAGTTTGTGTTGAAAATTTTATATTTTTGTAACAATTTAAAAAAATTTAAGAAAAGTATGGCTAAATATTTAGTACTCAAATACATTTTGGAAGCCGAATAAAACAAATTAAAAATATTCTTAATCTTTGCAGTTGGAGCAACAAGTTTTACAAAGACGCAAGCAGTTGATTTGTTGCAAAAACATCAGTTTGTGTCTTATTAACGGATCTTGCCCGCCCCTAAAATAAAATTTTTAAACTCATTTTATTTGAATTAAAATAGAAAATACTTACATTTTCTACTATATTCCCCGCCAAAAACTAAGTGAATAAATTAAAAGGAAAAGTGAAAAAACTCGCGGGAAAAAATATAATTCACGATCGGGGGAATTTAATTTTAGCATGAAATCATTCTTGGGGAATTTTTTCATGATTATAATTTTAGGGAAAAGGGAAAAATTTCGAGGGAAAAATTATTCATGACAGGGGTGATTATTATTGTTCCAAAGTGAAAAATCCATCTGCATGTAAACATGAATGTCGAAAGTAATTTTGCCTCTGCCACAGTAAAATTATTTTCTATTAAATTCAATTGCTTCAAATTGTGTAACAATTATTCTTAGCGAAGCAAAGCATGAAAAGAAATGTCATATAATAACCTGCAGCTAACTTCGTGTTTATAATTAAAAATGGCTTCAGTTTCGTACACAATACCACTTTTCTTACCCCAGCGTCGTAAAACTTGAATGTTGAGCAGTAAAAGTTGAGGTTTGTGATCGCGGACTTATTCACAATTTTCACATAGATAAAAATTAATTTTCTATTGAATTAAATAATTTGCCCTATATAAGTAAATTAACCCTCCGATGAGTGAGAAGGTCCCTAGGGACCTTTTTGCCTATTCAAACTGAAATTACTCCTACTTCGGCCACTACAACCCCCCAAAGTTACTCTGTATTCCAAGAGTATTGCGCATCTTTTGGAAAAAAAATCAAGCCGATCGTATCGTTTTTGGGCATCATTATAATTTTTTTATTGTTTCAACACATAATTTACTTGTTCTGAACACAAAGACCTAAACTCAGACATTAGGGATGATGATAAAAAAAAATTAAAAAATTGAAAAATTATTTTTGTATGTAGAATTTAGTTATAAACAATAAAAACAAAACAAAAAATCAAAAAAAAAAAATTTTATATGAAAAAAACATGATTTACAAAAAACGTACGCAGGGACCTTTTCACACGGCCGTGAAGTTTAGAACTGTCATTAATCGGAGGGTTAAAGAAGACCTTGAACTTCCCTAATAAAAGTTTAAAGACAGAGGACGTTTACATAAAGCGTAATTGATACTAGAGTGAACGAAGGATTAAACAATCTTAGATGCTCCCGGTTCCCGATATCTTTTATAAAATATGATTAAGAACGTGGCACTGGAACACCTGAAGCTGTAAGAGGAGCAGAGGTGGCCAGATATGCAGTAAATTGAAATGTTATATCCTATTTATAGCTTCAGTAATGCTCTGCTTCAGTAGTAAATCTCTTCTAAGATAAATATGTCTTTGATTTACGTCAGTTCCTGCCTCGCGGTCTAATCTGACGATGGTCTTAACATCGGGTGAAAATTAAGTGTTACCAGCACCCCTCTTAGCACCCAAGAACCACACGAAGGCGACCTCGGATCACCCAGGTGGCAATTTCTAGAACATGATTTTGGAAGTCCCATTATCCAACACCTTGCTAAAGTGCCGATCCTATCTAGATGATCTTAATTCTATGAGCTACAAGAAAGTCTCCCAATAGAATCTTATTTGTTGATTCACAACAACACATAGATTTTGCTAGTATCAGCCAGACCGAAGTTCAACCGTGAAGATTGAACATCAATCCTTATCTGACAAATCTTCCACCAAATTGGTTACCACAGTCACCACGTGTACTCACGAGGGAGATCTCACCAATATCCAGCCGCAGTAAACTGCGAGGCTTGTACTGGATCCCGTGGTACCAGTTGCAACTACTGGTAAAGCGCCGAAAGTCAAACCAGTGTAGGTTCTAAGATAAGCTTCAAGAGGCATTTTCATAAAAGCAGAGAATCTAAGAAACGCCAGTGCTCATTTAATGCCATCCGAATTCCGTTCTGGAATCCGCCGGTGATCCGTCGTCCTTCCATTTACCTCTAAGCAAAAAATGTGAAATCAAAGTTTCTGACGATCCTCAGCTCATACAAGGTGGACCAAAAGAAGTCATCCCATGACTCCACCAGCGTGAACAGCGCACCATGCAGTCACTTTGAGCGGGTGTAATGGCTCCTCGTGCATCACTCGTGGATTTCCGGTGACCCAGAAGCGATAAGTTTTGCTTGTTCACGTACCCGCTGAGGTGGAAATGAGCCTGCCTCAACGCTCATTATGATTTTGGTCGAAAAGTCGTCCACTTGGTCCTTAAGATTGAGGATGGGGACACTCCCCATCCTCAATCTTGACTTGTTCACTTGTATTCTACATCTGTCTAGTTGACAAATGTCAAAACAGATTTGACACTGGCCGCCATTTGCAAAAATAAGAGCATCTTCCAATAGGGTGATTTCTTTTGGCCCTGCTTATAGTTTATCCTTTTAACTAAAAAATTCATGTTTACGAATTGTTTTACAATTAAAGAAAGAAGATGTACAAACTTGACTGAGAGGATGCCTTAACAACATACGAGTTGATGTCATTTTTTGCCGTATGACTTGAATTACGCGTAATGTGACATGTTGTTTCGTCTCTCAACTTTTAGTTTTATTGCATTTTCAGTTGGAAATGACAAAAAGCTTTTGAAGAAGCAATAAAACAAGAGCGAGCGAGAGAGAGAGATACAGAGGGTGCACACGAATTAGGGAAAAGCTTCGTCATTATTTCCAAAAAAAAAAGTCTGAAATTATTGTAATGCTAAAGTTTTTTTTTTGTTTTAAAGGAATTTAATGTAATTTATTTCATTTTTGGCGACGTGAGTTGTTTATGGCTTCAATTTGTCCAGAATGCGTTGTTAATTTGACGTTTTTCTGTGTGGGTTTTTTTTCTTTCTTCTTCTTTCCCCCCAACCACTTCATATAACACTTTATGGTTTTGTCTACTTATTTCGCTGCTGGCACTTCGTATTCCTCTTCGAATGCTCGCTTCGCAGGATTGTGGAGGCCACATTTGAATTGTGTGGGAGTGAGTAGAAAAAAATCCATGGTCATTGGAGGGTTGACAATTTCGTATTAAAATTGATGCCAACACATAAGAGGGCTAATAATTTAAGGGAATTTTATATTATTTGTGTGTGTGTGTGCGTGTGTGTGTGTTTGACTTATGTTTCATTAAAATCTCAAGAGATTTTTATGAGTGCTTCGTCTTTTGTAACAACAAAAGTGTTAAATATTTTTGTAATTAAAAACATTCCATCTGAAATGTTATCACTTTTATGTTAATATTGTGTTTACACAATCAAAATGTGTAAAGGGTGTTTTTTTTTTTGTAGAGCCACACAAGTTTAAATCATAATAAAACAAGGATATATATTTTTGATATCAATGAAACGGGTTTTATTAGAAAGACAATTTTATGAAATTAATGTTTAAATGTGATTTCTGCCTTGTGGCCCCCACGGCTGGCGAGTAGAAGGCGCGATCTGGAACACCAATTTTCAAAAACTAAAAAATTCTGCCATAAAGTGGAAGGACACAATCCCAGTTGCTGAGAACGGCGACAAGCCGATTGATTAGGATCATCTTCATTGCTTTCCTGTACAGCGGCTACAGTTTCTTCAGTGTGCAGTGTTCGGCATCTCACGGGATGCATATGATCAGTCGCGGTAAATGTGGTGCGAAAACGATTTATTGTTCTTCGAATTCCCCCTGGGGGTGCAGTTGGGGAGCTTGGTTATGATGTCAGACCTCGTTTCAACACAGACCCGAGGATAAAGTTTTTTTTTTTTTTAATTTTTTTTTTTTTTTTTAGGAGTAGGACCAGCGCTCAGGGGACGACCCCTATGCAATGCATTGCGCCAGACCTGAGAACGAGGGGATAGTATTGAAGATAGACAGTTTTTTTTTTTTTTTTTTTTTTTTTTTTGTAGCTATTTCAACCTTTTACTTCGCCGGCTAATTTTTGCTCCAGGGCCGACGAAGGTGGTTGCTGTTACTCTGCTTTTTTTTTTAGTACATGATGGTGTGAGTCGCTGCCAATTATGTTCAGTGACCAGTGACTATGCCTTCATCATTGAAACAGGCTGGCAACAACTAACACAACCATGAACTAATGCTGATCAGAAGAATTCAACACAATATTTCATGACTCAGCGCGAGCTCGAGCTCACGACCCACCGCTTCATAGTCTCGTGTTCTACTACTTCAGCCAACAGCACCCACAGCGGTCTTCTCATTCGGGGACGTAATGCATACCCAGATTGCGTTATGATCTCCAATTCAGAATCTCTAAGCGCGCTAGTTAACTATGCCGTCCCATAAAGCAGGGTTATGCAGTTTTACAGACGTTGCTTTTGCTGCTAACCCATAAAACGAATATGTTACCTGCCCAATCCCTCAAAAAAACACAAACAAATAGCAGTGCAACAGGAGGGCATATAACAAATTTAAAAGAAGTGGTACGATCACTGCAGTAGAGGCTGCCCTCCACTCCGAAACACATCCGAAGACACAGTTTTCTCAAACATAACTTTTGCTAGTAGCCCATGAAACTTATAAGCACCTGCCTAGTTGCCGCATAGGACACGGGACAGGTGAAAGTAGGAAACTTAGCTGGACTACTGTAAGGAGATCTAAAGTAGTAGGGGACTAACCCGACTGCCACCTACGCAAGTTTGAAATAAGAAAGTAGGCACAAGGACGCTTAGATTCTAGTTAAGAATCAAAAGTCAATAGAAAGTTAGAACCTATAATGGTTGGCTCTCGAGGTGTTATTATGCCTTTCAGACATTACCTTGGCAGGTAGCTCCTTAAAACTTATATGCTACTGCCCAATCTCTAAATAACAGTGGAACGGATGTGTATATAAGAATCTAAAAGAAGTGGTTTCGCCTACGAGTCTCGAGTAAGAAACAACAGGTGCAAGGACACTTAAGTTTTGGGTAAAACAGAAACTGAAGTCAATAGAAAGTTTATAGAACCTACACTGGTTTGGCTTTCGAGGCTTCACCAGTAGTCTAAGCTGGCACTACGGCATCCAGTACTAGCCCAGCAGGTTACTGCGACTAGGTATTGGTGAGGTCTCCTTCGGCAGTTCTCGTGATGGTTTGTGGTTGACACCAATTGGTGGAAGATTTGTCAGATAAGGAGTGATGACTGATTTTTACGGTTGGGCTTCGGTCCAGCTGATAGTAGCAAAATCTATGTGTTGTTGTGAATCACTTTCGTGACTCATGGAACTAAGATCTTCTAGATAGGACCGACATTCTAGCAAGGTGTTAGGACATAGAACATTACACTATAATGTTCTAAAAATTGCCACCTGGGTGACTCAAGGGTCGCTTAGGTGTGGCCCCTGAGTTGCACGGGGGTGGTGGTTTCCACACTATGTTGAGAATATAGTCGGATGAGGTCTTTTGGACAGGTGCCGATGTAAAACTTTATCATAGTTGTTCTTCATATTAGCCGCTCTCAGAGACGATTATGTATGACATAAAATGGAAATGGTGCATGATGAGTTTGAGGAATAGAACAATTATTTTGATTAAAAATTTCAACAATTTGCGCGCATTGCTCCGGTGTTGTGACACTCGAAAAAACACGCTATTAATATTAAGACATCAGCAGACACAAGGATGGGCAATTTTACAATCTCTTAAATAACAGGACCTTTTAATGTATCAGGTGTTTTTTTACTGCATGAAAAGTTAAAAGGATAATGAAATATTGGGTGTTTTTAATTGAGGTATAGAACTTTAAGTTGGCATCACTTTTTTAACTGGCGGCCATTTTGTCAGCTGTCAAGTGATTAATATTTAGTTTGGTTTGCCATTTCATCATGAACAGGTTGACAAAAGAACAACGCTTGCAAATGGTGCAAATTTATTTCGAAAGTAATGGTTCAGTTCGCGAAGTTTACCGCAAGTGATGAGGCTCATTTTTGGTTGAATGGCTACGTCAACAAGCAAAATTGCCGCATTTGGAGTGAAGAGAATCCACATGAGACCCTTGAGACGCCATTACATCCACAAAAACTGACTGTTTGGTGTGCTCTATGGGCTGGTGGAGTCATTGGGCCATACTTCTTCCGAAATAATGCTGGAGAGTCAGTTACCGTTAATGGAGACCGGTATAGAGCCATGATAACCGACTATTTTGTTCCCGAATTGGATGGCATGAATGTGGATGAGTTGTGGTTCCAATAAGACGGCGCTACATGCCACACAGCGCACGTCACAATCGATTTATTGAAGGAAACATTCGATGGACCTGTCAATTGGCCACCAAGATCGTGTGATTTGACACCATTGGATTATTTTCTTTGGGGATATGTGAAGTCGCTCGTCTACGCCAACAAACCAGAAACGTTAGGGGACTTGGAAGCCAACATTCGTGGAGCTATTGCCAACATACGGCCCCATATGCTCAAAAAGTGGTTGAAAATTGGACCTGTAGAATTGGCTTTATTCGAGCCAGCCGCGGCGGCCACATGCCCGAAATCATATTTAAACATTAATGCATTAAATTATCCTTCCAATAAAGCCAAATTGATGGACATTAAAACGATTTTCTTGTGTTTTATTTCAATTCGAAGTTCTATACCTTTAAAAAAAACACCCTGTAGTTTATCTTAGTTTTTATATATTTTAGTTTCTTATTTTTATTAGCTTTTTTTTTTATTTTAGAAACTTAAAAAAAAACTAAAATTTAGTGTCAAATCGCTTTGGGTAATTTTGACAGCCTGAACGTTAGAGATTCAAGTAGAAGCTATTAATTTTCCTGCTAAGGGATATCCGGTAGTCAAGACACTCCGCATTTTTTTTTTTTTTTTTTTTTTTTTTTTTTTTACTTTTATTTGGTCTTAGGCGAGGCCAGAGGTTTCTCGCTTTAACGCAAGTCGATTCGTTATACAATTTGGCATCAACTACTCGTGTTTTCAGAAGGATCATACAAAAACATGTTCAACAAGATAAGTTTGGTTTTATATATCAAGACTTTAATTTTATATACACGTTACGACATTATGACATGATGGCACATGTTGCCACGTAATTTCAGCAATTATAATAAATAATTTCATTCATTTCATATTGTTGTATGAGACGGCAGAAAAAAGAAATTGCTTGTCATGCCTTTAATGTGCTAATGGATTTATTTATTATGTACGAGGGCGGATTGATATTGAAGCTACCTAAGTCGAAAAATAAAATTTTTTTTTCAAAAGCCAGTTATTTCTCAACAAAGTCTCCTTTTAGCTCAATACACTTAGTAAGACGATATTACAACTTTTGGCTTAAATACACTTTAGCTACGCACTTCCTTTTGAGATGAAATTTCTCATATCGATAGAAAATTGAAAAATAAGTCGAAAATTTTATATGGTGAAAGTCTCGGAAATGCATAGTTTTCGAGTTATGGAAAGCCTATAATTTCATCTCAATCGGAAGTGCGTAGCTAAAGTGTAATTGTTCCCAACTTTTTTATGCCATCTGAATAATAGGATTTTGGGAACCCCTCAATTTCGGTCATTTCGTTATTTTCGGTAATCACTTCTTCGTTTGAGATAAATCTTCTTCCTGCGAGCCATTTTTTCAAGTTTGGAAACAGGCAAAAGTCACTAGGAGCTAAATCTGGACTATAAGGGGGATGATCAACCAATTCGAAGTGTATTTCACGTAGGTTAGGTTAGGTTGAAGAGAGGGGCATAAGCTATCCCAATCCGTTCAGGATTACACTTAGACCTCATAGGCCTGTTGTGCGCTCTATAATAAGGAGTTCCCATTCCACTGTAGGGAACCTCCAACGATACCGTGGAAACCTCTGAGTTTGATTACGTCAACAACCGAGTTTCTTCAATGTATTTCCTTAAGTCTCTCCAATCGTATTTCACGTATTTATCGTATTTCACGTAATTTTAGCATCGCATCTAATGCCGTGTGAACCGGTGCGTTGCCTTGAAGAAGGAGCACTTTTTTCTTCTTTATATGTGGTTGTTTTTTTTTCTATTGCATCAATCAATTGATCCAATAACGCACGATAATACTCTCCTGTGATTGTGGATCCTTTTTCAAGATAATCAATGAGCAATATTCCGTGTGCATCCCAAAATACAGTGGCCATAACCTTGCCAGCCGATTTTACTGCCTTCGCCTTCTTCGGAGCACTTCCACCAGCTTCCTTCCTCTCATTGTTTCGATTGATTTTTGGTTTCAGGTTTCATCAACAGGATTACGCTTTAGCATGTCCAAACAACGCTGTGAAGTGGTCTGTTGAACTCGTTTTTGTTCGACACTGAGCAAACGCGGCACCCATCTTGCCGATAGCTTTTTCATATGCAAACGTTCAAGCAAAATGTTGAACACACGTTCATATGATACTCGTATGTTTACCATTTTAACAATCTCACGTAATTTGACCCGGCGACCATTCATAACGACGATATCGGGGATTTTCTTGATATTTTCTTCAGTAACCGCCTCTTTTGGCCTTCCTGTTAGTTGATGGTATTGTTGGAGCGATTGTTCGGTCGCGTTTAAATTCAGCAATCCAATATTTTATCATGTAATCTGATGGAGCAGACTCACCGTACTGTTTATCGAGCTTGTCTTTTTTCTCTTTAGCCGTTTTCCCTTTCAAATACTGGTAATAGTGTTTAATCACTGCACGAAATTCACTTTTTCCATTTTTCAAGAAACACAAAAGTTGCTTACTTCAAACGACTACAACAAATAAACTAAGCGATGAATTTGGGTGAAATTTTAACAGCTGACGTTTGACAGACCGTAATTTCTAAAAAAAAAGTTTTTGTGTGTGTGCTACCATCAAGCACTAGGCACCATCAATATCAATCCGCCCTCGTGTGTCTGTATATCTTTTTCAAGGATTCCTCACATTTATATATTAATGTAGGTATGGAAATATGTATGTCTGAGTGTGTATGTGTGTCGAACCTTCTCTGAATGTCGATTAAACGAATTTACACTCATCAAATTAATGTAATAGAAAAAATTAAACAGCAACTAATAAATGAAATGGTTAATAAACCCACCCAATAGCGACCAAAGAAATAAAAAATCGTTTTTATAAATTGAAAAATTGCAATAATTTGCACTTGATAAATTGAATGCCACATTGTTCCGCATTTTTTCTAATTTCAATTGCAATTGCCAACAAACTCGACTTATACATACATATATTGTCATTTGTTACAAAATGCTGCCATAATTTTCCTAAAACTTAGTTTACTTTTGTTTTCCAGTTGCTGTTCCATAAATTTATTTTATAATTTTTACATCTGATGACTATCACAGACATTCTAATATGCCACCATTAAAAAATTTCAATTCATCATCGTACTCGTCGTATTCATGTGTGATAGCAAATAAAAACCAATTATTTAATTTAAATTCTTCTCGCTGGCAAAGGGGTTATTAATCTAAATTACCCCCGCAATTTATGTTGCCAAACAGCACACTAAACTGCAGCAATTGAGAACGGACTGCACAACAACAATGAATATCACTAGCGCTGGCGAAAAACAAAAACCAGCACAAATATTTTCTTTATATTAAATTTAATCATAATAAAAATTGTGAAAAATAATAACACAAACAAAACTAGAATTCTTCTCAGTTAGATTAAATGACATTTTTATTGTAAATTGCGAAAATTGCTTCATATATGGGTCACATGGATTTAGTGTAACAAAAAAAAAAACAACAACACAAAAAAAATAGAAAGAAATACAATGCAATGGACAGTTTTGTTTTTTTGGGTTCGTTGGCTTGGTCACTTGGCTGCATGCAGCAACCAACCCTTTTTGTAGAAACATAAAACAAAAACAACAAGTGCATGTGCATTTGACGTCATTATAAAATATTACAAAAATAATCAAACTGAAATTATGTCCAAATGATGATCACCAGCAATCCCAGCTACATCATCAATGCGAGTTCTGTCGCCGACTATAATGATGACGATAATAATTTTTAGCAATTGTTTCAAATAAAAACTGCAGTTACGCATGAGGAATACAAACATTAACTGAAACCGAGCGAACTGAGACACAAAAGCCATTGTTGTTGTCACTTTTACATTCTATTAACACCCTATTTTTTTTTTTTTTCTTTTATATTTCATATTCCTGTGTTATTGTTGTCCTTTTTGTTTTTGAAATGATTTCAAACATTGTATTGGGGGGTAGAGAATGCAGAAATGCTGCAATTGCAGTGCCACTAAATGTCACGAACATACTGTGGGGCATTTGCAACACGCACATGTCCACTGCAACAGCAACAAAACAATTGCTCTTTATTGTTTAGCTTTTCGAAATAAATAGGAGAATTGCAAATGGTTTTTTGTTCCTCATGCCATATATCACAAGGTCTTAAAGCGACTTATTACTCTTAATAGCGCTGACGAAAATTTATATTAAAGTTTGCAGATATTTCAGATTTTGCTGGAGGTCCTGTTTAAGTGTGTGTGAATTTTCCATAATCACAAAACAAATTCGAAATAAAAGCCTATAACTTATGCTTTAAAGACATAAAAAACAAGTGGTGATCCTATTCAAACGGCGAAGAGTGTATGTATGCAGTCGTTTATAGCAACAAAAACCGCAAGATTTACTGAAATTCCTTACAGCCATCCCTAAATGCGGGCGGAAAGCGGAAGGTTTTTTTCTGCTGAGCTTTAACGCTGAAATGCCATACTTAAAAAACAAAGGCGGCAACGTTGTGTCAAAAAACAATAAAAACAGGGTTATCAAACACACAAATTAAACAACCCTGATTATTTTAACAACTGGACGGACGACATTTCTGATTTCGTTATTGAAATTTTGTACAAATTACAAACGTACATACATATGTATGTGTATAATCATAATAGCCCAATTCACAATCCTGTGCAAATGGTCTTGCATTATAGCATTTGCAAATTGAGAGAGTATTTGAGAGCGTTTTCAATGTATTTTGTTGGTGTAGAGTACAATTATTTTGCAAATGCAATGATGCACGACCATTTGCACAAGATTGTGAATAGGGCTATTGTTAATATTTTCTTATCTCCATTTTCTAATACGAAGTGCACAAATTTTTTCTTTTATTATTTATTTCACTTTTGTAAATTTTTGCTTTTTTTCTCTGATTACAATTGTTTTCTTTGGCAACTAATTTCATTGGGAAACGCTCTCTCAAAATCGGATTTTCCAATAGCAAAGCGTTGCCGCCGCGTTATTTCGGGATGCTCCATACCAAATGTATGGACATGAGAACTCTTGACAGCTAAAAAACGCTTGCCGCCCGTATTTAGGGATGGCTGTTAGTAACGCAATAGCAAACATTTTCGGATGCGATGCATATATATTATTGCGCTAGCCTTTGGCAAACAAGAAACATGGCGCATTTTTAACACCAACTAATAACTGATGAAGTGGACAATAAAAAGAAAATATCCAAGTAAACAAATCGTTAATGAAATTAATTAAATAAATTATTATTTTTTTTTTTTTTTTTTTTTTTTAGGAGTAGGACCAGCACTCAGGGGATGACCCCTACATATGCAGTGCATTGCGCTGGAACTGGGAAAATAGATTTTGGGAAGGAGGATAAAGGGAGTAGTGTCTGTGGATATTCGATTTGAATCTGCTCAAATTGTAAGTGGCGGGGAAGACGTCTGCGGGTAGTTTGTTCCACATACGGACTGTTCGGCCAAAAAACGAATTTTCTCTGTAATGCGTAGTGCGATTCGTTGGAATATCGACCACAAACGCATGCGCTCTTGATGAAAAACGTGTTGAGCGTACGAAAGAATGGGTTTCGGGAACAAGTTCCCTAATTTCACCAGAGCACCTGCCATTATAGTAACGATAGAACGCACCCCACATTGCGACGATGCTCAAGAGAGTCAATAGAGTTGGCTACCCTACTGTCTCCGATGAGTTTCATCGCCCTCTCCTGTACGCGGTCGAGTAACTTCAAAATAGACTTTGAAGCACCGGCCCAGACATGAGAGTTGTATTCCATCTTCGGTCGGATGTAAGTGGTGTAAATATTAAGAAGATCAGAAGGGGTGAAGTATCTCTTGCACCGTCTTAAGAAGCCAAGGCACTTGAATGCTTCTTTTGCGACCTGAAAGACATGTTCCGTCCATCTGACATCACACTGCACTTTCATGCCCAGAACATCAAGAGCCGATTAATTTTTGCTACAGGGCCGACGAAGGTGGGTGCTGTTACTCTGCTTTTAGTACACGATAGTGTCAGTCGCTGCCAATTATGTTCAGTGACCAGTGAGACTATGCCTTCATCATTGCAACAGGCTGGCAACAACTAACACAACCACGCACTAATGCTGATCAGAAGAATTCAATATAATATTTCATGACTCAGCGCTGGCTCGAACTCAGGACCCTCCAGTTCATAATCTCGTGTTCTACTACTTCAGCCAACAGCACTCACAACATAATCTCCTTTTAACTCAACGTGCAACGTTTCTCCCGTTTTTGTAACCCTTCCAAAAAAATATGATTTTCCGAGGTCCTTAAAATAGGCATTTGTTTGGTCAATAATTTTCTCGTTGGAGCCAGTTCTCTTTCCACCGAGCCATTTCTTTAGATTGGCAAATAGGAAGTAGTCACTAGGGAATATGGCGGATGAGGTACCAATGCGTAGCCCAATTCATAGAGTTTTGCCGTTGAGACTGCACACGTGTGCAGCCGTGCATTATCTTGATGAAAAAGAACTTTTTACTCGGCCATATGGAGTCGTTTTCTTTTTAAAATCCTCATTGAATCGGTCTAATAAGTTGGCATAATATTCGCCGTTTATTGTTTTTCTCTTTTTAAGGTAATCGATGTGGATTATCCCGCTTGCATTCCAAAAAACTGTTGCCATCACCATTTAGGTCGACGAACTTACCTTGGCCTTCTTCGAAGCAGGTTCAGCCGGAGAAACCTATTGTTTAGACTGCTGTTTGGTCTCCAGAATACAATAATAGATCCATGTTTCATCCATAGTTACATAACGCCGCAAAAACTCATTCGGATCATCAAAAAAATCCTTTGAAGTTGTCACACGTTTACGTTTATGGTCAATTGAGAGCAACCGCGGCACCCATCTTGCAGACAACTTTCTTCAACCCAGGTGATCATTTACAATCGAAACCACACTGCCATACGAAATGCCTATGGCATCAACAATCTCACGCACTTTTACTCTTCGATCGGCCAATATCATATCGTGGATTTCTTCGACATTTTCGTGTGTACTGACCTCAATTGGCCGTCCAGAAAATTCAGCGTCATTTGTACTTGTGCGACCACAACGAAAGTCAGTAAACCACTTTTTTTATCATTGAAATCGATAGTGCAGAGTCCCCATGGTATTTATCGAGCTTTTCCTTGGTTTGATTAACGTGTTTTTTTTTCCGCAAAAAATAATCAGCCTTATTGTGTTTGGCGTTTTACGCCATCAAATTCAACAAATTCTAATAGGTTAAAGATAAAAAGACAAACTTTTCTTTAGTGTATTACAAAATGTCGAATCTGAAGGCGAAAAACGCCAAACACAATAAGGGTGAATGTTTCATTCAATCGAAATTCACTTTTTTCCACTTCTAGAAAAATACAACAGCTGTTAAACGCAAAGTGACTGACGACACTTGCTTAAAATTTAACAGTAGTGTATTATCAGGTGGTACTTGATGGGAACAGTGTTGCATTTCATATAACTACGAGGAAAGTACGAAGTCACGGACTTATTGACCTGCCCTCGTAATATAAATTTTTTACAGAAAACACATCGACGCATCCATTCTATAACGTTCTAAGTGTACTTAGAACGTTTTTACTGTTCTTGAATTTTTGAATCCTACGTTCTCTAATTTAAATACTGTATTGTGGGTGCTGTTGGCTGAAGTAGTAGAACACGAGACTATGAAGCGGAGGGTCGTGAGTTCGAGCCCGCGCTGAGTCATGAAATATTGTGTTGAATTCTTCTGATCAGCATTAGTTCATGGTTGTGTTAATTGTTGCCAGCCTGTTTCAATGATGAAGGCATAGTCACTGGTCACTGAACATAATTGGCAGCGACTGACACTATCATGTACTAAAAGCAGAGTAACAGCACCCACCTTCGGCGGCCCTGTAGCAAAAATTATCCGGCGAAGTACAAGGTTGAAATAGCTACAAAAACAACTGTCTATCTTCTCATCTTTCCTAATCTGTCCCCTCAATACTATCTCCTCGTTTTCAGTTCCGGCGCAATGCATTGCATATATAGGGGTCATCCCCTGAGTGCTGGTCCAAGATAAAAAAAAAAAAAAAAAAAAAAATAGACTACACACAAAACTTTGAGAGCTCGTAACTCAAAACTCACATTTTCGACTTAGAATGTTAGAGAATGGAGGCATCGACATGACTTCTTAGAAGTTCATAACAAAAATTTAGAGGATATAATTGTTCTTATGCTTTTTTCTCATCTCTCAAACAAATTTAAATTAAACAAACAAACCCACTGCAAGTTGTACAAAACTTTCTAAGGCACTTGGTTAATAACACAAGAAGGGGTAGTGGTTGGTGGGGGTGTGGTCTGGCCTTATGCAAATATCTTCACTCCAAAGGGAATAAACTTAATAACGTACAAGCACTTTAGAATCTCCATGGACATCATTAACAGCGCCCATCATCATTAAACATTTGTAGCACATGTATATTACGAGGGCTGTTTGATAACTGCGTTAGTACTTGAGGGAAAAAATTTTGTTTCGGTAAAGAGGTCTTCTCTTAACATAATCTCTTTTAGATCAATAAACTAACTGCCAGTTTTGGTAAATGATATAAAAATTTTTGGATGGCACTTTGTATTGAAAACAAAAAAAAAATTTTTTTTTATTGTTGTTCCCATATAAATTCCTAAACGAAAAATTTTATTTTGTGTACAAAAGCTGGCAGTTAGACCGTCGTTTTTTCTAATTTTCTTCCATATATTTAATTGCATTTAATGGGAATGAGTTGTTTGGGAGTACTGGGGATATTCCCATTCCCAGCAAATAGGTATAGTGAGTATTTTGGGATTAAAATTGTTATTGTGAATTGCTTGGGTGTAATCGATTCTATTGCGTCTTAAATATTTATTAGTGCTTTATAAATAATTTGTGTTAAAAGAGAATTGAAAATATTGTGTAAAAATAATCGGCCTGATTGTGTAAGGCGTTGGCGTATACGCCAATGGCGTTTTTTGTACAACATTGTAACGACACTCTCCGGCTGGTGGCTGGGGTAAGCTCAGCGGAGTCCAGTGTCGGCTCACATAAATTGATGAACAACACAAAGTCAAAGATTTTGTTTTAGTTCTTTATTAAAAATGGATGTTCACAATCCTTACACTAATTACTTAAGCCTATAGCTAGTAGTTTTGTTCCCTGTGCTACTGAATGTCGTAGACTTTTGGCTAGTGCCGGTATTATAGTAGCCGTGGGCTATCTTGCTCCTATTGGTCAGAGTCACCTTGGATCAGCAACCTTCGTTCCAATGGTATCCTCTGTCCACCCT
This sequence comes from Linnaemya tessellans, assembly GCA_951800035.1. NCBI lineage: Eukaryota > Metazoa > Arthropoda > Insecta > Diptera > Tachinidae > Linnaemya > Linnaemya tessellans. Next base: position 31,422,075 of record OX637532.1, on the reverse strand, counting down.
ATCTATTCCTAACCCAAGGCCTACAGGCGGAGTTCACGGCCTAGGAGAGATATTGAATCAGCAACCTGGATTCCAATATCTTTCCACGCTACGGTTTGGTACGAGTTATATTAGAATAGCAACCTGGTTCTAATATATGTTCTTACCTGAACGAGCGCTGCACACAAACTCTTTCTACACTAACTACGACTACACTAAGGCCTTTCGGTAATAACTCAGTACCAACAATGTAAACGATAATACTTATAATAATGATGATTATAATACAAAATAACAATTCTTCTTAATCTAATAAAATAACAAGGCAATTCATTACATAACAACTTAAAAGGTACTCCAGCGTTGTGGACCAAAACGAGCGGATGGACTTTGGTCGTCACAAGATTAAAGAAATATACATGCAGTTTTCTTTAATCTACTACGAAATACGACTGAGGCGTAAACGCCAACGCCTTACACAATCAGGGGGAATATGTGTATATAGAAGTGTAGCGGCTTTCGAAAACAGCTGTTTTGCTCTACTGAGAAAGTTGGCTAATTAAAATTGATGTTGATTTTCCCTTGTACCTTGGAATATTTTTTGTCTATTTGCGTATATAAAAACATGTTTTCCAACAATTAGTCTAATAATTTTAATTTAATTTAATTTAAATTTTTTTTTTTAACTCGGACCAGCACTCAGAGGATGACCCCTACATATGCAGAGCATTGCGCCGGAACTAAAAAGAAAGGGATAGTATTGAGGACACAGATAAGGAAAGAGGAGAAGATAGAGAATTTTTTGTAGCTATTTAAACCATTTAATTTGTCGGCCAATTTTTTGCTACAGGGCCAACGATGGAGACTACAGTTCCTCTGCTCTTTAGTCCTTGATAGTTCATCACTAAAACAGGATGACAACAACTAACACAACCATGCAGCAAGGCTGATGAAAAGAATTCCGTACAATATTCATGACTGAGCACGTAGTTGAACTCAGAACTCTCCGCTTCATAGTCTCGTGCTAACTACTTCAGCCAACAGTACCCTCAAATTATGACATAAAAATAGCGAAAGCTATTAAATTGCATTTTCAGTTTATTTTCTTATTTTTAAATCATTTAAATGAAATTTCATTTTAAATAAATTTTCTCCTTTTACTAAATAATAACGTAATTTAATACAGTCTTAACTTAACTCCTTAACTCCTTCTTGTTCCCACTGACTGTTATTGTGAATGTATTGTGTAAAATAATTTTCGGGATGCCATATTTCTTAAGTTTGTAAATTTGCTGCCAAAACTTTGTTATGGTAATTATTTACAATAGCAAATCAGAAATCTAGGGAATTTTTCATGGGAATAGTTGATCGCGATAGGAGTGAATAGGTTTTCTCAAGGCTCTCAATATATGCCTGTGTTTTGATTATATCCCTTGCATTCGACCCAAAATGTCATTTCTTCAGGTTTAAAAATTCAGGAAATGCTGGACATGTTAGAAGTTCACAGCCCAATAATAATAATCAATTCTAATCAACAAATGAAATAAAGGTTCTTCCATATTTATTAAAATTCACGACTCTCTCTGCTTTTAATGGCTGGCTGTCAAACACAAAGTAAATGACGTAGCTTGTTAAAAAAAATTACAGTAGTCTACACAGTGTTTGGGTGAATTCCAAAACAGCAAAATATTTTGCAGTGATGCCACTTTACATTGATTACAAAAACAAAAAACACATGAGAGTTTGCATCACTGCAATGCATATTGATGTTTTGGAACTAAGCCTTTCATTTCCAGTTACACTTATCAAACAGCCCTCGCATTTTACATTAACTTTCGCAAACAATTCTACTCTGCTCGATACTATTTGCTCGAGTGGTGTTTTCAAGCGTGCGCCCTTTTGTTGACATTTTAAGGACATGAAGACATTTGTAACCCTTTTTATTTCCGTACAATAAAATTTATAAAAACAATACAATTAAATTATAAAGGAGTGGTGGCATGGCAACCCGTGTGCTACATTTCTTAACACAAGTCACACCTTCTTTTTTTTTTTGTGTAATTGTACAGTATTATTTTACAATTATATGTCAATTTAAATGTCTATTAATTGTATATTTATTTCAATTAAATGCATCTGTATTATTACGATTAAAAAAGTTACTGTTTAACTTTAAGGGTGTGATACAAGTCAACTTATTATTAAAGCAACTGATATTTACAAAAGGAAACCCCGGTGTCAGTAGAGAGGGAAAAGGATTTTTATCATCATAATGAATAATCTTATTATCTGCTGATTTATTTTATACTAAAAAAAAACAAATTATTGTTCAATGTTAAGAATATTGAATATTGTTAACATACATATTTCAATATGATATTTTGTGTAAAGAATTTGCGAACATGTTTATGTACAAAATACAATCCCAAAATGACCCTTATTGCGGATGTCGTACTTGCAGTCGCATGCTGAACATATAGCAAATGTTGCCTTGCTACTATTTCCTTTTTCTAAACCTGAAGAAATGGCTGGCTGGGTGATAAGACATTTTGGGCCGAAGGCAAAGGATATAACCTAAACACAGGCACTCCTATCGCGAGCAACTATTCCCATGAAAAATTCCCTCGATTTCTGATTTGCTATTGTGAATAATCCCCATAACAAAGTTTTGGGAGCGAATTCACAAACTTAGGGAACATGGCATCCCGAATATTACGAGGGCGGTTCGGAAACTTCTTAGCCTATCAATGAAAGATTTTTCAATATAATCTCCTGAAACTTCAATACACTTAGTCCAACGCTTTTCTAGCAATTTCATCCCTTGATTAAAATAGTTTTCCTCAAGGTCTTCAAAATAGTGGTTTACAACTGTAATTGCATCTTCATTTGAGGTAAAACGCTTGCCAGCAAGGAATTTTTTTAGATTTGGGAACAGGTAAAAGTCACTGGGAGCCAAATCAGGAGAACAAGGTGGGTGGTCAAGCAACTCGTACTTTAATTCGTTGATTTTAGCCATTGTTAAAACACTCTTGTGCGCTGGTGCGTTGTCTTGATGAAAAATTATTTTTTTGTGTTGTAAGCCAGGACGTTTTTCTGGAATTTGTATATTTTATTGATCCAAACGGTTGCACAATAGTACTCTGAATTTATTGTTTTACCCTTTTGCAGATAGTCAATCAATAAAATACCTTTGAAGTCCCAAAAAAAACGGTTGCTATAACCTTACCTTGTTTTTGCCTTCTTTGGGGCACTTCCTCCAGCTTCAGTCCATTGTTTGGATTGTTCTTTTGTCTCTGGAGTATAGTGGTGGATCCATGTCTCATCAACAGTTATGAAACGACGCTTAAAATCCATTTTATTTCGCTTAAAACGATCCAAACCAGCTGGAGAAATGTTCATTCTTATTCGTTTTTGGTCGACTGTTAACAAATGCGGCACCCATCTTGCAGAAAGCTTTTTCATCTGTAGTTCTTCATGCAAAATTAAATGGACTCGATCATTGGAGATGCCCTTTTATTCGTCGATCATTTAATACCTTTGGCTACAATTTCTGTTGTTGTTGCTGTTTTTGGACGTCCACTACGTGGTTCATCTTCAATACTTGTACGACCACGTTTAAATTCAGCAACCCAATTTTTTACTGTTCCATATGAAGGAGCACTTTCACCTAACACATTCACATCATTATGAATTTCTTGTCCCGATAAACCTTTTTTTTTAAGTAAATATTTAATGACACCACGCATTTCTAATTTTTCCATTGTTAAAAAATCGCGGATGCGTCTTTTGTGAACACCTGTTTCTATATGAAGGAGTTGCCAGATCGAAACAAAATTTAACATGTGTTCATAGCAGAGATGGAAGTTTCCAAAACACTAAACTTTTTTCTGTTTATACCGCGCTTTTTGTGCTAGGCTAAAAAGTTTCCGAACCGCCTTCGTATTTTACCCAATACATTCACAATAACAGTCAGTGGGAACAAGAAGGACAGTTATATTTTTTTATTGAAGTTAAAACTCTATTTAATTACATTTTTATTTAGTAAAAGGAGAGAATTTATTTAAAACGAAATCTCATTTAAATGATTTAAAAATAAGAAAATAAACTGAAAATTAAAGCTAATAGCTTTCGCTATTTTTATTTTATAATTGGAGGGTGCTGTTGGCACGAGAACTTTTACAGATTTCGTCACGACTACGACATCAATAATACAGCTGATTACGTGTGTTTGAATATTTCACATAGTTCTATTATAATAATTCCAGTTCGAATAATCGAACACTTTGAAATATAATCAGCGAATAATTTAGATGCTATAATTCTAAATCGAACGGCTCCAATTCGAATAATTCGGAATAATCGGATAACTCTAATTCTGGTATTTCTTCTTTTTATATCTAGGACCGGTACTCAAAGAATAACTTCTACCCGTGCAACATATTGTGCCGGAAGTATGGAAAGGAAGGGATAGTAAAAAGCTATCCCTATCTCTTATATTTTCCCCCTATGGGTATGAATGTAAGTGTATACTTTTAAAAAGCTCTTAATTAAACTGTACTGTTGACAAAATATAGTTTTTGTCTGAAATTACCAACAAAAATAAATTGAGTCTGGAGCAGTTGTAAAACACACAAAAATTATGCACAACCAAAAACAAAAAAAAAAAATTCAACAAATTCATGCAAATCAACAAATTTGATAAAAATAAAATAAATACTGCGTTCGTCCATTTCCAAAAAGAGTTGAGTGACCATTACAGGAAAACACACATGCATACGCTTGAGAAATATACGTGTATTTTGCTGTCACACACACACACGCAAAAAAATTAAGCAAACAAACATATAAAAGCTGGCAAATATGGGAAAATATTATTTGAATTGCAGTAGTATTTGTTTACAAAATGGGTTTTGTTTGCCTTTGGCGGTGTTGCCGTGTTAAAAGATTTTCAGAAAATATTTTATTTTAGTCATTTTAATTCTTACAACATTTTACGCAAAATAAATTTTATAAAATTTAAGCGCATTAGGTGGGAATTTTGGATATGATTTTTATTTATAAATATAATTTCGAATTAGCCATTCTGTAGGACGATTATGTATGCCATAAATGGAAGAAGTGCACAATGAGTTTAACGTATTGAAATATTATTTTGATTCAAAACTTCAACAATTTGCACGCGCTGCTCCGCTGTTGTGACTCTGTAGACAAAACACACTTTATATTAAGAAAATTACGCAAAGCCTTAAAAATAATATTACTTCAATTCACAATAGAACGTTCGACTTGCTACAGATGTTTATTTTATTCCCTAACAATTGGCGTTGCCACATTATTGTTCAGGAGAAAATATTACTTCCTATAATTTATTCCCTTAAGAAATATGGGTAATAAATAAAGTTCGGAATGATTTTCCTTTAATAACGTTGGGTTTGAAAACACAAGTAGTAGAATTGTATGACACACATTCGTTCCTATCATAAATAATTCTTCCTTTTTTCCCTAAAATTACAATCATGAAAAAATTTCTCGCGAATGATTTCATGCTAACATTAATTTCCCTTGTTGTGAATGATTTTTTTCCCCGCGAGTTTTCTCACTGTTCCCTTTAATTTCACTTAGTTTTTGGTTAGGAATAGAGTAGAAAATATAAGTATTTCAAATTATAATTTGAATATTAGAGTTCCCAGTTTTTTTTTTAGGGCCAAGATCCGTTCATAAAACGCAAACTGTCATTTTTGGCTACAAATCAATTGTCTGCGTTTTTTGTAAAACTTGTTGCTTTCCAATTGTAAAGATTAAAAACATTTTCAATTTGTTTTGTTCGTCTTACAAAAAGGTATCCAATTTATTTTTTTAAATGTAAATGTTGCAATACAAATTTCTTTGATTTTTCATGCTGTTTTCAGCTTCTGCTCTTATTTACATTCACTGAGAATTGATAGCGGGAAAAATTTCTCACGGGAGATTCACGCTACTATTTTTTCCTTTCGAGTGGAATAAAAATTTTACGTGAACAAAAATTCCACGTGTTATTCACGACATGGATGATTATGGTACGACATTTATATCTGCTCTTTATATTTGCCTTCTTTTTTTTTTAATTTTTTTATTTGAAGAGTGTAAAAAAGTCTTGTTTTCCATAAAACAGCTAAATGTTCCATCTCGTGATGGCACATTGGCGAAACCGTTCTATTTAAACCCCGAAATTGCCCAGTCGAAAGAATAATACAACAATAGTAATTTAATTTTAACCCTAAAATATAAAAGATGTGCCACTGCAAAAGAGGTATTATTTTAATTACAAACTAAAAACGTGAAGTTTTAAAATATTTTACCACGGACTCTGCGGTACTCGGCTGCAATACGAGTAGCCTACAATTGCCTTGCAACACTTTTAGCGGGTAGAGTGTCTGTGTATAGCAGACTTCTATAGCACTTTAATGCAGAGAAGAAGAAAAAACGCATGCAATTTTATGTTCCCTACAACTTCATCTGAAGCTTAACAAATATTTGAGTGAAACAACTTTGAAGTGTATTAAAAAGCACTTGAGCGCTTTGCATTTATGAAGAAACAAACCACAAATAAAACCAAGTAGAACTGAATATATTTGACTAGAAATTTGTTTTTCTTGCACACATCTGTATATCCTTAAGCAGAGGATGCTTGATAATAAAAATATTTACATATAAAAAAATTCATCTGTACTACGCAGGGCAAATATAACGAGACACATGCACAAGCATTTTACAATATACGAGTAATAATATGTGTCTTTATATGTGATACTTTAAATGTTTTACTTTTATTATGCAAATACAGAAATCATTCTCTTCTGGCTTTTGTAGACCTGTCAATATCTAAGTGTTTTCTACTTAAACACTCACTCTCTCTCTCTCTCTCTGTGTTACAGCTGTCCGTAAAAGATATTTGTACCTATGACACCAAGCAACCCAGTCAGGCCGAAAGTAAAGTTTAAAGTTTCAACAAACTTGTTGTCTATGTCCTTTAAAAAAAATCATGCTGTAGGGCAGAAAAAAATTTTATTATTATTATTACATATCGTTAGTCTGCAGAAGTAATGATTCATTTGAAGTAATAAAACTCTTATACACTATAAATTTCTTCGAATTATGTTCTCAAGTTTAAACAAACTCTTGGTGTCCATGACAACATGTTGAAATTGTGGTTAATTTGTTCATGGCTTTTATGCCGCAGCATCAAAATTTGTTATCCCAACAACAATAAATAGCAAATCCTTGTTAACTTGATATGCATTTTAGTAGTAAAGTTGTTGCTCCAATTATTACACTCGTAGATTTTCATATTTGTTTGATTGTTTCATGTTTGGCAAAATAATTGATATTATTTATCTTAGAAATGCTAACAAAATAATTGAGTTGCAAACAAAATTGTTTTACTTTCTGTAATTTTAAGGATGTTAAGGAAGTGCTAGACTTACAGTAATGACTATTGGCCAATTATTTGTTGCTTAAATTGAAGTGTTTCGAAAGTTTAGTTTTCTTTTAATAAAACCAAAATTAACTAAAGGGTGTTTTTTTATGAAGTTTTTTTTTATACGAATCACTCTGTTGTCTGACAGCTGTTTTGACAGTTTAAAGTGACGTCTGTACTCAGTATTGTTTGGCAAATCATCATGAACAGGTTAACTCCAAAACAACGCTTCCAAATCGTGGAAATTTATTTTCAAAAACAGTGTTCAATTAAAAATGTTTATCCGCTTTTTTACCGCAAAATTCTCTTCAGTGATGAGACACATTTTTGGTTGAATGGACATGTCAACAAGCAAAATTGCCGTATTTGGAGCAAAGATAATCCACACGCCGTTCAAGAATTACCAATGCATCCCGATAAATGTACTGTTTGGTGCGGTCTATGGGCTGGTGGAATCATCGGTCCTTATTTCTTTAAAAATGAGGAAGGACGACGCGTTACCGCGAATGGAAATCGATACAGAATCATGATCAATGAATTTTTGGTGCCAAAACTTCAAGATATGGATGTAAACGAAATGTGGTTTCAACAGGATGGTGCCACTTGTCATACTGCGGACGAAACAATGGACTTATTGAAAGAACATTTCCAACGACAACATTATTTCGAGAAATGGACCGGTGAATTGGCCTCCGCGTTCGTGTGATTTGACGCCACTCGATTATTTTTTGTGGGGATACCTGAAATCATTGTTTTACGTGGATAAACCAGCAACGATTGACGCTTTGGAAACCAGTATTCAACGTGTCATTGCTGAAATACGCCCTCAAATGCTTGAAAAGGTGGTCGAAAATTGCACCTCCAGAATGACCTTTGTGCTAAATAGTCGTGGTGGCCATATGCCCTAAATTATATTTAAATGTTAAATGACAAGAAATTGTCTACCAATTAAAAATATTTTTTGGTCATTTCATAATTTGGCATGTGTTTTATTTAAATTTCAAATCAGCAAGATCTTATAAAAACACCCTTTACAAGAAAAGAGATGCAATATTTCTCTAAATGTGCGTTAAGCGAACTTATAATTCTAAAGAGATCCTATTTTAGTGTGAATACAATTCTTGTATAGATTTTTCCGAAAAAATATTTATAAATAAAAACTGCTAAAAGAAATAATCTTAAAAACACACTAGTAAGCCGTTTAATAAGCAGTGATAAAGAAATGATACAGATACACAGCTATGATGGGACTGTAGCGGCTTCCGAAAACAGCACTGTTTCGCTCAGTTGGCTGCCACAAAGTGTGAGGGTTAAACTTTAAACTATAAAATATATACATTGCAAAATTCGAACCTAAGAAATATTTTTATTACAGACATCAATATCTGGCACCAAAATGTGATAATACGAGGGTGGATCAATAACTCCGTGACTTTTTAACTGAAAAAAATTTTTTTTTTTTTGCAAAACAAAAATTTATTTTTCAACATAATCTCCTTTTAACTCAATACACTTAGTCCAACGTTTCTCCAGTTTTTGTATCCCTTTCAAAATATAGGATTTTTCGAGGTCCTTAAAATAGGCATTTGTTTGGTGAATAATTTCATCGCTGGAGCTAAATCTCTTTCCACCGAGATATTTCTTAAGGTTTGCAAATATGAAGTAGTCACTAGGGGCTAAATCCGCGGAATATGGCGGATGAGATACCAATGCGTAGCCCAATTCATAGAGTTTTGCCCTTGAGACTGCACACGTGTGCAGCCGTGCATTATCTTGATGAAAAAGAACTTTTTACTTGATCATATGGGTTCGTTTTCTTTTTAAATTCTCATTTAATCGGTCTAATAAGTTGGCATAATATTCGCCGTTTATTGTTTTTCCCCTTTTGAAGGTAATCGATGTGGATTATCCCGCTTGCATTCCAAAACTCTGTTGCCATCACCTTTTTGGTCGACAAACTTACCTTGGCCTTCTTGGGAGCAGGTTCCCACGGAGAAAACCATTTTTTAGACTGCCACTTGGTCTCCGGAATGCAGTAATTGATCCGTGTTTCATCCACAGTTACAAAACGCCACAAAAACTCATTCGGATTGCGGTTAACCAACTCCAAACAATCCTTTGAAGTTGTCATACATTTACGGTCAATTGAGTGCAAACGCGGCACCCATCTGGCAGACAACTTTCTTCAACCCAGCTGATCATTTAAAACCGAAACCACACTCCCATACGAAATGCCTATGGCATCAACAATCTCACGCACTTTTACTCTTCGATCGGCCAACATCATATCGTGGATTTTTTTTTCAACATTTTCGGGTTTAGCGACCTCAGTTGGCCGTCCACAAAGTTCAGCGTTATTTGTAGTGGTGCGACCCCAACGAAAGTCAGTAAACCTTTTTTTTACCAGTGAAATCGATGGTGCAGAGTCCCCATTGTATTTATCGAGCTTTTCCTTGGTTTGATTGACGTTTTTTTTTCCCCAAAAAAATAATGTTTAATGAGCACTCGAAATTCACTTTTTCCCATTTCTAGAAAAATACACGAGGTTGTATGTTTTGAACAGCTGTTAAACGCAGACTTGCTGCAAATTTGACAGTAGTCAATTAACAGGTGGTTCTTGATGGGAACAGTGTTGCATTTCATATAACAGCGAGGGAAGTTCGAAAAGTCACTGACTTATTGATTCGAATTTAACAATATATTGTGAAAAAGTGTCGCTTCATGAGAATTGTAAGACCTTGTCGTCAGACTATACCGAAGGCTACTTCCTGACAGGCGTGTGGAGTTAAATTTCGTAATTTATAATCCTAGACACAGACCAAGAACGTTAACAGAGCTCTGTTACCATGTTAACATAGCTCTGTCAAGCCAGTATTCCAAATGGAATAATGGCCACATTTTTGGACTAACCCTGACAAAAATTAATGGAATAGAAAATAGAAATTTTGTAGCTCTTGTAGTCCTCTATCACGTCCGATGGCCATAATCCTTAACAGTTGGATTTTTAATGGAGAAATTTGGATTTTAGTGAAATTTCATACTTGGAATTTCTCTAAAGGAGAAATGTTACAGTTTTCCTAGGATCTTGGCTTATCCTGTCAAGAATTTTGTGTACGAAAACTTAAAGCTTATCGGCATAGCTTTACCAAAGTATTAATATATTATGAAAGCTATGGACCTGGTTGTATGTCCCATTAATTTTTGTCAGGGTTGGTCGAAAAATGTGGCCAGTATTCCATTTGGAATGCAAACACTCGGATTTTTCGTGCTTAACAGCGCTATGTTAACATGCTAACAGAGCTCTGTTAGCGTACTTGGTTTGTGTCTATGGTTATACATTTCGAAATTTATCTTCACAAAGGTCTTCCTCACATCGTAATTAGGAAATTTAAAAATAACTACAGGGTGTTTTTTATTGCGGTATAGAACTTCGAATTGAAATAAAACACAAGAAAATCGTTTTAATGTCCATCAATTTGGCTTTATTGGAAGGATAATTTTATGCCATTAATGTTTAAATATGATTTCGGGCATGTGGCCGCCGCGGCTGGCTCGAATAAAGCCAATTCTACAGGTCCAATTTTCAACCACTTTTTCGAGCATATGGGGCCGTATGTTGGCAATAGCGCCACGAATGTTGGCTTCCAAGTCCCCTAACGTTTCTGGTTTGTTGGCGTAGACGAGCGACTTCACATATCCCCAAATGAAATAATCCAATGGTGTCAAATCACACGATCTTGGTGGCCAATTGACAGGTCCATTCCGCGAAATTATGCGCTCATCGAATGTTTCCTTCAATAAATCGATTGTGACGTGCGCTGTGTGGCATGTAGCGCCGTCTTGTTGGAACCACAACTCATCCACATTCATGCCATCCAATTCGGGAACAAAATAGTCGGTTATCATGGCTCTATACCGGCCTCCATTAACGGTAACTGACTCTCCAGCATTATTTCGGAAGAAGTATGGCCCAATGACTCCACCAGCCCATAGAGCACACCAAACAGTCAGTTTTTGTGGATGTAATGGCGTCTCAAGGGTCTCATGTGGATTCTCTTTACTCCAAATGCGGCAATTTTGCTTGTTGACGTAGCCATTCAACCAAAAATGAGCCTCATCACTTGCGGTAAACTTCGCGAACTGAACCATTACTTTCGAAATAAATTTGCACGATTTGCAAGCGTTGTTCTTTTGTCAACCTGTTCATGATGAAATGGCAAACCAAACTAAATATTAATCACTTGACAGCTGACAAAATGGCCCCCAGTTAAAAAAGTGATGCCAACTTAAAGTTCTATACCTCAATAAAAAACACCCAATACAACAATTTCCTCTTGACATATTAGCAACATCCTAAACATGCCATTCTGTACAGCCTGACAGAGTAACACATGGAAATTACTTGCCAAACCCAAAGTCTTCAACTCATGAATGAGGAATACTGTTGTGGACAGGCGATAAAAATGGAAAAGTATATTAAAGTGTTTACCTGACAGCATTAAGCTGCATAACAAATCTTTTGCAAACACACCCATACACTCGTAAAGTATTTACACATATGCTTTGCAAGAATGTTAATATGCAACTTCAAAGCAAATGTGCACACCATGACGTACGATTAAAATTAATTATTATTTACTTTTTTTTAATATCTCAATATTTTCCTTTAGACCCTCTGTCAATTTCAAATATTGTAATGAATTGCAATTAATAACACATCACTTTACAGGTTGCTTGGATATGGAATTGTAACAAAACATTCTAGATGCTAAACAATACAACAACACAACATGCAAGTGTTTCTTTATTTGGAATTTATTGCATTTACTTAATGCTATTTAACAATTTTGTAACCGATATTTTGTAATAAATGCCAGAGACGAGGCCTAAGCAGTAGTTTGTGTGTGGGGTGGGGGTTTGATTGCAATTTATTATTGAAATGTTGTTGGCTCCTCTTCTTGGCAGATTTTCTCATTTGCAATATTTTGTCTATTTCTATTTAGCACACATACTTTAAACAACTTAATAACGTAAACTATTAGTTATTTATTTATTCGAAATAAATACTTTTATTATTATAGATTTGTAAAAATATTTCCTGTGCATTTCGAATAGTTTTAGTCTTTATTGCAGCAAACACTATTGCATTGATGTTGTGCTATTTCAAATATTTTATTTCTTATCCTGGTCTACAATTTGCAGAAGCACAAGACAATTAGGAGTGTTTAAAATCATATATGTGAAAAATGAGAACAAGTTGTTATCTAAAAATGTTGGGCTATTAAAAGTATTAGAATCAAAACGGGGATCAAGTTTTTGTTACTTAAAATAATATTTCGTTTCTAGACAAACTTCTAACGATAAAACCAAAACGTATACAGCAATGAGAGTGCTATTAACTAAAGAAGCATGAAGCATGACCATGAGAAGTCGAGAAGATCGAGTTCGACTCCGTGCTGAACAGCATTTTAGTACTAAGGCGTTAGTTGTTGTCCGGCTGTTTCAGTGAAGTAGGCACTGCACTGCTCACTCAATAATTACTGGCAGCTAAAGAGCAGAGTGACAGCACACTCCTGCGTCAGTGCTTTAGTGATAATTTGCCGTCGAAGTTAAAATTAAAAGAGCTGCACAAATTCTTCACCTTCTGGCCTTTCGTCATCTATCCTCGCAATATTATTCCTCCTTTCTATGCATTGCATATTTAGGTATCATCCCCCCCAGTGCTAACACTATTGATAAAAATAAATAATAATTATAAAAAAATAAGAATAAAAATATATAATAATAAAAACATATTATAATAAAATATAAAAAATAATAATATATAAAAATATTATAATAAAATATTGATAAACTATCGGGTATGTTCTGACACTCGCATCTCGCATAACATTTGCGATTGTGACTTGAACTCGCAAGATAGGTGTTCTGTAAATCACAATCGTCAGATTTTTGGCGAGTTCACATCGCAAGAGTATACTGAAGTGAACTGATGAAGTTAGACTAAACTGAACTTTAAATAAACAATAAAATTATAAATAAATTAAATTAAATATGTTTTCTTTTTATTTGCATCAAAACTAGTCCTTTTTCTTAAAATTTTTATTACATATATGCAATTTAAAAAATGTTGTTTGGTTTTGTTAATTTTGTCTGTCCATTGTTTTGTTATGCGCTGGCGATTTCAACAAACAGCTGATCTAAATTATCTTCGCAAATCGCAAGTGAAACGCATGAGTTGCAGAACATGCAAAAACAAATTTGGCGATTTCCAACTCACATGCGATTTGACAATCATGCGAGTGTCAGAACATACCCGTATGTATAAATCAAGGTTGTGTTCGTTTTTTATAAAAATTTATTTCGTCTTTTCAGGAAAAAAAATTATTAATTCTTATTTTCTGAAGTTGTTAACGAAATATTGAATAAAATTTAGACGAAATAAAATTTTATAAAAAACCTTGTGGTCGTTTTTATTAATCGCCCCTATTATGAATGACGACATCGACGCCGTATCAAGACAACAGCAAAATATTGTCGTTTGCCCACTATTCTTCGACAGCAACCGACTACTATTGACATGTTCTATCACTATTATTGGCCCTAGAGAATACTAAAAAATTGTCAAGAGTAATTAATTGTTATCGACAACTTGTAGACAAGAGATGATTTTTTACTGTCGAGTTGATATGACGTCGACGTCGCCATTCTTAATAGGGGCGAATATTACAATAAACTAATAAGGTCAATAAAAATAAATCAACAAATAATATACATATAAAACATAATAAAAAAATTATAATAAAAACATATAATAAAAAATAATAATAAAAAAGAAATAATACAGTAGCCGCTCGGTTATATTCACATCCAGAATAGTGAACAACAAAATTTAAACACATGGGGTTCCAAAGAGTGAACACAGCCTATTTCTATTATGTGAACAGCTTTCAACCGTTATTTTTTTTAAATGTTTGTCTTATTGGAAGTATGTTCTTCCCCGAAATAAGTGAAAAACCTCAAACTGTTGATTTTGTTAATGTTTTGAGTGTTGAGTTGTTGAGTGATTATCTTACATATTGAAAATCGGTTCTTGCCCGAGATAAGCGTGTGCGTACCAATACAAAAAAGCTTTTTAAAGTCTTTAGTGTTTGTTACATAGTGCATCGAAGATGAAGCGCAAGGTGTTAGCGTTATCTGAAAAAAGTGACATTTTGGATAAAGGTGCAACCGTTACTTCTCTTGCACACAGATATGAAGTGGCCAAGTCAACAATTTGTGCTATTAAGAAAAATAAAAATCCGATTTTGGAAGTGACTGCAAAAAGTAAAGGAAAAATTAAAATGAGAACATTGAGAGAAGCTGAAATGTCGTTGAAGCAAAATATTTAAACGAGCAATTGAAAGAAAAAAGTTCTATTACTGCAAGGGATGGGTGGCTGCAGAAATTTAAGCGACGATTTGGTATACGGTTTTTATAGATATCCGGTGAAAAATTGTCGTCCAATCCGGAGTTTGTAGAACCTTTTTGAAAAAGAACTCCATTCTTTAATAATACAACACAATTTAATGCATGATGAAATTTACAAAGCGGACGAAACTGCCCTATTTTGGAAACTGCTTCCAGACAAAACATACGTTTTAAGAAGTGAAAAAAGTGCACCTGGAAGAAAAACCGAAAAAGCACGTCTTACATTCCTGTCCTGTACAAATCCTTCTGGTGATAGGGAAGGCAAAACGGAGGCAATCGAAGCATTCAATAAAGTTATTGCTTGGAGTGAAAGTATTATATCTGATATTAATGATATTTTGGTATTGAGCAAATGCAGGGACAAGGCAAAATCTCTTGAAGCAAACAAAGTACAAAAAAATATAACCGACTTCTTTCATGTTCCTTAATTATTAAAAAACATTAAAAATAAAAACTTAATTTAATAAAAGTCATATGAATTACTTATTTTTTATTCTCTCGATTTAGTGAACATCTCCATTTAGTGAACAGGCTCTGTTTGAATTAGTTCATATAACCGAGCGACTACTGTATACAAAAATATAATAATAACAAATATAAAAAAAATATAATAAAAAATATAAAAATAATAATTATAAAAAAATTGTAATAATAAAAAAATATTTATATATAAAAATATAATAATAAAAAAAAATAATTAAATATACAAAAAAAAAATAATAATAATAATAAAAAATAATAACAATAACAAGAAATAATAATAAGAAATAATAATAAAATTAATAATAAAAAAAGTAATAATATATAAAAAAATAATAATAATATATAAAAAAATAATAATAATATATAAAAAAATAATAATAATATATAAAAAATAATAATAATATATAAAAAATAATAATAATAATATATGAAAAATAATAATAATATATGAAAAATAATAATAATATATAAAAAATAATAAAATATAAATATATAATAATATATAAAAATATAATAATATAATATAAGAAATATATTAAAATATAAAAAATTATAATATATAAAAAAAATAATTAAAAAAACGTATTCACCTCTACCATGAAAATGTTTTCCCTCGAAATGTTTCCCTTTTCCCTAAAACGGCAATCATGAAAAAGTTCCCCGTGAATAATTTCATGCTGAAATTAAATTCCCCTCATCGTGAATGATTTTTTCCCCGCGAGTTTTTTCACTTTTCCCTTTAATTTATTCACCTAGTTTTTGGTGGGGAATAGAGTAGAAAATTTTGGCATTTTCTATTCTATTATTTAAGGGACAAGATCCGTTAATAAGACAAAATACTCAAATAAAAAATACAGTCTTCATTGATTTATTTTGAAATTTTAGTGCAAATATGTGCATTCCATGCAAAATACAATACTTCACTGCTATCAGAATAGTATCGTCGCTACACTGATAGAGTTACTAAGCGGCAACTCTAAATGGTAGTCGGAAATACGACGGTCAAGAAAAATGCATATAAAAGGTGTTCAGCATCTACTTTTAGAATATCTATCATCTCATGGGAAATGAAGTTAACGCATATATTTTATTTGCTAAGCAGGCACTGCCCGAAGTCCGAAATGGCCACACTATCAACCGAAACCGCAAACCTAAACTACAATTTTACAATTCTATAACCAATTTGCTGTGCTATTCGTTTAGCTCCTATATGAAAACAAATCTATCGTGTAAAGAAATTTTATTCTGTTGTCTGCTATTTTGACAATAGAACTAAAATAATTCAAGAAAAATTAAACTTAAAACCAACAGCTGGGAGTGGGTTTATTTCGAAAATGCAATTTAAATTGCAATACATTCAATTGTTCACACAATCTTTATTTTAATTTAAATTCTATTGGTATTGTTCTGCTGAACTAAAGCAGCAATAATAAAAAGAGAACTAAATAACACTTGCAAATGGTCATTGACATTATTTCTACAGAGTTTTCAAAACATATTCACACACTCACACACACACACACACAAGTTTCATACACATACGCACACAAAAGCACACATTCTCGCAAACACCATGTACCAATAGAATAATGAAAAATAGTTTAAATCAAAGTATTTTAACTAAAAACATTTAATTGACCTCAACAAATTGAAATAGAATATTTGTAGAAAGTTTTTAAATTGATACGAGGGTTGTTTGATATGTTAGCGAAATATATTGAATATAATAGTTGCTCTTTAAAATTAAAAAAACGAGGAGTTAGTCGTGCTAAATAAACTCATGTCTACACTTGAACCAAAAATTACGTACAGTCAAATTATTTACAAAAAAAAAACATTATCAACCACAAACCTATACTTCCACTCATGTATGCCAAAAAGAAAATTATCTAATCTAAACACTTTATGAACTACAATTCTCAATACGTTCATATCAAATTTAAAATAAGTACTTTAGGCATAAGCACCAGGGAGTTGCAATACTCCCTTCATCCTCCTTCCCAAAACTTATCTTCCCAGTTCCAGCGCAATGCACTGCATATGTAGGGGTCATCCCCTGAGCGCTGGTCCTACTTCCAAAAAAAAAAAATATATATATATATATATATATATATATATATGTATATATATCTCAAATACTATACCGAATACGAAAAATGGTCTGGTTCATTTACATATTACAATTGACATCGGAACTATGAGCGCCATAAAAATCTATGAGTTGCGTGTTAAGCGAAAAATTGGCTACCGTGAAATGTTTTCAGGGTGCAAAAACAGAAAAACAACATAAAAAGGTAAAGCTTAATAATATATAACAATAATACAAAAATGTACTGACCGTTACCTTGGCATGAATGATACCTAGGATTCGGTTTGTAAGTGAATAAGCAGGCTGGATAGCAAAAAGAAAAAACGAAAGAGAAGCTCAAAATGCATCGTATATGATATTCATTCAGAAATGTATTGAACGTTACTTGTATTGAATGTTACCTCAACAAAATGTATCTATTTATAATAAGTTTACTGAACCGGATAGTACACACGATGTAAAGAGATTCGTAAACTTTATGGTATATGATATTCATAAAAAATGTATTGAACGAAACCTTGAAAAATATGGTTTCTATTATGCTAGAGTTAATGTCGACGCCGAAAAAGTTAAAATAGATTGAACTTTTACGGCGTTGCAACGCGTTGAGATTAACTGCTCTCATACAATTTCATACGATTCAACTTTTTTTTTGACATTTGACGCCGTCGACGACGTCGACATTAACTCTAGCATAATGCTAGAGCACAAAAATAGAACCAAAGATTCATAAAAGCTTGTATTGAATGTTTATTCGGCATTGTGTTTTATCTGCATATGATATGTTTTCTGAGCAGGATAACCAGAACGATAAAAAAAGTCGAGCAAACTTGATCATACATATATGATATTTATACAGAAATGTAGTGAACGTTACCTTGACATATATGGTTTCAATTGCTTTTCTGAGCATAAAAGTATAAACAATTTAAAATTTAAATAAAAGTTAAAACTTGAAAATTATGACATCCCCACAAACCTGTATTGAACGTTACTTCGGCAAAATGTTGTAACTATGATATGTTTCCTGAATAGAAAAATAAAACGACGTAAAGAGCAGTTCAGACTTTATGTTACATGATATTCATAAAGATATGTATTGAACGTTACCTTGACAAATATGGTTTCCATTATTTTTCTGAGCGTAAAAGTATAACCAATTTCAATAAAAGTTAAAACTTGCAAAATATGTTATCACCACAAACCTGTATTGAATGTTACTTTGGAGAAATGTTGTAACTATGATATGTTTCCTGAGCAGATTAGCAAAAAAAAAAATTAAAACGACGTAAACAGTAGCGCAAACTTTATCTTATATGATATTCATACAAAAATGTGTTGAACGTTACCTTGGCAAATATGGTTTCTATGATTGTGTTTCGGAGCGAAAAATAGAAGAATAGAAGCCGATATAAAGTAAAATTAAAGCTGAATAAAGAAAAAGTATATATGATATTTTTTTTATCAGTTTTTTGCTTTTCTTTTCGGTTTTCTACAGAAACGCACACCAACAAATATTATTAACTGAATAACATACGACTATAGATGCTACTACGGGAGCAAAGAACTTTTTAAAAAAAGAAGAAGTAACGTTCAGTTCAAGATTTCATTTCAAGATATTAGAAAAATTTTACGAAAGTCACGCCTGTGTTCAATATCCGATAAAAAGTATTAAGTTTAGCAAACCGTACAGCGTTTAGATTTAACCATGACTTTTAATTATATTTCTCGAAATATTTGCTATAAATGATTATTGTTACAATACATATAACAGATATTTAATGAAATTTATTTCCAATATTTATGTTTCATATAGTCCTTTGTCTCTGCACCATCTCTTGCTAACTCATTGCTTTTGTCTGGATCGACAATAACTTTTGAGAAGAAAAAAACATGGTTGCTATACATATTTTCATAACTTGTTTAAATATGAATAACATGAAATTTATCTTCATAAACTCATACATTATTTGGAGGATGGAAAAAACAGAAGACAAAGAAGGATAGCTCCCCATTTTATGCACATAAAACTATAAATATGTCAGAACATGTCTGATTATTTATGTTTATGCCAAAGCAAGTGGAGTAGGGACATGATGGCATCAATCCAGACAACAGAAACTAAAGTGTGATTTAAATATAAAATATATAGAAGAAGAAAAAATCGAAGAATAGATTTGATAGCATTAGTAAATATTTATTCAATATTTATACAAATACAAATATGTGTAGGTCTTTATTAAAACATAAAGAACAAGTAAAGTTTATTGTACGATTACAAGAATGACAATATGGAAAACAATTTCCAATTTAAATAAACTTATTTATACATTGAAATGCAATTATACTAAACGAATTATTATTGTCAGTTGCAAATAGACAAAATAGCAGAGTAGACAATCTATTTAAAACTAAAGCAGCCTGGCCTGGCCGGTGAACTAAGAGAATAATATATTTTAATACTGGCTGGCTCGTAGATAATGCTTGAGCTTTTAGTTCTATTTCCTTTTAACAAATACACCAATTATTATTATACTAATTTTATGCAGAGTTTCAAATACTTTTTAAAATACCTACTCGTGGGGAATAGCTACTATTTCATTTTGCCAAATATTTATTACACAAGAAACAAAATATATTAATGATATAAAAATGCAAAATACCTGCGAGTCTCATTATCACAACAATGACATCATACATTTAATAACATTAAATGGCGGCTGTCCTAATGTTGTCAGCTTTCCCCCTCTTCCTTATTCTTTTTACACCCGGTGCTACTACGTACGGTTTAGTCCTTGAAAATATTGTGACACGGATGACTGGCTGACAAATAACCATTAGCACTTGTGTTATTAACATATTTTCATGGTTAACAAGACGGCAGTTTATCATTAATTTTCTTTTCTTCGCTGTATTTCATTTATTTTTATAAGCAAAACCATGAAAATGTAATCGTTTTCAAGTCTGCTGTGTTTTCTTACCACCAGTCGTCAGCCCCTGTTGCTGAGAGAAGGAGGAGGACTAGAACTGTTTCTGTATCATTTTCTTTTAAATAACAGACTTTTATAATAAATCTAGTCGTAGGTAAACCAAGTCTTAAGAGGTTTTTTTTAAAGCTTTTGGAAAGAGAACTATTTGAAAAACATTAATTTTAAGTGAAAAAAATTATTGGACTGGTGGCATTTAGGGCAGTTATCAACTTCAAATATATACACGTCGCCTTGTATTAAGACAGATACACTTAGTAGCAAAGCTGCACTACCTGCAGCCATATTCCGTAACTAGCTAAATTTAAAACTTCATCATTAAACATCTTACAACTATGCAGAAAATACTGCATACTTTGGGGGTGTAATGTAGTAAAACGGATATGAAATAAATTTCAGTTAAATAAATTAAATAATAAATTGTTAATTTTTTCAACGGGCTTAAGTTCGAATCTGCATGACTGCAAATGATTTTTTTTATTATTTTTTAATAAATGAATTTGTTCAAATTCTATTTATTATTTTTTATATTAAGATTGGAATATTAAGAATATTTTCAATAATCATCAAACCAGCAGAACGGATCAGTACTGATTTCGAGGCCGCTACGCCATCTCATCAGCGTACTTTGTTCAATTTTTCCACTTTTTCAAGTGGTGCTAGTTAGTAGGAATATCAACTATTTAACCAATATTTTAACGAAAATTGAATATGAGATGTTCCCACATTCATATTTTTAAGTTATTACCTTTTTGGTTAGTACGAAATTCCCCAACCCTGACGATTAATATTCCTGACGATTAATATTCCAATCTTAATATAAAAAAAATATAATAATAAATAGAATTTGAACAAATTCATTTATTAAAAAATTATTTAAAAAAAAAAATCATTTGCAGTCATGCAGATTCGAACTTAAGCCCGTTGAAAAAATTAACAATTTACATAAGAAAATTCGACTAATAAAAATTCGTACATACTTTAAAATAATAAATTTCAGTTCAATAAATAAAATAATCAGTCCCATCATGAATAATTTTCCCCTCGAAATTTTTCCCTTTTCCCTAAAATTGCAATCAAGAAAAAATTCCCCGTGAATGATTTCATGCTAAAATTAAATTCCTCTTATCGTGAATGATTTTTTTCCCGCGAGGTTTTTCACTTTTCCCTTTAATTTATTCACTTAGTTTTTGGTGGGGAATAGAGTAGAAAATGTAAGAACTTTCAATTACAATTCGAATATTAGCGTTTACAAATTTTATTTTAGGGGCAAGTTACGTTAATAAGACACAAATTGATATTTTTTGCAACAAATTAATTGCCTGCGTGTTTTTAAAGCTTGTTACTCCAATTTCAAAGATTAAGAATATTTTTAATTTGTTATCTTCAGTTACCAAAATGTATCCAAATTATTTTCCTACTAAATATTTTGCCATACTTCTTTTAAATTATTACATTAATGTACATTTTTGCAACATAAATTTTTTTTTTGATTTAACATGTTGTTTTCAAATTCTTCGCTTTTTTACATTCACTGAAAACTGATAGCGGCAATAATTTCTCATGGGAGATTCACGATACAATTTTTCCTTTCGAGTGGAGTGGAATAAAAATTTCACTTGAACAAAAATTCCACTTGTTATTCACGATAGGGGTGAATAAATTTCAGTTAAATAAACAAATTAGTTAATATCCGCCAAAATTGTTCTAACTTTCTTGTTTTAATGCCAGTTAAAGTAAGAAAGAACGTTACATATGACCGAGTCGAATCTTAAATACCCTGCAAATGTTTAGTAAATAAAATGACTATTTTATAGGGGTCACTGCCGAAGGCGCCGTGAGGGAAACATCTCACCTTTGCCATAAAAAAAACTAAAAAGTGGAAAAAAAAATTTTTCATAGGCTCATGTAGGGGGCAAAAGTGGAGGGAGGGCAAAGTGAGATCAGAGCACATCTCAGTTTCGTCATACAAGCTTAAAAATTTAATTTTGTAGGCTTAAATTATACATTTTGTTAAATGTTTACAATATTTTTCCATGTAATATGTTACTTCAACGCCCACTAAAGGGGGCGGGATGCAAAAATGGATTTTTCTAATTTTATGGTTGCCAGTTCAACGCCTTGGTTGGACCATCTTTGACATAAAAAATATATTATTAACAAAATTATCCAAAAAAAAAATCATTAAAAATTATGTTGCCTTAGTTCTTCTTAGGGGAACTCTTTTCCCTCTGGTCCGATTCAGACTATTTATGAACTTGGCCTGTGCCATACTTCAAAATAGATTTATAGCAAATTTCAAGGACCGCGCTCTTTTCGTTTGGACTGAATCGTGATTTCCACAGACGGACGGACGGATATGACTACATCACGAATATATAGTATACACTTTGTAGGGTCTTAGAGGGATATTTCACTTGACACTTTATTCAGCCCTATCAGGTGAAAAAAGCACTATTTAATATTTAATTATAATTTTGTTAATATTTCTCGTGATAAAAATCTAGATAAAGATATAGGGTAACCACTACAAATCGTTCTCGATTTTAGTTTTTCCATTATTCGGTTTTGTTTATTTCGTATCCTTCTTTCTCTTGGCCTGCCGACATGTTTATTTTAATTGATGTTGTGTTTCCCTTTAATTTGTTCTCTTTTAAATACACAAATTTTTTATTTTTTCTTTCGCCACCTTTGAATAATAGCTGTTGTGATGTCGCATAAATTAGCCAAAATAGCAAAACAAATGGAAGTAATAAAAGACAAGAAAGGACGCCTTAAAATTATATTTAAAAATGAAAAATTATAGCTCTTTAATCTGATCTTGGAAGTTAAACATGACAAGAAGTAAGGAGAATAAAATTAAAAAACGTTGATTACAATCAAATTTACAGCACACGAAATTCATTATTTTTTATAATTATATTCAAAGAAAAAAATATATATTTATAATTTTGCATTCGTACTTACAAATGGCACAAACAATAACACTTTGGTACACATACCTGCAAGTAAAGGAAAGGGAAATAATGCCAGTTAAATAGTGTATGAATAAAATATAAAGATACAAAATATTTATAAAAGTAATAAGTAAATTTTAAAGATTTCAACACAAGTTTCTTATGGTTTTATTTAATTATTAAAGAAAAAAAAGTTGCTGTCTAGCTATTTTCTATAGTATCGTCTGCAATTTTTCCCTAATCATTATTTGATTGTCTGCCAGAAATGAATATCCCCACAAAATTGTAACCCAAATCGAATGGCAACACATTTTATTTGTCAAAAAACATGATGTGATTTATTGTCATTCTATTTAATTTTTCAACAATCATCTGAAACAATATGTGAAAGAGCATAGCAAAGAAATATGGAGAAACAATTTGAATTTTAATAATATTAATTTATATCCTTAACACAACGAAATAAAAAATATATATAAAAAAAGAAACTTGCAACAACATTGGGAAAAATAGTATAAATAAATAAAACACAGCTTATAAGAGAAGCAATAAAAGAATATAATTGATAACAATACATCAATCAATGTCATGTAACACAAGAAACATTTATTTAGTCATTCAGTCAGTTGTTCAGTCATTGAAAAGGACAACCAGCAAGTCTGTCACTTACTCAGCTACACACACACACACTCACACACACACCCACATAGTGTCATTTATATCAAACTAACAAGGATATGATGTTCCTCCCCTTTGTTGTTTTTGTACAATAATGAAATAATAATTTTATTAAAATCAAAACACAATAAGAAAATTTATACAAAACCCCGTTCGACATGCCCCACGCTCACTTGTTATAGTTTTTCACAATTCCCTCAGAAACATGGTTTTATTATGACTTGAATTTATTGCTTGCCATCTTCCATATCGGTGTGAATGTATTTGTTGTCTTTCTAACAGCTGGAAACGGGAAGGCTACAAAAATGACGAGGGTGGTGTGACAAGTGCCAACCACCAATGAATTTAGACAATTTACAACAAGTTGTTTTAAATAGAGATGTGTAAATGTCGTGATTTTTTCCTGTCACGCGTGATTCAGGAGTGAATCACATGAATCGTGATTATAAATTATTAAAACACGTGTGCGTGCGTGAGCGTGAATAAAAAAAATTTAGAACCGTTCTTGATTTTTGACGAGTTTTTTCTTTTGAATTTTTAATACTAATAAAAATTTGAATCATCTTCATCAAAATTTTTTATTTTATGTATTTTGTTGTTAGGGTCTCCAGAACTCTATGGCCCTCGCTTGACAGGGGAAGGACTAGACAGCTTCTGACTTTTGGGAATAAGTCGTTGGCACTCCTGGTGGGGGTCTTGACGGGGCACTGTGCAATTGGGCACATGTCGGGGCGTTTGGGCTTACCCCATGGTGGTCGCTGCAAGAGCTGTTTATATGATGAGGAAGAGGAGTCAGTACAGCATTTTCTTTGCGAATGTCCGGCCCTGCAGGAGCGTAGGCTTAGACATCTAGGCTCACGTTTCTTGCGGGATCTGGACTGCCTCAGGGATGCACAGCTGGCTGCCCTGGCGGGCTTCGTGAGAAGTTCTGGATGATTCTCAGGAACCACTACTTCGTTTTGAAAGGATTGTGTAGGGTGTAGTCCTCTGGGCATCACAATGGGCCTTGATGGCCTCGGAGTGTTTTTCTCGCTTATGGCGGGCAGCCTATCTAACCTAACCTATTTTGTTTTAGAAAACAACGTTCTTGTTGAAAGCCCCTTAAAGACAATAAACAAGTAAAAACGTTATATTCGACCGGGTCGAATCTTAAATACCCTCCAAATATTTCGTAAGTAAATTTAAAATGTTTAACTGGGTGGGACAGAGTTCCTTTAAGATATCTCTGTACACAATTTTAAATCTCTATATTGAAAGAGCCATTCCGGGAAAGGCCGTGCGAGAGACGTTTCACCTCTGCAAGATCACAGAACATCTCCGCTTCTTATAGGCTTAAGGAATACAAATTGTTCAATATTTACACTATTTTTGCATATAATATCGTACGTCAACGGCCACTAAAGGGGGCGGGGTCCAAAAATAGACTATATCATGTTTTCCGCAGACGAATGTATGGGCATTGCTATATCGTCTCAGACTTCATCACTGATCGAGAATATACATATTCACTTTAGGGGATCCAATTCTCTTAGGAGGGTATTAAAACTGTATTTTGGCGGGGTCGCCCTGGCAAGGCCTTTGGGGGAGACATTTCACCTTTGTCATAAAACTCTAAAAATAAATGTTTGCGATTATTAAATACAAAATTTAATTTTTTTTATAGGGTGATATTGGGGGCAAAGGGGGATGGGGCTGGGTAGGGCAGAGTAGTACCAGGCTATGTCTCAGTTTCGTGATTAAAGCTTAAAAATGTTATTTTTAAGGAATGTCGGCTTAAGTAAAACAATTTGTTAAATTTCTACACTATTTTTGCATATAATAACGCCCACTAAAGGGGGCGGGGTCCAAAATTTTTTTTTATTTATTTTATAGCCCCAACTTTAACGCGTTTGAGCTTTTTTGACAATTATGTCGTTTTTTAGAGGTTGGTTTAGTTCTTCTTAGGGGAACTTTTTCCCCTCTGGACCGAGTCACCCCATTTCCGAACTTGACCTGTGCTATCCTTCAAGATTTATTTATACCAAATTTCAAGAGTCTGACTCTTTTCATTTGGACTGAATCATGATTTCCACAGACGGACGGACGGACATGCTCAGATCGTATTAGATTTCATCACTGATCAAGAATATATAAACTTTATGGGGTCTCAGATGGATATTTCGCTGCATTACAAAAGGAATGACAAAGTGAATATGCCCTCCGTATTCTTTTTTGGAGGCTATAAAAACAAGTAAAAACGTTATTTTCGACCGGGTCGAATCTTAAATACCCTCCAAATATTTAGTAAATAAAAACTCTGTTTTGCAGTGGTTTCCTGAAGAGTCACACAAAAGAGTGACGAAATATTGAAAAATAATATATTTTATATAAAAATAAAGAGACCTTAAGCTTAAAAATATTAGCAGAGTATAATAAAAATTTTTTTATATTCAATCAATATTAATAAACTTACATTCAACTGGCCTCTGCTATCATGAATACTTTTTCCCTCAAAATTTCCCCAAATTTGCAATCGTGAAAAACTCCCCGTGAATGGTTTCATGCTACTCGTAAAATTGAATTCCCCTTATGGTGAATGATTTTGAAATTATTTACTTTGTGTTTGGTGTGGTGAATAGTCTAGGAGATGTGAGTAGTTTTAATTATAATTCGAATATTAAAGTTTACAAATTTTATTCTACGTTCAAGATCTGTTAAAAGGGCGCAAACTGATATTTTTGGTCAACAAATCTCCCCTTATCGTGAATGAAAATTTTTTTTTTTTGTTGCTTTGTCCACATTTTAGGTATTCACTCCCGGCGAACATTGTTCAGTGAGGGATCTTTTGCTACCTAAGCTCACTTTTTTGCAGTGCAGCACTTGTAATTTTCCTCCATATTATAATTGAGCAATTACTTAATTAATATATGGTTAATTGAGCTCAATAATGGTATTGATTTCATAAAAAAAAAAAATCAATGAAGTCGCAATATTTAAGCATCATATAACGAACCACGATATTATTACCTAATGCCTTGGTTTGCATCAAAGTTTTATCGGATATCAAATTCATTTACTTCTTTTACATTAACGCCAGCTAAGTAAGTGAACTAGGAAAATAGTACAGCAGTAATACAGTGCACTCGCGAAAATATGAACACCTTAATATATGAACACCCCAAAATATGAACATTTTGTTTCTTCCATTGACTACTTTAAAATATGAACTCAGTGCAAAAGCTTTAAAATATGAACAGCTTATTTTTGTATTTTTAACGGCTTTTATCTACCTACACAGTGTTGAAATCAAAATCAACAGAGTAGTTTTTAAATACTAACTCAACTGCATCATAATTTGGGGATTCCCCTCCTTGTTTGCTTTTTAAGGGATATTCCTTTAAGTGTGCTTAGAAACAACTTGACAATAAATTTAGTTGATTCAGAAGAAACTTCAACTAATCTTTTAAGTACTCTGCTACCTGAGGTTTGTGTTTTGAAAAATGTGCATTAAAAACAAATTTAAATCTTTAATTCACTACAGGTTGAATTTACAGCTTCGAACGTTAAAGAATGGAACGAGGATAACATAGAGTGTAACGAGAATGAAATGGAGGAAGAACTATCCGATTAAGATGAATATCTCGAGGAGCCAAAAAGAACTATAAAATCCATGGAAGCTGTCGAACTGTTTAATAAAGCATTGGAATGGTTGATCAACGAGATTTGAGTGTATTGAGACAGTTAAGAGAGCGTGCCGTTTTAAAGGTGATTCAACAAAAGAAACAGCAAAAGAAAATCTCCGATTTTTTCGCATTATAAAAATCTTTTTTCTTTCAAAAATTAATGCTTGTTTTTTAAATCTAATAAAAAATTAATAACAAATTTAACATAAGAAAGTTTTATTTTTATGGGAAAAACGTTTTTAAAGGGAAATTAGATGCCATTCGCAAATATGAACAATCTTGCAAAAGTGAACTGGCTTGGTTTTAATTAGTTCATATTATCGCGAGTGCACTGTACACACAAAAAAAATGTGTAAGAATAATTTTAGTTTAAATATAAATTAATTTTACATTAGAAATCATGTCAGTTAGAAATATATATTTTTCCCTTTGGATTTTTAGCTCTAGCCTGTTAAATATTTATAAACTGCATGAGCAAAAGAAAGACATGTTTATGGTGAAGTGTAGACGCCCAAGGGAACAAAAATCTAAGGCAGCTTAAGTATAAGTAATTTTTTGTGATTTTTTTTTTTTTTTTTTTTTTTCATAGTAAATAATTGAGAATTTTTATTTGATTGGCTTTAGTGGTTCTTTGCTGGCTCCTAATAGTTTTTTTCCAAAATTATTTTGCCTTTTAAACAGACCAAAAGCCAAGAGGAGAAACAGAACTGATATATGGGCATTTCCAGAAAAAAGTCCACCTTGATCGAAAAATTAAAAGTTAACAAACAGATTTTTTCCTAATGTATTATAAAAGAGAAACTTCTAAAATAAATTAAATTTAGGAGCTCAAAGCTTTCTTTTGTTGGGATGGTGAAATACTGAGCTACAAGTTTGAAGTTCCCGTTTTTGTAAGTGTTTCTTAACTTCAAGGGCATTTTCTCTTTATAATTAACATTCCTAAAAGCAATTTCATAATAATACTCTTAATGCAAAACTGTTGCTACAAACATATTTAATCATAAAACAAATGCAAAAAATAAATTTAGTATTTTGTAGTTTTTATATAATTTTCTAATATTTATGTCTTTTTCGCATTTTTTTAACATAATAAAATAAAGTGGAAATTTTAGTAATGTAACGCCAGTAACGTAACGCCAGACCAATTTTCATAAAAGAAAAAAAAGGAATAAAGATTTGTTCAATTTATAACTTGGAAAATAAATGTATATTGGTCCAAAGCCTATCAAAAAAAATTTGATTAAAAATACTTGCCCAATTCGCAGAGTTCAACAATTTTGTTATCAAAGTCAAATCGCACTTCCGTTTTTTGTAACGTAACGCCAGGTTACTTTTTGGAGTATATCTTGAAATTCTTAGGCTCAACTATTTCCATTTTTTGGCTGAATATAGAGCTATCCAATCACTTCTCTAATGTGAGAAAAAAACTTTTTTAAATTCTGGTTTTTAACGTTTTTTTTTTTCAACATATCGTCGTACAAAAGTAACGTAACGCCAAAATGGAAATGCCCATATGTCAAAATTCCCAGTGGCAAATAAAAATTCAATAGTTATTGCCATCGCTGATATGTAGCAAGAACAAAAAAAATCTTTATACTCTTTAAGATATGTTCACACTGATCAAATATTTGCCCAAACAAGCATAACCACTAAACACTAATAAAAAACTTCTTAATTCAAAAATGCATTTATTGAGTTAAAAAGTCTCCAATAATATTAGATTCATGACACTGTCTATTAGTTTTGTATGAAATTGTTTTACTTAATAAACACGTATCTGAACAAAAATATTTTTCATTAGTATTTAGTGGTTACGCTTTTCGGAGCAAATATTTGATAAGTGTGAACGTACCTTTGGCATCGACGTTGCTGAACACCAAAAACCATACACAATTTCTTCTACATCAAATACTTCATTAATGAATCAATAGTCCAAAATTTGTTAAACTTAGATAAATACATTGTATCTGTAAAGAAACCCCTTATAATAACAATATGTTAAAAAGAATTGTTCTTTGTCATAATTTATCTTGTTAGTGATGCCGGTCCAACCTTCACCTGTCGCAAAATTTTATAAATAAATTAAAAGCGAAAAATGTCTTTGCCTATTACCCAAAATTAGAGACAGACAGAGAGAGAGAGTGAAAGAGAGAGAGACAGAGAGAGAGAGAGAGAGAGAGAGAAAAGGAGACAAAGACATACAACAGAAATAGAAAATGACAAATCGAAGTGTTTAATTAGACATGAGCAGTAGAACACTACGTACTTGCAATGCCAAAGTTACAGAGGAAGGGGAGATCAACGTAAAATGAAGACAAATTTTATAAATTAGCAAATGACATGAAACGTCACATTTCTCTCAAAAAAAAAAACTTAGCAAAAATAATGAGGAGGTTGCAAACAACAATTAAATGTACAAAGAAATGTTCTGAGAACATCACAACTTGTACAAATAAGCAACAAATGTGACTTTTTTCCCTCAAAAAAAATATATGTATTTAATTTAAATAGTATAATTTAGAACAAACGAACTATACAATTTGGCCACAAATTTAAAACAGGTGGACTGAGAAACAAACAACAATTATTATTGCACTGAAAAAGTTTCTTGTTTTCTTTTTTCAACTCGCGCAAAATGCCAATGACACGGATGACTAAATTATTAATGACAAATATTGTAGTGACAAGAAGAAAATAATCACACATGCACACAGGCACACAGACACACACATACCGACAACCAGAGAAATTAACAGTAAAAAAATTTCATAAATTTTTTATCTTATTAAATTCTAATAATATATTATAATATTAATTGTTATGACTTATTAAATGAAATTAGTCACTTTAACGTAGTTGTTGTTGTTGTATGTTGTATGCACGTCTATTAGCGCTTTTAATTTATAGGGTTATTAAACCGAAAGCAGTATTATTTTGAATTTTTAAATAGCATTGCGTAGGAAATTTATTCAATTATTTTCAAGACTTTGATGGCATTTCAGCCAATAGCAATTAATGTTTAACGTAAAATAATGAACAATTTCAATTGTTGTAAAAAATCTGTATTTTAATGACTTCACAAATGTTGGAAATTAAACATTTTGCAAAAAAAAAAATTAATACCTTTTAATCAAAGAGCAATTTTAGTATATGAAATTCTAAAACTGCTTTCACACTAAATAAATTATGTGCAAATTAAAGCAAAACAATTCATGATTAATCCGATATTAATCATACGCTATGATAACCCAAAATTTCAAAACAAACTGCTACAAGTATTTCTAAAAGCTTAAACTCATTTTATATGTATACTAAAGCATAAAAGATTAGCGAAAAAAAATATATATACATATATAAAAATTCATATATCAAAGGATATTTTAGGATAAAATTTTGGTTCTGGAAATTTTTACATGTGCCTTGAAAGCATTTTTACATATGACCACATTTAAATTACCAGCCAAAGCAAAAATAAACTAAACATTTTTTATTTATATTTATAATTTTTCATAAATACCCATTACGATGAATAAACAATTTCCAAAAGGAATGTGTTGCATCCAACATCCCACAGCAAGAAGAGAAAAAGGATATGACAATATATAGTATAACATTAGGGATTTGTCGGGGGGAGGTGGTAAAACGGAATATGAAGAAATATCGTATAAATGCATGGCAAATTATGCACATTTCTGATGATGTTATATAACGATCGAAAAGGGAATAATAATTCAAATAAAAAAATAAATAAAAATAAAACAAAATGCCAAAGAACAAACAGATATACAAAACATGTCTTCTGTTGTTGGAATTTATGCTTCAACAAAAATCGAACCGTTACAGTAGGGTGGTAACAAGTTTTTGCAAGAAATTCTTTATTACACAAAAAAATATACTCTCTCCAGCATAGAATGACAACAACTGGAAATGTCTCATTTTAGTAAGGCCAGCAGCAGGCGTGTGTTTAAAACTGATACTCAACAGCAAAATAAAGAAAACTGTTACTATTTGAAGTCAAAATTGTATGGGATTCACAATAAAAAAAATTTTTTTTTATTAAATCTCAATGAAAGAATGACTGTAGTTAATGCAATAACGGAGTGTCCACAAGAGAACAAAACTTAAAATGTCTTTAACAAGTGCGTTATTTTTAACAATTTTAATGAAAATATAAAAAAATAATTCAATTAATAAATATGCTGCCTTTATTTGATTATTGTTTCTTTAGAATTGGCGATTTTGGAAGGCACAGCTGTTTGCACTCTCATCACAAAAAGAAAAAAAGAAGGAAATAACCAGTAAGACCGTTATATTCGACCGGGTCGAATTTTAAATACCCTCCAAATGTTTAGTAAATAAAAACTCTATTTTGTAGGGGTCACTGCGGGGAGGGGGCCGTGGGGAAGACAAAAAAAACACTAAAAAGTAAATTTTTGGTGTTAGTAAGTGAAAAAATATATATATTTTTTTTATAAGGTCATTTAGGGGTCAAAGGTGTGGAGAGAGTAGGGGCCTGTTTGTAAATGCAATATAGCGCTGCGTAATATGAGATACTTTGCACTGCCCCTGCTGATCTTACTCGTTCATTGCATCAGCCATTTTTATGATTAGTTTTTTTGTATTAATTTGCGCCTAATGTGCTTCAGTGTTGTATTTTCGAACAGTTGACATATGCAGTGTTGCATTTTCGAACTGTTGACATATGCAGTGTTGCCAATTTTTGCATTTTCGAACGTTATGCGCATAACATGCAGAGCAATATTGCATTTACGAACAGGCCCTAAGGTAGAGCTAGAGATCACAGCACATCTCAGTTTCGTCATAAAAGCTTTAATAATTAATTTTTAAGGAATGTAGGCTTAAATTATACAATTTGTTAAATAATTACTCTATTCTTCAAATGTAATAAGTTACTTTAACGCCCACTAAAGGGGGCGGGGCCAAAAAATTTTATTTTTCTGATTTCTGGCTGCAAGTTCAACGCTTTGGTCCTTCTTTGAATTAAAAAAACACATTTGCTTAACAAAATTACAAAAAAAAAACAAACATTAAAAGTTATGTTTTTTTTAGAAGTTCGTTTAGTTCTTCTTAGGGGACTTTTTTCCCTCTGGTCCGATTCAGCCCATTTACGTAATTGACCTGTGCTATCCTTCAAAATATATTTATACCAAATTTCAAGGGGCTGACTATTTTCATTGGGAATGTATCATGATTTCGGACGGACGGACGTGCATGGCTAGATCGTCTTAGATTTCATCACTGATCAAGAATATATATATATATATATATATATATATATATATATATATACTTTATGGGGACTTAGAGGGCTACTTTACCTCGTTACATACGGCATGACAAAGTGAATATACCGTCTAATTATATTTTGGATGGTATAAAAAGTTCTATAACTACCTGAGTTTGTAAAGGGTGTCTCAAAATTAACGCAGTTTTCAGACTTTTAATTGTTATTTTTTTATTGAATGATAAAATATATTGGATAGGTTATTTATGGAATAACATCCCGGGAAAATGGTTGCCACGGTTCTGCATGCCCATACGCCCTCCTTTGTCGATATTTTTCATGACCATTTTGCCTAAATGCACAGATGGTTGTGGGCTCGTTGCCATAGACCTGTGCTTTCAAATAAAAATCTATTTAATGATATTAAATCGCTCGATTTCTGGATATAATTCTGATCCGCGGAAGGAGAGAGAGTACACGACCTTGAAATATCCTTTGAATAGAACTGTTGAATAGAATTGGCGGGCTGTAAAGCATGTGGCATCGTGATAAAAACAAAACCATATATTGGCCACATCATTATCATGCAACTTCGGCACAAAGAATTGTGAAATAATTGTATTATTTGTAATTCTTGACTACGACACCCTTTAAATGTTGCTTGATTAACGAATTTTTTATTTTCAATTTCTTGTTTTACCAATTTATGTGCATGATTGAAGTGAAATTTCCCCTAATTTAATTACATTTTAAACAATTTTAAACTATTAAATTCTTCTGGTTTCTTGAGCTCTTTTTAATTATTATTATACTCTAATATTTTTAATCTTAAGGTCTCTTTATTTTAATTTAAAATATATTAATTTTCAATATTTCGTCACTCCTTTGTGTGACTTCTTCAGGATATTAATTATTTTATTAAGAGAAGAAGCCACACAAAGGAGTGACGAAATATTAAGAATTAATATATTTTAAATTAAAATAAAGAGGCCTTAAGCTTAAAAATATTAGCGTATAATAATTTTAAAGGATATTACAAAACTTATTCTACAGCGCACAGTGATTTGTCCCCATATAACGATGGGACAAAAACAGAAGGAGTTGTCAGATATTTTTGAAATTTGGTACACTAGCATAAACTAGCCTAGTTAAGAAAAATATGAATTTTTGGAAAAATCGGCCAAAGGACACGCCTACCTCCCATGTGTCCTGAAAGTGAAAAATATAATTTTAGCTTCAATAATGCCCACAAAATTACAAAAAGTGGTCATGCTGATACATATGCAAATAGCAACGTGTGTGTAAATTTTTATTTAAATCGGACAAAGGACTCAAGGTCCTGCCATATATCCTTTTTATTAAAAACCCTGTCACTCCTACAAAAATTGTCGTAATAAATTTTGGTATGTTAATTGACATTTGCAAGATATATATTTATGCCAAATTTGGGTAGAATTGGATTATCAATGTGGAAAATACAAAAACATCATTAATTGAAAAATAGGCTAAAACGGTTAAAATACTCTTGCAAAAATAAAACTATAAGGATTTTTGAAAGATAACATATATGAAAAAATTAAAGATGAAAACTAGCAATGCTAACGTCAAAAAAATCATATCGCACTTGATCCATCCAAATTTTTATTTTTTCACTTTTCAAAAAAAATCGACGCGTGGTATTAATATCCGCTGTAAAAATATCGTGCTATTTTGGCTACTTTTTGTTAATGAAATGGTTGGTTTAAAAATTCTTTTTCATATGCCTTTAATATTAAATTTAAAACTGTTTTGCTTCTACTGAACATTTTGACTTAATACCCTCCTGTTGATTAAGTGCGATATATTTTGATAAAAAAATTAAAATTTTTGATTTTGAAACATAAATTATAATAGCTTAACTTAATAATTATATTTTATAACTCCTAAAATAAAAAACGTTAAAAGAAGATATAAAGACAAACTTATAACAAAGCATCATCGCTACTTGATTCTTCCCAAAACCAATTTTCGCTTCACGAAGACCTCATCTCGTCTTCTATTATCTCATCTTCGATTTCAACATTTTCTCCAAGAATATATTTCTCAATTTCAGCATCTATTATATTATTTTTAATCTTAATGTTTCTCTTTGATGATAATACGGGATCTGAAGACAACAACAAATAGGTCCACTAGCACTCACGATCACTTATGTTAAAGGCATTTGTAACACTTACGGTTTTTATACAATAGCAATTTTTATAGAAAATAAAAATTTCTCTCGCACTTCCGAAAAAAACTTCAAAATCGAAGTCAATCGCAACTTACAATTTACACAATAATTTAAATATGAAACAGAATCTAATTTATAATTTTTTACCATTCAAAATATAAAACATGTTACGCAATGATATTAAACACTCTTAAATGCCTAATATTTGAGTAAAAATCATAAAATTAGGCATTTCAAAAAACGCATTTTTTTTAAGTTGTGGTAAAAAATAGGCACTAATTTTTGAATACCCTGTTAGTTAAAAGTATAAACTTACAAAAATATGAAAAAAAAAATTTCTAATTTTATATAATTTTTTTTTATACTCCATCAAACTTTAGTAATTTTTGGATTTTCAACAAAAAAAAAAGGGTTTTTCAGAGCAATAAAAAAAAGTTATTTTGTAAATATATACTAAATTCTAAATTTTAGTTTAACTGCAAATATATTAAAGTACCTGAAAACCAAATTTCGAGTGATTTAAAAAAAAAATGAATTTTTCAGAATTATTTTTGTGAAACAACTAAAACCTATATTTCTGTTAAGTCATTTTTGCAAGAAATTATCTGATTTTAACGCCTTCTCGTGGTGGCAAAAGCAATCAGAAATTTTTTTTTTTTTAACATTTATTTGAGATACCTTATTATCTTTCAAAAAATCTGTATTTAAAAACAATTTGAGACAAAATTTTTTTTTTATTTTTGTCTATGGATCGAAGCATAGTGCAGCGATTTTTATTTAATTTCTACGGTCGTTAAACATTTTTTTAAAGTGTAGCCTAGGACTATATTTTGTAGCTGTTGTTGCTTATTTCAACATGTGCATATATAATTCGAATACTTTTCTCTCCTCCTTCGATTGAATTCCTGATATCAGAAATCTTGAGAGAAGTGTACTTGAAATTTCACGATATCTTAAATTTTTTTTTTTTTTTTTTGGTTCTATCGCATGTACATTCCGCCCCACTGTTGAAAAGCACAAGTTGCTTCACAAGACACAATTACAGGCATACGCACTCACAATAAATAAATTGAACTACGGATGCGCATGTGAAAACAACACAGACAAAAATATTACAACAACAACAATGTGAAGCAAAAAAAAATCTTTATAATTTTCTGTCATAAAAAATCTGGATGACGTGAAAATGCATCAGGAGTTTTCTCTTTATTTTTTTCATATATTTTTTATTCCTTCTTATTTTTCCTTCTCTGCCACTGGTTTAAGACCGAAAAACTAAAATTATGGCTTTTGGACGTAACGTGCATAAAAACTGACTGACTGACCATATAAATCGCACTGAATGTCCATCTTTCTCCTCGAAATGTATGTGCGCGTGCATGTGAGTATTTATGCACTAGAGTGCGTGTGTGCAAACATGTGTAAAATGGAATTTTACGGCAAAACAGACAAAAAAAAACAAACACGAGAGTAAGAGAAATCTTGTTTTAGTTTAATGGCCATAAATTCTATTGCTTGTAGCTGGCTACTTTATAATACATATTTCTCCAGCATTTAATATTTGCCAATAAACCAGCAATTGTTTTAGCAAATATTCCCAGTTTTAAGAAAGTGTTTAAGGCTGTTAATGGCCCAACGAATAAGTTTGCTGGGTGGCAGTTTCAGCACACACAGAGCTTCATTTTGAAAATGCTATAAGTGCTGAGTTATTTCTTCTGATACATTTTCTTAAATGTACAAAAAATTCGTATAACATTCTAGTTCATTTTTAACAACACTTTTGCTAGTTTTTTTTCCTGTAGCATTTTCTTCATTTGGTTTTGGTTTTCGTATTTAAAGATTCGTTCTTACTTTTTT